>OZ020549.1:5342406-5739406 GCA_963971435.1 Lasius platythorax
AGAGAGAGTAGAAAATATCAAGCATTATTGAAAATCTATATAATACTTCATATTCTTAAGAATGAAAAGTTACTAGCGTAGTCACATTTGATCAAGTGTTGAAAAATTCGAAATAAAATAAGTGGCAAAGCGAAAAAAATCAGAATTGTGTTTTTAACAATTTCACACACTTATCAACAATTTTTATTATAAAAAAACAGTTATATTAATTATTATATTATTTATGTTAATTATTTATTTATATTATTGTAATTATTATATTATTTATATAATCATTATTATAGTTTAATTATTTATATAATTACTATAATTTTTATTATTAAAAAATTTAAAGCTGTATGTCCTTTACCAAATAAAATACATTTAGAAAATATGTTTTGTTTAATTGAAAATGTTCGATCATAAAAAGGTTTATGGTGTGCAAATCAAGTGATATCGAGAGATGAGTAGCATGCTTACAGTTTTTACACATCCACTTAAAACGACCTCTTTGTTCGTTTGCTGAGACACTTTGATAGATCTCTGAAGTTTCGAATTCTTGTGTTTTTAAACAGAGCTGGTTCGTCAGAATAATTTCTATATTTTCCTTGATCATGGCAAATATCTCGGGATTACTTATATGATCCTTTCCCGCTTCTGCCAACGTGTTATTGATGCGATGCATTATATGTTCAGGACAAGTGCGAAAATCGACAGCTTCAAATCTATCTTTGAATATGTTTTGCAGCGTTTCAACGTTTAAACACTTAATATTGGTAATCCAACAAGATATCATCAGTCGAATGCTGGCATCATTGTAACCGGCAGCAGCTTGAAGTGCACTAATATTCTCGTACTGAAAATATCAAAGAAATTGTTTGTAAAATCTTTATTTCTTTCTAAATAAAAGACTCCTATCATTTCCGAATTGTCTTATTCAAGTTTTTAATCATGCAGGCAGAATCTTTATGTTATACTGTAAAATCGCTAGGTTATTTTACGTACAAATTGATCTATATAAAAAAAATTCAGAATTGTGGATATGTTTATAAAAAAAGAATCTGGATCTTATTAAAGTATCTATCATTAAACGATTGCTAGGTGACAAATTTAAAAAGTGTCAAAGCTTAGAATCTTTATTATATTTATAAATAATCGAATATATTTTCTTTTATTTCATTTATAAAAATAAAAATATATTTTCAATTCTTTTCATCACTATTACCGCTAATAAATCATTTAAAGTGGCAAAGTTTTCGTTTGATGATTGTTTGTACATGTCATTTCAGACAATCAGGCATACAAAATTTGAATCTTTTTCCATCATTGTTTCCAACATTTAATGCAAAAATGCGTCAAAATTATTTACCTCTGGTTGTACTTGATATTCTCTCTCGGCTAAGTAGTAGTCTATCAAGTTAAATTTGGGGATATCTGTTAAATGCAGAATGTTTTTAAGGTTCTCCTCGGTGTCACCGCTGGTCGCAAAATAAACCAACAAAAGTAGCTCATATATGCTATACGGACTGAAGAGAAAGTTTTCCATCGGTTTCATCATGTTAACTTTATTCAGAGATTCGATCGCAAAATTGAAACGCGCCTTCGACAATATATTCCCTGACGAATAGAAAATACAAATAAGAAAAAATCCAGCAACAATGACAAAAGAGAAATATTACAAATACAATATTACAATAAATTATAATTAAAATTAATTTATCAATCATAACAATTAACAATATATGTAATCAAAAATTAGTTAAATGCAAAGTATAATGTATCGAAATTTACTCGACAATTAAATTGCGAAGTGTGTACAGATAAATTTTATTACATTTCAAATTTAATTTTCGACTCGAAATACGATAAAATCAACAATTTACAAATAATGACAATCCAAAGAGAAAAAAAGAAGGAGATTCGCGGATGTATTCTTAGCTATGTTTACTAACATGATTACATTCAAACTGAGTCTATATATATATATATATAATATACATATAACAAACTTGAAAAACTGTATTTCATTTATATTTCCGGCAAATAAAATAAACGCAAAATTCGAAATCGGTCGATTATTATTGATAAAATTTAATAATAATATTTAATACTTAACAATAAAGAAATTACATTCTGCAATTTTCTATCGATTCTATCTAATTCTAACATTCAAACAAATTATACTTTGCGTCGATTATGCTGTGGAACTCATACCTTAAAATTAAACATATTATGTGTGTATCTAAAACGCGAAATAATTTGCTAAAATATAAATAATGCTAGCAGATATCAAAAAAAAGTACGCGACTCTAGAGTATTGGCATCTAACAAATTACGAGATCCGCCAAGTAATGGCCACTAAATTACATCGTAATATAAATTCGCCGGACGACATATATAAAATATTTATGTAACAACGTATATTTTAAATCATTATCTATTCGATAAATCGACTGCAAAATTACGTGGTTTTATACAAGAATATTTGGACTCACTAATAATGGTCATCTGTGCTTCATCCATTTCTGTTTATACAATAGCAAATCAGAGACAAACACGTGGCCCGCGTGAAACACACAAGTCTCTTATTTAATTGGTTTGACTGCAATATTATTTATTAACTGTATTGTCACTCGCGTATTGTTAGTTTGCTTTACTATCGGATGTAATTTTTGCACTGGTAGTAGAGTCGAGTGTGAAATAATTTTATTCTCTCGATATATATCTGTGCCTGAGATTCTTTTGTACAATTTTCAAATCTGAAGCCGTCCTCTCGCTTGATTCTTCATCCGAGACTGAAGGAAACATTCTATCAAACTGAGGACATGCGTATAAACACACAAAGTCATACACATACACATACACACGCACACAAGCAAAACAATGACAACACACAGCTATAACAGCACACACTTACTCACACACAGATACACATAAAAAAAGACAGAAACATTTGATATTAATGTCAAATAAATTTAAAAATTATTTATAACCGTACTATTATCTATAACTAAATTATCTATAATTAAATATACGTTATTTCACAAATCGTAATATAATTACGAAAATATAAAGAAGAAGATATATACATATAGCGCACGTCCAGTATATAAAGAGTCAAAATTCTATCATCGATTCCATTAATGTTTGACACATGGAGAGGATCATGAAAAGAGGATTTAGATATATATTAGATAATATATTATCGAGAGTATAACTTAAGAAACTATAAATACAATATAGTAATATTGTAGCAAAATTAAAATAGAGTAACTTACATCGTATCGTTACACATATTTGAGAGAGAAGGAAACTTTTACTTTTTTCAAGTTACATTACATCGAACAATTAATATTTTTAGAAATTTTTAAGGATTATTTAAATACATGTGTACATAATAATATATAAATGTTGAATTTCGATAGCGAACCGTCATCTCATTTCCAAATATTTCTTCCATAGAAACATTACCGAAAAAATGAATTAATGACGTACATACAGATATATTATACATACATACGTACATACATATACATTTGTATATGTTGTATATATATATATATATATATGTGTGTATATATATACATTAATTTGCTGATCATCTAACATATCATAAGACAATAATATCAGCGCCTTTTAATGTTACATATGTTTCATGTTCTTCTTTTCAGTTAAAAAAGCAAGAAATTATAAAACAATGAAATTCAAACGAGACAATAAATTAATAAGAATTACGTAACAGACTATATTTCTGAAAAAATTTTCGAAAGAGGATACGAGCTTTTCCCTTTTTCTGGAGCTTCCGAAAATTCAAAAATCTAATAGGAAGCAAACATTAAATTTGAGTGACCTAAAAAATTATTTTTTTTCATCGGTCTCTATATTTTTAATAGAAGTTGCTCATTGAGTATATCGCGCACAAAATATAATGCATTTTAATTCCAATCGACAAAAGATTGAATCGAAAGAAGAAGAATATAGCTTTGATATATACATCATTTTGCAACAACTATAAAACTGTTACTCGTAGCAATAGTTTCATAGTGTATGTCCGACACGTGTACCCCCGAACTTTCAAAGAAAAATTTAATTTGACGGTCTAAACCCCGGCAAGCAACTCATCTGACTGCGGAATTATTTCTTGAAAACACCGGCAAACAGGATGTTCCGACGCTGTTTGTCATAGATCAGCCAGACGAACGGAAAAGTGTAATTCTGGCTGATTTGGTTGGAGTCCGAAGAGAGAAAATGATAATCGTTTTGTTTGATGTAGATCACGTAAACTGCATTCGCGACAGTGTCCTTTTTTGTGACCTTGACGCAAACATGATGCACGACATTGCCGAGATTTGCACTGTCGTCGTCCACGAAGAAACTGTCCAGGTTGATCGCGTCGGGCTTTAATAATTCTTCAATGCCTAGATCTCGCAGCAGCTCACGCATTGGCATATTTCTCTCCAATTCGAAGATCGGACCTGTCGAGAAGTCTATAACATCTTCCGATGGCGTATCACTATCTAACAGATTGCGCAATTTGCAGATTCCCTCCGCGGTCAACAATCGCTCGATCAAATCACAAATTACGACATCGGCTTTAAAGCACTTTCTGAACATAAAGTCACTTAAGATTATCGAACCAGTTAAATACACGAACAGCGACCTGTTCTCATTCGTGTAAGGGAACTCCATCACATGCATATATAATTCGTGAGAGAAGACTGAAAGAAAAATAGACGTTGCCAGTATAGAGAACAATAAATAGTAGTCAAGATAGATAAATCAATGAAATCGGAAATACATTCGATCGTTGCGTATAAAATATCGCTTTTATATAAAGCATTTCTTAAAAATTCATGTAATATTTTTCACATTTCTAAGAATGGGACATCATTTGTGTAAACACATCTTGATCAAGTGTTGGAAAGTTGAAAATGAAATAAGTGGCAAAGTGATAAAAATCAGAACCTAGTTTTTAACAATTTCATACATTTTTCAACTATTTTTATTGTACTAAAATTTAACCCTTCTCTCAATGCATAATTTTTCATTTTTTTATCAATGTATGGCTACCCGAGTATTAACTGCGTGTTTTCGACACGTTACTGCAACATTATTTTTTTAGCAAGTGCTGGGCATCGAACATCCTTTTTTGTTATATTTTAGATGGTTTCCAAAGTACAAAGGCCTTTTGTATTTTCTTTCGAATTTTACGGCCGAGGAAATTTCCGACACATTTTAAATATTTATAGTTACTTTCGATGTTCGAGTATCCCTTAATTGACAGAATGATTAAGCGGTTCTTTACAAAATAAAATATGTTCACAAGGTATGTTTCGTTTACAATTAATTGAAAAAATTCGATTATGAAAAGATTTATGGTACGTTAGGTGAAATCAAAAAATTAGTAGTATGCTCACAGCTGTTATTTTTTCGGTTCTCAAAAAAATTCGGTTCATAGGTCGTTAAAATTTGAAATTTTTGATCATTCAAATGGGACACGGTCATCAAAACAAGTTCCATATCATGTCTGACCTCTCCTAATTGCACGGGATAACAAATGTGATTTGTTATCGCGCTTTATATTGCCATATTAATGCGATCTATTTTCTCAGTAGCAGTGTTATTAGAATCAACAATTTCGAATCCATTGTTGAAAATATTTTTCAGCGGTAAAAGGTGATTGAACTTAGTAGTTTTAATCCAACATCTCTTCTCATCATCGTAATCGGAGGAGGCCGCAGATGCATTATTATGGAACCGAGAATATCAATGGAAATATTTGTGAGATCTTTATTCCATTTCTTAATTTCCTTTTAAACAAGATTAAATTCTTGCAGGCATAACATCTATATGTGTGTTATAGTCTAAAAAATTGGCAAGTTAATACATTTAAAGTAATTTAATTGAAAAAGAGTCAAAGTTATAGATATATTTTGACAAGCAATGTTTCTGGATTTTCTTAAAGATTGCTCAGTGTCAAATTTAAGATGTGTCAAAGCTTCAAATCTTTATTTCACTTATAATATTTTATCTTCATTGCCAACGATTTTACCGCTTAATAAACCTTTCAGAGCGGCAAAGTTTTTGTTAATAATTGTTTTTACATATCATTTGATACAATCAGACATGCACATTTTGACTATTTTTCCATCATTGTATATATCATATAATACAAAAATGCGTCAGAATTATTTACCTCTGATTGCATGGAGTCTCTTCTTAATGAGTAGTATTATAACAAGTCGTATTTGGAAACATCTGATAAATACAAGATGTGTTTTAGGCGCTCTTCAATGCC
Source organism: Lasius platythorax (assembly GCA_963971435.1). Taxonomy (NCBI): domain Eukaryota; kingdom Metazoa; phylum Arthropoda; class Insecta; order Hymenoptera; family Formicidae; genus Lasius; species Lasius platythorax. The sequence goes on from OZ020549.1 coordinate 5,348,684, forward strand.
ATCGCTGGACATAAAATAAATCAACAAAAGTCCCTCATATATGTTATGCGAACTGAAGGCAATATCATTGTTCGGCTTGATTAGCATAAACCTATACAGACATTTGATCGTGAACTGGAAACGCGCCTCCGTCAATATTTTCTCTGGCGAATAAAAAAGACAAATACAATACATGTAATAAAAAATATTATATATACAATGAACAATGTATCGAAATTTATTCGACAATTATTTTGCATGTGTAAGAATAAGTTAATTATACGTATTTAAAACGCGAAATATTTTGCTAAAATGAAATAATGCTAGCTGATTTCTAAAAAAAAGTACGCGACTTTAGAATTTTTGAATTGCAAAACCTGCCAAGTGATGGCCACTAAATAATTTATTTAGTAAATTTTCAAGCCGTCCTCCTTTCGTTCGATTCTTTATCCTAGAACGGAAGAAAACCTTTCTTTCAGGATTGTAACATGCGCATACACACACATACACAAATACAAACACACACACTTACTCACAGATACACATAAAGAAACACAAAAACATGTCATTTGATATTAAGTCGAAAATTCAAAAATTTATTATAATTAAGTAATTCAAATAGTCAAAGTTTAAATCAGCTGATGAAGAAAAAAAAGAAAGCTTGATAATCCTCTTAATAACTGCGGATTCGTTAATGTATCAATTCGCAGTCATGTAATCTTAAAAATGGAGCTACTGTCATTAGTCGCGACGACATAACCCAGACATCACATGTCCCTAAAATATAATTAAAGAACGATTTATTCATTTTCTTATCGTTTTTTAGACATTCTCAATCTTTCTGTTTTTAAGCGGCTTCGCGGATACCCAAAGCATCTTTAAATATTAGATTCGATCGATGGAATTAGGATGTTGCCTATAAAATGTTAATTTTACATTAACGGATTATAAAAATTCGTAAGAATGCTTATTGCACTCTCAAAATAATAAACTAATTTCATAATCACATTTCGATCTTATGTTGGAAATTTATAATTAAAATAGGTCATAATTATAAAGGGGCGTGTGCTTGCCAAAATACGTCAACGCGTATGGCGCGTGAGAAGAGGTGGCCGCATGAAAATTAATTATTTATCGCTTTTGAAGCAGAATATAAAAGCAGAATAAGCAGACTCATCAAAAATATGAGACATAAATAATTGTATTCGACAGAATAAGTTTTTTATTTTCGATAAGTTTGCTTATTTTCAAGGGTTGATGGACTTAACACTCCATCTCATTTTTCTTAGAGAATTATTAATGCGATTTACTAACTCGTTAGGAAATTCGTAAAAATTTATTATTTTTAAATTATTAGTGAATAAATGTTACACGATATATTTTAAAAATTTAGTATTCATAATCCAACAATAATTTCCATCATAATATTGGTAGAAAGCCTATATGTATATACATATATTTATACATATGTATATGTATATTTCATACTTTACAATCAATTATGTTGGTTAAAAAAATAATTACCGGATGTTGTGTGTTTAAGAATTTATTATAAAAATATGTTGATTTTCGTCACGCCTATTACCGCATCAAATTATTTACTTTAATTGTAGCCGAAAAAGGAAGAGAATTCCCTAAAAAGCAATGATAATGAAAAGAACATTCTATGCGTCAAGTAAAAGCTAAAATTCTATTTTCAATTGTATCAACCTTTGGCAGATAGAGAGGATTGCAAAGAGGATATAATTAAAATACCTTATCAAAAAAGTAATTTACCGTTATAACAATATATTAAATTAAAAAAAACTTTGTACAACACGTAGGAAGAAATGTAATTATATAATTGAATTTATAATTAACTAGTATAATCAACATCACTTATTCTACATAAATGTTGAACATTTGCATTATTTTTAATAATATATAGATATTAATTTTTAATTAATGATTTATTGCTATTAAAAATACATTCCATACATGCATTTAAAACTACAAACTTGGTTATTTCTATGATAAACATTATAAATTTTAAATTCCTTAAATTCACTCTTGCTCGTCAAAAATAACTCGTGCAAATAACTCGAACGTTTGGATGTCAACAATTTATCTATCGCAATACAATCGTGCGGCAATTATATGATGACATCAAAATTTATTTAACACGGAAATTATACATAATGAATTCTAATATAAACACCAATATATAATATACTTTTATAAAATTAAACTTTTATATAATTATAATTTACCGTATTCTTCAAAATTAACAAGATATTCCACCATTTAATCACCATATGAAAATGTTACAAAACAAATTCAAAATAATGATATAATTTATATTAATATAATTTATTATATTATCTTTACATGACAGATGTTAAATTTATTTATGTGGGAGAATTTTGAAGAATAAAATATAAATAATATATATTATATATCTATATATATATAAATATATATAATATCTAAATATACATAACGTATTATAATACGTAATATATAATACATAACATTTTACATAATATTCATAATATATATATATATATATAATTATATATATATATATATAAAATCGTAATTTTGTAAAAATATATTGTGAAGTTTTGTTGTATTATAACTTTTTGAATAAAGAAGAAACGGTGCGCGCTATGCGCCTGGATGCAGACAGGCTTTTTTTATTGTTAGCACCAATAAGAAGGATGGTTTGGCTATCTTTGCAAAAGAGCAGCCAAAGAAATACATTTTTGCATTCAGAGCGATCAGTCTCTCCGATTGTCTTAAAGGACCCTTCATTTTTGGTAAAAAACATGTTAATTGTGCCGGCAGTGATGTTCTTCGGTGTCACTTTGATATATGCACGATGCATGACACCGCCCAGGTGCAGATTTTCATCAGTGAAATTAAATAGACTGGCTTTATCGGGTTCCAATAATTCTCGGATGCCTAAGATTTCCAAAAGCTGATCGATCGGCAGTTCGTTCTCCAATTCGAAGAAAGCCGGGTGTATCGCATTTTCTGCTGACAACTTTTCTGTTGAAGGCACTTGATTTTTTAGCACTTTACGAAGCTCATCGATTCCTTCTTTGGTCGTCAATCTTTCGATCAATTCGGTAATGTTTTCGTTAATTATCCACGTTTTATTTGTTAAAACTAGTTGCAGAGGAAATAACAGGAACAGCGACATGTTCTTTCCTACATATGGTAACTCTGTCACAAACATACCTAGTTTGGTAGATAAGACTGAAAAAAGAATTGTTGAAACCATAGAGTAACAGAGAGAGAGGTAAAAGTAAATAAAAGCGAAATCAGATTGTTGCCTACAAAATTGATTTTACAAATTGATTTTATATCAACGATTTTTAAAAATGCGTGTAGTGCTCCTTGCAATCCCAAGAAGCTATTTGTATAATCATATTTTGATTATATATTGTAAATTTAGGAATAAAACAAGTGGATTAAAATCAAAGACATGTATGTATGTATGTGTGTTTGTGTGTGTTTAATCTTAAATAAATGTCGAAAATGTTTTATTATACTAAAATATTTACTAGACTAAAATTATTTATATAAAATATAAAATTGAACGTCATTTATTAAATAAAATTTTACGAAATATATTACCTCTTTAATTAATTGAAAAAAATTTGATTAACTAGGATTTGATTAAATAGAAATTATGTAAATATTTAAGTATGATGAAATTATAATGAGTGACATGTTTACCTCTAGTTTCTTTCAACACTTCTAATAACGGCTGATGTTCCGTTGAAAGGATATCCGGTTTAACTGTGTCGCCTTTGAAGCAAAGTACGGTCGACATAATAATTTCCATTTTTTCGTGGATACTGTTTAATTTCACGGGTTCATGCATGTAACCCTGCGTCTTTATTTTCAACAATTCATTAATCCGATTCATTAAATAGATGAACGCTTTGTCAAAACCTACTATTTCTAATTCCTCTTCGAATAAACGTTGCGTCATATCATTTACAATTTTGGAATTTGTAATCCAACAACTATTTTCGTCATAATATCCATTGGCTTCCTCTCTATTCTGAAACCAAGAATGTCGAAAGTAAAGCGATTGTTTGCAAAATGTATTTTGTTTCTTAATAAAGAACTCCTATTATTCGTAATTATAGATTACTTTACACGAGGTTCTGTCCACGCAAGAACTTTATACCATCTTTTAATATTATATATTATATATATAATAAAATATATATGTATAATATATATATTTATATATTATTTAAAATATATTTTATAATATATCATTATATTATATTACGTAATATTCTAATATGACCAAATTGCTTTACTTATGTAAATTATGTATTTTATTATCACAGTTATTTTGATTACTAAAGTGGTTATCAAATTTTATTTATTCATGGACTCGTCATTAAAACTCGCTCAATAACAACATTGAAATTACAAGTTTTTGGTTTATTACATTTAAGAATATATTCTCGTTTTCGTCACCGCTATTACGCCTAATAATTATTTAGCATACTAAAATTTCCGTTTAAAAACAATCGATTATACGTTATTTCTTACGAAACTGTTTGACAAACTGGAAATCTATTTCTTATCAGCTTTTAAAGCGCAAATCTCTAAATTATATTGTGTTAAAATAAAATATAAGTATCTTAATATTTAACTTTATCATTTTTAAAGATCCGAAATTTTGAGATATATCGTTTAGGAAAACCTTGAGGATCCGAATATGTTGATATAACGATAAATCATGCACAAATCCTTTTGTCATATCATTTATGTATCTGGATGATTTAATTCAAATACGGCGAAATTGCTCACCTTCTTGCTTCTCTCTTTTATGCTGTGTAATATCCAATGTTCTTTGGAAATATCCTCAGGCAATTGGAGGATGCGTTTTAAATGTATCTCGGTGAGACCGCTGGATGCAAAGTAAACCATCAAAAGTCCCTCATATATGCTGTACGGACTGAAGACAATATTTTCCGACTGCTTTATCTGCATAAGTGTCTGCATAGATTTGAGTGTGAATTCAAAGCGCGCCTCCGATAATAAATCCGCTGATAAACATAAAAGACAATTAAGAAAATTAAGCTGAACTTACGAAAACAGTAAAGAGAGATATTACAAGTAGATAGTCACAATTAATTATATACAGGGTGTCCGATAATTATTGACACAGCCGAAGTGTGAAGGTAGATTGGCTCAATCTGAAAAGAAAAGTCCTGTACCATTTTGCTAAATTCGCAATAGTTATTGCGTTATTAATTAAAATATCTGAGCTAATAAGCGCGTGGGAAGCGGTAGGCCGGAATCGGTAGGCATGTAAGATGGCTTATTTGTTTACGTCTCTTAGCAATAAAAGCATCATCTGAGCGAGAGGTGGAGTCACGCAGCGAGCGGCGAGCGACGTGTGATATTTGTTGCTAAGAGATGCAAACAAATAAGTCATCTTACATGCCTACTGATTCCGGCCTACCGCTTTCTACGCGCTCATTAGCTCAGATATTTTAATTAATAACGCAATAACTATTGCGAATTTAGCAAAATGGTACAGGACTTTTCTTTTCAGATTGAGCCAATCTACCTTCACACTTCGGCTGTGTCAATAATTATCGGACACCCTGTATATAATATCTCATCAAAACCAAATTAAATGCAAGGTACAACTTTATCTATGTTTAATTTATTCGACAATTATTTTGCATGTCATTGATTTTATCTCAGAGTTCTGAATTTGATTTTAAACTTGAAATACGGTAAAATTAGCAATGATGTATATAGCTAGAATAATCGTTCATATAGTTTTACTACAGGAAATATCAAATTGCTGTATTGATAGAGAAACTGTGCGAGACAAAGGAATCATTTTGAATAGGATTCTTGTTTTAATTAATGCTGATTACTTTGAAGAGAAAGAGAGGTGGATATTCAAAGGTGGTTTTGGCTAGATATATGTATGTATATATGTGTATATATATATATGTATATATATACATATATTTGTATGTCTATAAAAATCAGTAATAAAAGATACTTAAAGGAGAGAAAGAGAAGGACGAGGTTTAAAATAATAATATCCGAAGAACGGATATTATTATTTATGTTTACTAATATAGCTACATAATAACATTGAATCCTGTGTAACGAAATTAAAAGACGGGTGTTTTACCCGTCTGGATTTTTTAAAAAGTACGATAAATAAAAAATTTGTGATCAATGAATATATTATTTATCATCAGAGGAATTTAATAATAATATCTTGCAATTAACAATATAGAAATTTTATTCTGCAAAATGAGTCTATCTAATATTTTAACTTTTACTCAAATATATTTTTTATCATTTACACTGAACCGAATTTACAAAATTCCTAAACTTAATCTTATTTTAAGTTTATATCAAACGGGAAACGTTTTTTAAAATATGATGAATACTTATAAGCTACGAGAAAAAGCACATGATTCTGAAATATTTCAATCTAACGGATTACAATAAGTATTTACTTATTAAATAACGACCATTAAAACACTTCAAAGTATAAACTTATTTTAGAACTTTATATTAAATAATAGTATAAAAAGAAAATATTTGCGTGTCGACGGATATGTTATTTAAATTATTATCTATTTGATAAATCGACGGCAAACTTGCAAGATTTTGTAAAATATTTTTCAACTTACGAATTGAATACGAGTATGATTCCGCCATGCTGGATTATACAATGACAAGTTACTACATGGACCCACTGAAATCTTGAAATGGTGTGGTGGCTCAACTTTTAACAAATTGGTTGGATATACTAGTTTATCTAGTGAGAAAGGGACAATTATATCGTTTAGAGACATTGTTTTTGCACTGTTTCTGATTGGCTAACAACGATTCTGCGCAAGAAAAACTCGCTATGTAAAACATTATCCGAGAAACTGTCCGAAATAATTTTCGAAGAAGTCTACGAACAGAATAGTTATTAATAACTATTTTTTCAGAAGTGATCTTGTAACTGATAAATCTTTATTGGAAATTCTATTTCTAATTCTATCGACCTTTGGCAGATGAAAGGAATTGTAAAAAGATAATTAAAATACATTATCGAAAAAATAATTTAACAATATAATAATAAGTTAAAATAAAGAGAATTATGTACAACACGTACATAATTTGAAGAAATGTAAATATAAAATTGAAATTATAATTAACTATAATCAACATCTATATTATATATACATGTTGAACATTTGCATTATTTGTAATAAAATGAAGAAATTCATTGCTTATTAAGGATTTATTGGTATTAAAACTATATTCTATATATGCATTTAAAACTACAAATTCGGTTATTTTTATGATAAACATAATAAATTTGAAATTACTTAAAATCGCGCTTACTCGTTAAAAATAACTCGTTCAAATAACTGGAATGTTTTCTCACATATAATTCCGTTCACACGTAAGTTAGTTCATCTGTTATATAGAGATAGTATAATGAATTATATCAATTTAAATTATATAATTATTTCGAATTTGCCCTATGACATGTTTTTACGGTAGATGGTGAAATATCTTGTAAGTGTGAATTTTGAAGAATTAAATAAATAATAATGGATGACAAGAATTTATCTATATCCCAATCGTGTAGCAAGCATATGATGACATCTAAATTTATTTAACACGAAAATTATAAGATGAATTCGAATATAAACTTGAATATATAATTTATTTTTATATAATTAAGTTTGTATTTATAATATTTATTTTGTTTTGCGAAATTCTCATTTACAAGATATTGTCAATATTTTGTAAGATCATAAAAAGTTATGTTCGGCTAATTCATTTCAACTACATTTGCAATCAGGCAGCTGATGATTTTTATTTATAATGCTAGTGAAAAGGATGTCGCGTCTATCTCGGTCATAGATCAGCAAAACAAACGAATATTCGTATTGAGAGTTATTAGTCTTTTCGAATGACTTAAAGGTCGCCTCATTTTTGGTAAAGAACATGTTAACTGCGCCGGAAATGACTTTCTCTGGTGTCATCTTGATATATGCACGATGCATAGCACCACCGAGATGCAGATTTTCATGAGTGAAATTAGATAGAATGGCCTTGTCGGGTTCCAATAATTCTCGGATGCCTAAATCTTCCAACAGCTCATCGATGGGCAGTTCGTGCTCCAGTTCGTGCTCCATTTCGAGGAACTCTGGGTATATGGCACATTCTGGTAATGACACTTGGCTCTCTAGCACTTTACGAAGCTTATCGATTCCTGCGTTGGTCGTCAATCTTTCGACCAATCCGGAAATGTTTTCATCAACTTCCCAGGCACAAGTTTCAATTGACTTCGCAGCCGGAAATAATAGATACAGCGACTGATTCTTGTGCATATATGGTAATTCAGTCAAGAACATGTCTAGAGAATGAGATAAAACTGAAAAAAAAAAAATTGTTGAGACTACAGAGCAACAAAAAAGGTAAATTTCAATGGAAGCGAAATTAGATTGTTGCCTAAAAAATATTAATTTTACATGAAGGATTTCTAAAAATGCGTATAATGTCCTTGCACTCTCAAAATGAAAAGCTATTTGCATAATCACATTTCGATCACATGAAATTTAGGAAAACAAGTGGAACAAAATCTGAGACATGTGTATGTGTGTTTAATCTTAAACCAAGATTGAAATTGTTTTATTATACTAAAATTATTACTAGACTAAAATTATTGTTATAAAATTTAAAATTGAATGTCATTTATAAAATATAATATTGCGAAATATATTACTTTTTCAATTAATTAAAATAATCTGATTTAATAAGATTTGATTAAATAGAGCTTATGTAAATATATAAATAAAATGAAAATGTAATTATAAAAAATGTAAATATATAATTAAAATGTGTGACATGTTTACCATGTCTAATTTTTCGCACGTCCATGAACGGCTTTTCGGTAAGGACAGACAGTAGAAATTTGTCGCTTTTGAAGCGAAATTCGGACGACAGAATAAATTCCATATTTTTGTTTAGTCCGTTTAATTCCACGGGTTGAGAGATATAACCCTGCATCTCGTTTTTCAGTACTTCATTAATGCCTTGCATTAAATTAGAAATGTTTGAGCTATCAAACACATTACATTTATTCGTATTAAAGAAATCTGTTACGGTATCCTGTAAGCGTTTGCTATTTTTAATCCAACAACTATTTCCATCATAATATCCCTTGATCTTCTCATCCTGGAATAAAAAATATCGAAGATGATGTGATTGTTTACAAAATTTTATTTCTTTCTATATAAAATACTATTATCGTTTGAAATTATAAATTACTAGGGTTTTACCCACACAAGTAGAACAATATATCATATTTTAATACAATATTATATTATATATAATAATTTATATAATAATATATGAGCAATTCCACATCAAATCGGATAAGAAAGGACCTCATATTTTTCAAATTGATTGAAACTTTTTTACTTGTAATATACATAAAATAAAAAGGTACGTAATTTTATATTCGTCCGAATAATTTTTATGCCAAAGTTATAAATAATAAAATTTTCGTGAAAAATTAAGGAGTTGTTAACTTTAAAAATTAATATCTCTGGTTATACTTGTCGTGGAGATATTTTCGAAAATGCATTTTAAAGCTAAGGATACAACCTTTTTATAAAAATTGTTTAAGAAACAAGAAGTTGTTATTTCCAATTGTTATAAATAATTGAAATGTTTAATAAATTGTTTTGTCAAACAGTATGTTTTTAAAATTGTTTAAATAATACTATTTTATTCTCTACATCATTCTAAAAGTTTACATATTTTTTATTTTATGGAGAACAGATTTTATTTTTTATATTTTTAATAAATGTGTCGCCGCGCCGTGCTCAACCAAGTAGCGTAGCGCGTCACTGATCGCCCAAGTACCGTAACTTGTCACTAACTAGACCAACTTGGTCGCGTCAGTGACGCGCTACGCTACTTGGTAGAGCACGGCGCGAAATTTTATTTATTAAAAATATATAAAAAATCGAATCCATTGATTCCCCATAAAATAAAAAATATGTACTCTTTTAGAATGATGTGATGAATAAAATAGTATTATTTTAAAAATTTAAAAAGTTTACCTTTTGATGAACAAATTTATTAAACGTTTCAATTATTTATAACAGTTGTTATTTACAATTTGTAACTTAAACTATTTTTATAAAGAATGTTATCTCCTTAGCTTTAAAATGTATTTTCGAAAATGACAAATTTAACCAGAGTTATTAATTTTTAAAGTTGACACCTTTTTTATTTTTCAAAAATTTCAAAAATTTTAAAGTTTATAACATCTGCAAAAAAATATTTCGGACAAATAAAAAAATATGTATCTCCTTACTTTATGTATATTTCACGTGTAAGAAGTTTTGTTTGATTTAAAAAAGACGAGGTCAAAAAGCGTCGACTTTTGTCCAACTTGACGTGGAATTTACTATATAATTAATAATATTATATAATAATATACATAGTATTAGTATTTTAAATAATATTTTAGTGTAATATTATAGAATATAATGTTATATATTATACTTATGTATTTATAATTTTATTATGACCAAATAGTCAAAATTACTCACGTTAATTATGTATTATATTATTAATTATTATGAATAGTAAAGTAGTAGTTATTGGATTTTTTTATGTGTTCAAGGAGTTATTATTCAAAAATTACTCAATGACAAAATTATAAATTCAAGTTTTTGGTTTTTCACTTAAAAATATATTCTCATTTTCGTCGCCGCTTAATACACTATTTAACATTATAAAGTTTTGTTTAGTATAAATTAATTTTACGTTATTTTATATAAAGCGATCTAACAAACTGCGAACTTATTTCCGCCATTTCTTATCAGCTTTTAAATCGGAAATATCTCAGTTCTATTGTGTTAAAATATGGTACAAGTATTTTAATACTTATCATTTTTAGTAAAGGGGCAAGTATTTACTTCAACAAAACATTTTTACAATAATACTTATAGATCCGAAATTCTGAGATATATCGTTAATGAAAATTTTCAGAATCCGAATATGTTGATGTAACTATAAATCATGTACAAATCTTTTTGACATATCATTTACGTATCTCGATGATTTAATTCAAATACGGCGAAATTGCTAACCTCCTTGTTTCTCTCGATGATGTAATTCGATTAAATGCGGCTAAATTACTCACTTTTATTTGTCTGTCCATTTGGTGGTGCGCCACCAATAATTCTTTGGGAATATCAGGCAATTGGAGAATGCGTTTCAAATGTTTCTCGGTGTGATCTCCAGATACAAAGTAAAGCATCAAAAGTCCTTCATATATGCTGTACGGACAAAAGACAACATTTTCCGTCGGCTTTCTTTGCACAACTGTCTGCAGACATTTAAGCGCGAATTTGATGCGAGCTTCCGATAGATCTTCCGCTGATAAACATAAAAGGCAAATAAAAAAGTTAAGCTAAACTGACAATGGCAGTAAAGAGAATTATAACACGTAAAAAGGCACAATTAATTGTACAATATTTAACCAAAACTATATTAAATGCAAAGTAGAACTTGATCTTGAATTTATTCGGCAATTATTTTGCATAGATTTGTTTTGCGAGCAATTCTTAATTTAATTTTAAACTTAAAATACGATAAAAAGTTAACAATGATGTATACATATACCAAGAGCAATCATTCACATAGTTTATCTATAAGAACTATGAAAATGCAATATTGATAGGGAAACTGTGCGGGACAAAGAAGCATTTTTGAATATCCTTCTCTCGATTTAATCAACACTGATTACTTTCAAGAATCATTTAATGGTTATAACTTTTGTCGAAACTTAAAACTCTCAGTTTTATATACAAATAAATGCAGAAAAAATAATTTAAACATAATAAAATGAAAAAAAAATTTTGATTTATATGAACATTTAATTAACTTAATCACGGATTAGAAGCAGTTCCATAGAAAAAAAAATGTCATCCAATGTTTATGCGTATGACTAATTATTAAATAGTTATTAAAAAATATATAATTTTATAAACGTATAGAGACATATTATTATAAAATATATATTGTAAGCGTTATATTAAATTTTGTTTAAAATGTCATAAACATTATTAAGAAATTGATGATCGCTATTTTAGAGAAAAAGAGAGGAGGATACTCAAATATAAATTTTTGTCGCAGGTTTTGTCAACTAGTTAGCGTCTAGAAATCGAATGTTTGTTTAGATATATGTGTCTAAAAATCAATAATAAGAGACAATCGAAACAGAAAAAAAAGAAAGACGAAATACACGAGAAGATCTTGTTTACTAACATGGCTACATAAAAGTTTCGTCCAACACGTAACGGTTTCGACACATAGAAATCCACTTAATTTTTCACCATGTAGAATGGACGCAAATTTCGAGATCGAGGAAACTTAATAATAATATTTAACAATTAAGAATGAAAAATTATATTCTGCAGTGATTCCATCTAATTCTGGTATTTACGTCGAATTCGTTACGTCGAATTCGTTTACTCAAGTATACCTTCTATCTATTCTCTACTGAAAAAAAATTGTACCCTTAAAATTCATCTTATTTAAAATACATTTTAAACGCGAAACGTTTAGTTAAAATAACAAGTGTTAATAAATTTTTCGAGATAAAGTACACAACTCTAGAATATTTGAATTTAACGGATCGCGAGACCCACTAAGCAACAGCCATTAAATTACATTGAAATATACAAATTTATGTAAGAACAATATATTAAAAAAATGATAGTACTAAGGAAATGTTAACGCTGTGTATTATAATTATCTTTATGATAAATCGGCGTTTTAGAATTGCTTGGTTTTTTAAAACATTTTTCAACTCACCTAATTTGTTCATTTTAACCAACATTACTGGCACTGCAATTATTACATCCAATTCCTCCATATTTAAATTCATAGCAAAACCGTGGCAAACAGGCGAAGCAGACGAATTCCTTTGTATGTCTCGATCGCGATTAGGAGCTGTTTATATACATACATATAATGTGGCGCTTGCGTATATTACTTAACACTGATGTCGCCGGATGTAATTTTTGCGCGGGAAGTTGTGTCACGTATGAAATGACGTCGTTCTACTTTACGTCTTTGTGGTTTGATATTTTTCTGCGCCATTTATACAAATCTAGGGCAATTTTTAGATTTAGCTCTTTATCTTATAATTAGTCAAAAGCAACGTGTAAACCAATTTGACACACGCAAACATAAATGTTATCATCAAATTTTAAAATTATTTATAATTTTATATATATACATATAGCGTACGCGTCAAGTGAAATAATGAGTTGAAATTCTATCATTGGTTCTGTTAATATTTGACACATGGAGAGGATGTTGAAGAATATTAAATATTATCGAAAAATTAAATTATAATGCTATTAACTATAGCTATACTATAGCAGACTATAAATTAAGTTAAGTACATAGATACACATATTTAAAAGAGAAAGATATTTTCATTTGTTTTTCTGTTACATTACTCCACACAATTATCATTCTTACAAATTTTATAAGCATTATTTAAATCCATATGTACGTAATAATATATAAATGTTGAATTTCGATAACGAAACATAATCTCTCTACTAAATGTTTCTTCCAGAGAATCCAAAAAAATAAATTAATGACATATATACAGGTATGTTAAACATACATACATACATATACATGTGTATATGTACACATATACATATATGTATATATGTATATATATTCATTGTTTTTTTGTAATTTTCTACATATCATCAGACAATCATATCAACGCTTTCTAATATAAATTATGTTTCCTGTCCCCCTCTCCAATTAATTTAAAAAATAAGAAATTATAAAACTATCAAATTCAAATGTGAGAATAAATGAATAAACATTACGTAACAGGTTATATTAAAAAAAAAAACTTTGGAGGATATATATGAGTTTTTCTCCTTTTCTCGAGCTTCAGAAAATTTTACAAATAAATCTAATAGCGAGCAAACATAAAATTTGAGTGACCCAAAAGACTGATATATTTCGTTTGCCGAATTTTTAATAGAAGTTGCTCATAGAATATATTGCGCACAAAATATAATGCATCTCAACTCAAATCGACAAGAATGTTGAATCGAGAAAGAAAGGAAAAAAAAAACTACGGATTTCTTACTCGTAACCGTCACATTAGTGTAATACGTCTCTGACTCGTCGTGGTGCCTGCAAAAACTTTCAGAAAAATCCGTAACTCGATTTCCGCCATTCACGCTTCAAATAGGAGTTACTTTCGTCGACTTTATTGAAAGCGCCGGCGAAGAGGACGTTCTGACGATGTTTGTCGTAGATCAGCCAGACGAACGGTTTATCGGAATTACAGATGACGCGCTCGACCGGCTGAGCGAACTCATTTCCGGTGTAAAGCGCGGTGACAGCACTTGCGACCGTATTCTCTTCCGTCACTTTGACGTGGGCGCGATGCACGGCAGATCCGAGATGCAGTTTCTGATTTTCGCCTTCGACGAAACCGCTCATATCGATCCCGTCACTCGCCACTAATTCTTCAACGCCCAGTGCTTGCAGCAGCTGATGGATCGGCAGTTCTATTTCCAACTCGAAGTTCGGCCATACGACAAAATTCGGAGATGTTTCCCTTGTTACATTTCCCTTCAACCACTTATGAAAATGGCTACAGATTATTTCCTCGGTCGATAGTATATTAAGTATATTGTACATCTCATTGACTATATCGTATTTGTTGAAACAATCTTCTTCTTCTTCCGTATATTCTAGCGGGCAATCACCAGGTAACAACACGAACAGCGATGTCTTGTATTTGTTCTTGTAGGGTAACTCGCATATGTGCATGCTTATATAGTTATACAAGACTAAAAAAAAAGTTGAACATGTAGAGAACAATAAGACGTGGTCAAGAGAGAGAGAGAGAGAGAGAGAGAGAGAGAGAGAGAGGAAGAGTGAGTAGGAGAGTGACAGGGAGAGAGAGAGGGAGAGATATCAATGAAACCGGAAATTCATTCGGTCATTACGTATAAAATATTAAGCATTTTTGAAAATCCATATACTTCCTCATATTCTTAAGAATGAAAAGCCATTTGCGTAGTCACATTTATCAAGTGTTGAAAAATTCGAAATGAAATAAGTGGCAAAGCGAAAAAAATCAGAATTTTGTTTTTAACAATTTCACACACTTATCAACAATTTTTATTATAAAAAACAGTTATATTAATTATTATATTATTTATGTTAATTATTTATTTATATTATTGTAATTATTATATTATTTATATAATAATTATTATAGTTTAATTATTTATATAATTACTATAATTTTTATTATTAAAAAATTTAGAAAATATGTTTTGTTTAATTGAAAATGTCCGATCATAAAAAGGTTTATGGTGTGCAAATCAAGTGAGATCGAGAGATGAGTGGCATGCTTACAGTTTTTACACATCCACTTAAAACGACCTATTTGTTCGTTTGCTGAGACTCTTTGGTAGATCTCTGAAGTTTCGAATTCTTGTGTCTTTAAACAGAGCTGGTTCGTCAGAATAATTTCTATATTTTCCTTGATCATGGCAAATATCTCGGGATTACTTATATGATCCTTTCCCGCTTCTGCCAACGTGTTATTGATGCGATGCATTATATGTTCAGGATAAGTGCGAAAATCGACTGCTTCAAATCTATCTTTGAATATGTTTTGCAGCGTTTCAACGTTTAAACACTTAATATTGGTAATCCAACAAGACATCATCAGTCGAATGCTGGCATCATTGTAACCGGCAGCAGCTTCATTTTCATTAATATTCTCGTACTGAAAATATCAAAGAAATTGTTTGTAAAATCTTTATTTCTTTCTAAATAAAAGACTCTTATCATTTCCGAATTGTCATATTCAAGTTTTTAATCATGCAGACAGAATCTTCATGTTATACTGTAAAATCGCTAAGTTACTTTACGTACAAATTGATCTATATAAAAAAAAAAGTTTCTGGATCTTATTAAAGGATCTATCATTAAAAGATTGCTAGGTGATAAATTTAAGAAGTGTCAAAGCTTAGAATCTTTATTATATTTATAAATAATCGAATATATTTTCTTTTAATTTATTTATAAAAATAAAAATATATTTTCATTTTTTTTCATCACTATTACCGCTAATAAATCATTTAAAGTGGCAAAGTTTTCGTTTGATGATTGTCTTTACATGTCATTTCATACAATCAGGCATACAAAATTTGAATCTTTTTCCATCATTGTTTCCATCATTTAATGCAAAAATGCGTCAAAATTATTTACCTCTGGATGTACTTGATATTCTCTCTTGGCTAAATAGTATTTTATCAAGGTTTCTTTGTAGTGTTTTAAATGCAGGATGTGTTTAAGCTTCTCCTCGGTGTCACCGCTGGTCGCAAAATAAACCATCAAAAGTAGCTCATATATGCTATATGGACTGAAGAGAAAGTTTTCTTCCGGTTTCATCATGTTAACTTTATTCAGAGATTCGATCGCAAAACGGAAACGCGCCTCCGCCAATGTATCACCTGACGAATAGAAAATACAAATAAGAAAAAATCCAGCATCATTGACAAAAGAGAAATATTACAAATAAAATGTTACAATAAATTATAATTAAAATTAATTTATTAATCATAACAATTAACAATATATATAATCAAAAATTAGTTAAATGCAAAGTATAATTTATCAAAATTTATTCGACAATTATATTGCGAAGTGTGTACAGATAAATTTTATTACAACTCAAATTTAATTTTCGACTCGAAATACGATAAAATCAACAGTTTACAAATAATGACAATCCAAAGAAAAAAAAAAAGAAGATTCGCGGATGTATTCTTAGCTATGTTTACCAACATGATTATATTCAAACTGAGTCTATATATATATATATATATATATATATATATATATATATATATATATATATATATATACATATATATATAATATACATATAACAAACTTGAAAAACTGTATTTCATTTATATTTCCGGCAAATAAAATAAACGCAAAATTCGAAATCGGTCGATTATTATTGATGAAATTTAATAATAATATTTAATACTTAACAATGAAGAAATTACATTCTGCCATTTTCTATCGATTCTATTTAATTCTAACATTCAAACAAATTATACTTTGCGTCGATTATGCTGTGGAACTCATACCTTAAAATTAAACATATTATGTGTGTATCTAAAACGCGAAATAATTTGCTAAAATATAAATAATGCTAGCAGATTTCGAAAAAAAGTACGCGACTCTAGAGCATTGGCATCTAACAAATTACAAGATCCACCAAGTAATGGCCACTAAATTACATCGTAATATAAATTTGCCGGACGACATATATAAAATATTTATGTAACAACGTATATTTTAAATCATTATCTATTCGATAAATCGACTGCAAAATTACGTGGTTTTATACAAGAATATTTGGACTTACTAATAGTGGTCATCCGTTTCTCATCCATTTCTGTTTATACAATAGCAAATCAGAGACAAACACGTGGCCCGCGTGAAGCACACAAGTCTCTTATTTAATTAGTTTGACTGCAATATTATTTATTAACTGTATTGTCACTCGCGTATTGTTAGTTTGCTTTACTATCGGATGTAATTTTTGCACTGGTAGTAGAGTCGAGTGTGAAATAATTTTATTCTCTCGATATATATCTGTGCCTGAGATTCTTTGGTACAATTTTCAAATCTGAAGCCGTCCTCTCGCTTGATTCTTCATCCGAGACTGAAGGAAACATTCTATCAAACTCAGGACATGCGTATAAACACACAAAGTCATACACATACACACACACACACACACACACACACAAGCACGACAATAACAACACACAGCTATAACAGCACACACTTACTCACACACAGATACACATAAAAAAAGACAGAAACATATCATTTGATATTAATGTCAAATAAATTTAAAAATTATTTATAACCGTACTATTATCTATAACTAAATTATCTATAATTGAATATACGTTATTTCACAAATCGTAATATAATTACGAAAATATAAAGAAGAAGATATATACATATAGCGCACGTCCAGTATAAAAAGAGTCAGAATTCTATCATCGATTCAATTAATGTTTGACACATGGAGAAGATTATGAAAAAAGGATTTAGATATAATATGTTATCGAAAGTATAACTTAAAAAACTATAAATACAATATAGTAATATTTTAGCAAAATTAAAATAGAGTAACTTACATCGTATCGTTACACATATTTGAGTGAGAAAGAAACTTTTATTTTTTTTTAAGTTACATTACATCGAACAATTAATATTTTTAGAAATTTTTTAGCATTATTTACCTGTGTACATAATAATATATAAATGTTGAATTTCGATAGCGAACCGTTATCTCACTTCCAAATATTTCTTCCATAGAAACATTTCCGAAAAAATGAATTAATAATGTACAGATATATTATACAGATATATATACAGATATATTATACATACATACGTACATACATATACATTTGTATATGTATGTGCATATACATATATGTATATATATATATATATATATATATATATATATATATATTGTATGTATATATATTCATTACTTTGTCGAGATTGATCACCTAGCATATCATAACACAATAATATCAGCGCCTTTTATTGTGAATTATGTTTCATGTCCTTCTCTTCAGTTAATTAAAAAAGCAAGAAATTATGAAATTAAACAATAAAATTCAAACGCGACAATATATTAATGAGAATCACGTAACAGACTATATTTCCGAAAAAACTTACGAAAAAGGATACGAGCTTTTCTTTTTTTCTGCAGCTTCCGAAAATTCATAAATTTAATAGGAAGCAAACATTAAATTTGAGTGACATAAAAGATTGATGTATTTCATCGGTCTCCATATTTTTAATAGAAGTTGCTCACTGAATATATCGCGCACAAAATATAATGCATTTTAATTCCAATCGACAAAAGGTTGAATCGAAAGAGAAAGAATACAGCTTTGATATATACATCATTTTCCAACAACTATAAATCTGTTACTCGTTGCTATCGTTTCATAGTGTATGTCCGACTCGTGTACCCTCGAACTTTCAAAGAAAAATTTAATTTGACGGTTTAAACCCCGGCGAGCAACTCATTTGACTGCGGAATTAATTCTTAAAAACACCGGCAAACAGGATGTTCCGACGCTGTTTGTCATAGATCAGCCAGACGAACGGAAAAGTGTAATTCTGGCTGATTTGGTTGGAGTCCGAAGAGAGAACATGATAATTTTTTTTTCCGGTGTAGATCACGTTAACTGCACCCGCGACAGTGTCCTCTTTGTGACCTTGACGCAAATACGATGCACGACATTGCCGAGATGTGCACTGTCGTCGTCCACGAAGAAACTGTCCAGGTTGATCGCGTCGGGCTTCAATAATTCTTCAATGCCTAGATCTCGAAGCAGCTCACGCATTGGCATATTTCTCTCCAATTCGAAGATCGGACCTGTCGAGAAATCTATAACATTTTCCGATGGCGTATCACTATCTAGCAGATTGCGCAATTTGCAGATTCCCTCCTCGGTCAACAATCGCTCGATCAAATCACAAATTACGTCATCGGCTTTAAAGCATTTTCTGAACATAGAGTAACTTAAGATTATCGAACCAGGTAAAAACACGAGCAGCGACCTGTTCTCATTCGTGTAGGGGAACTCCATCACGTGCATGTCTAATTCGTGAGAGAAGACTGAAAGAAAAATAGACGTTATCAATATAGAGAACAATAAATAGTAGTCAAGATGGATGAATCAATGAAATCGGAAATACATTCGGTCGTTGCGTATAAAATATCGCTTATATATCAAGCATTTATTGAGAATTCATATAATATTTTTTACATTTCTAAGAATGAAACATCATTTGCGTAAACACATCTTGATCAAGTGTTGGAAATTTGAAAATGAAATAAATGGCAAAGTGATAAAAATCAGAAACTTGTTTTTAACAATTTCATACATTTTTCAACTATTTTTATTGTACTAAAATTTAACCCTTCTGTCAATGCATAATTTTTCATTTTTTTGGCTCAATGTATGGCTACTTGAGTATTAACTACGTGTTTTAGACACGTTACTGCAACATTATCTTTATAGCAAGTGCTGGGCACCGAATATTCTTTCTCATTATATTTTAGATGGTTTTCAATGTACAAAGGCCCTCCGTATTTTCTTTTAAATTTTACTGCCGAAGAAATTTTCGAAACATTTTAAATATTTAAAGTTACTTTCAATGTTCGAGTACCCATTAATTGAGAGAATGATTAAGCGGTGTGTTCTTAACAAAATAAAATATGTTCACAAGATATGTTTCGTTTACGATTAATTAAAAAAATTCTGAAAAGATTTATGATACGTTAGGTGAAATCAAAAAATGTGTAAATGCTCACAGCTGTTATTCTTCCGTTTATCAATAAAATTCGGTTTACAGGTCGTTGAAATTTGAAATTTTTGAACGTTCAAACGGGACACGGTCATCAAAACAAGTTCCATATCATGTCTGACCTCTCCTAATTGCACTGGATAACAAAAGTGATTTTTTATCGCGCTTTCTATTGCCATATTAATGCGATCTATTTTCTCGGTAGGAGTGTTGTCAGGATCAAAAATTTCGTGTCCATTGTTGAAAATATTCTTCAGCTGTAAAAGGTGATTGAACTTAATAGTTTTAATCCAACATTTCCTTTCAACATCGTAATCGGAGGAAACCGCAGATCCATTATTCTGGAACCGAGAATATAAATTGAAATGTCTGTGAGATTTTCATTCCATTTCTTAATTGCTCTATTCATGTTTACATTCTTGCAGGCCTAACATTTATATGTGTGTTATAGTCTAAAAAATTGGCAAGTTAATACATTTAAATTAATTTAAATAAAAAAGAGTCAAAATTATAGATATATTTCGACAAGCAAGGTTTCTGGATTTTATTAAAGATTGCTCAATGACAAATTTAAGATGTGTCAAAGGTTCAAATCTTTATTTCACTTATAATAATTTTTCTATATTGCTACCGATTTTACCGCTTAACGAATTTTTCAGAGCGGCAAAGTTTTTATTAATAATTGTTTTTACATATCATTTGATACAATTAGACATGCACATTTTGACTATTTTTTCATCATTTTATCCATCATATAATACAAAAATGCGTCAGAATTATTTACCTCTGATTGCTCGGAGTCTCTCCTTAATGAGTAGTATTGTATCAAGTCGTATTTGGGGATATCTGATAAATACAGGATGCGTTTTAGGCTCTCTTCAATGCCACCTCTGGACATAAAGTAAACCAACAAAAGTCCCTCATATATGATATGCGGACTGAAGGCAATATCATTGTTCGGCTTGATCAGCATAAATCTATGCAGACATTTGATCGCAAACTGGAAACGCGCTTCCGTCACTATGTTCTCTGGCGAATAGAAAAGACGATTAAAAATAATCAAATGAAAATGACAAGAGAGAGATATTATTAATAGAAAGTAACAATAAATTTTAATTACAATTAGAAGCTTAATCATAACATTTAACAATACATGTAATAAAAAATATTATAAATACAATGAACAATGTATCGAAATTTATTCAACAATTATTTTGCATTTTTAAGAATAAATTTTATTATAACTCAAATTCAATTTTAAACTCGAAAGATAAAATCAACAATATACATATAATGCCAATCGAAAGAGAAAAGAATATGATTCGCAGATGTATTCTAACTTCGTCTAATACGTAACGAATTCCGGGAAACGATATTTCACTTATATTTCCAGCAAATAGAATAAACGCGAAATTCGAGATCGATGGATTATTATTATAGAATAAATATAAATAGTAATATTTAATACTTAACAATGCAGAGATTATATTCTGCAATGATTCTATCTGATTCTAACATTCAATCAAGTATACTTTGTGTCGTCTACGCTGTGGAAGTCATGCCTTAAAATTAAACTTATTTCGTTATTTTGCATGTGTAAGAATAAGTTAATTATACGTATTTAAAACGCGAAATAATACGCTAATATATAATAATGCTAACAGATTTCTAAAAAAAAGTACCTTGAATTTTCGGATTGCAAAACCTGCCAAGTGATGGCCACTAAATTAAATCGAAATATATAATTTCACTTAACAACAATATATAAAATAATAACACAAAAAAGAGAATATTTTCGTGCCAATGTATACTTTAGATTATTTTCTATGCGATAAATTGGCGGCAAAGTTACATGATTTTATACAAGAATCTTTTGACTCACCAATTTGAATTTTCCGTTCCTGTTCCATTTCTGTTTATAAAATGGCAAAAGCAGGGACAAACACGTGGCCTACGTGAAGAACACAAGTCTTATATTTATTTTCTTTTATCGCAATATATTATTTAGCAACTGTACTTCTTCTCTATCGGATGTAATTTCTGCGCTGGTAGTAGAGCCGAGTGTAAAATAATTTTATCCTCTCGTTATATTACTTCGCGTGAGATACTTTTGTACAATTTTCAAGTCAGAAGCCGTCCTCCTCTCGTTCGATTCTTTATCCTAGAACGGAAGAAAACCTTTCTTTCAGGATCGTGACATGCGCATACACACACATACACAAATACAAACACACACACTCACTCACAGATACACATAAAGAAACACAAAAACATGTAATTTGATATTAATGTCGAAAATTCAAAAATTAATGATAACTAAGTAATTCAAATAGTCAAAGTTTAAATAAGCTGATGAAGAAAAAAAGAAAGATTGATAATTCTTTCAATAACTGCGGATTCGTTAATGTATCAATTCGCTGCTATGTAATCTTAAAAAAGAAGCTACTGTCATTAGTCGCGACGACATAACCCAGACATCACATGTCCCTAAAATATATTTACAAAACGATTTATTAATTTTTTCATCGTTTTTTAGACATTCTCAACCCTTCTGTCTTTAAGCGGCTCCGCGGGTACCCAAAGCAACTTTAAATATTAGATTCGATCGACGGAATTAGGATGTTGCCTATAAAATGTTAATTTTACATCAACGGATTTTAAAAATCCGTAAGAATGCTTATTGCACTCTCAAAATAAAAACTAATTCCATAATTACATTTCGATCATATGTTGGAAATTTAGAAATAAAATAGGTCTTAATTATAAAGGGGTGTTTGCTTGCCAAAATGCGTCAACGCGTATGGCGCGTGAGAAGAGGTGGCTGCTTGAAAAGTAATTATTTATCGCTTTTGATGCAGCATATAGGAGAAAAATAAGCAAACTCATCGAAAATATGAGACATAAATAATTGTATTCGACAGAATAAGTTTCTTATTTTCGATAAGTTTGCCTATTTCCAAGGGTTGATGTATGTAACCCTCCATCTCATTCTTCTCAGCGAATTATTAATGCGATTTACTAACTCGTTAGGAAATTTGTAGAATCTATTATTCCTAACTCATTAGCGAATAAATGTTGCACGATATCTCTTACAAATTTAGTGTTCGTAATCTAACAATAACTTCCATCATAATATGTGTAGAAATCCTATATACATATATAATTTTATATAATATAACATTATCTAATATTATATTGTATTATATTATATTCCAACATGACTATATTGGGTTATTCAAGTTATTCATATTTTACAATCAATTATGTTGATTAGCAAACTTAGTAATTATCGGATTTTGTGTTTAAGAATTTATCATGAAAATATGCCGGTTATTGTCACTTTTGATTTACTTTTGATTGTAGCTGAAAAAGAAAGAGAGTCTTCTGATAAGCAATTATAATAAAAAGAACATTTTATACGTCAAGTAAAAGTTAAAATTCTATTTTCAATTGTATCAACCTTTGGCAGATGAAGAGGATTGTAAAAAGGATAATATTAAAATACGTTACCGAAAAAATAATTTATCGCTATAACAATAAGTTAAAAGAAAAAAAATTGTGTACAAAACATAAGATTAGAAGAAGGAATGTAATTATAAAGTTGAATTTGTAATTAACAATAACGTATTTAACTAACAATGAAATAATTAACAATATAGAATATTGACGTCTTATATTCTATATAGATGTCTAACATTTGCATTATTCCTAATAATATAGAGATATTAATTTTTAATTAAGGATTTATTCTATTAAAACTACATTCCATGCATGCATTTAAAACTACAAAATCGGTTATTTTTATGATAAACACAATAAATTTTAAATTCCTTAAATTCGCTCTTGCTCGTCAAAAATAACTCCTGCGAATAACTAGAACATTCTCTCACGTAAGTTATTTCGCCATCTGTCTTATAAGTAAAGATAATACAACAAAATATATTAATATATAAATGATATCATTATTACGAATTTGCCCTATGACATTTTTATTACGATAGATGATAGAATATCTTGTAAATGTGAATTTTCAAGAATAAAATAAATAATAATAGATGTCAACAATATATCTGTCGCAATACAATCGTGCAGCAACCATATGATGACTATCTAAATTTATTTAACACGAAGATTATATAATAAATTCGAATATATACTTTAATATAATATACTTGTATTAAATTAAGGTTTAATATAGTTATTATTATTTTATTTATCGAAATTCACACTTACAAGCTATTGTAAATATCGTATAAGATTAGAAAAAGTATGTTGTAACATTTTATTTTAACTATTTTTGTTCTACGAAGTAGCGCCGTGCTTCGCGCTTGCTGACTTCAAGCAGCTCGATATTTTTATCGATAATGCTAATGAAAAGGATGGTGCGGCTAACTCTGTCGTAAATCAGCGAAACAAACGAATTTTTGCATTCAGAGTAATTAGTCTCTTCGATTGACTTAAAGGAGTCCTGATCATTTTCAAAAATCATATTAACTGCGCCGGCAATGACGTTCTCTGACGTCACCTTGAAATATGCACGATGCCCAGCAGCGAAGTTCAGGTTTTCAGGAGAGAAATTAGGCCGCCTGACCACGTCGGGTTCAAATAATTGGATGCTTATGATTTGCAACAGCTTCTCGAGCGGCAGATCGTTCTCCAATTCGAAGAAATCTGGGTATATCACACTTTTTGTTGACAACATTTCTGTTGATGACTCTTCTTTATCTAGCACTTTACGAAGCTCATCGGCTCCTTCTTTGGTCGTCAATCTTTCGACCAGTCCGGAAATGTTTCGATCAACTTCCCAGCAATTAGGAATACATGACTGCACAGCCGGGAATAACAGAAACAGCGACGCGGTCTTGAGTTTGATTCGTAACTCAGTCACGAACATGTCTAGTTTGGGCGATAAGACTAAAAAAGAAATTGTTGAGAATATAGAACAACAACGACAGATTAAAGTAAATGGAAGCGGAATTAGGTTGTTGTCCACAATATCTTGATTTTACATCATTGATTTTTAAAAATCCGTATAATGCTTCTTGCATTCTCAAAATATAAAGCTATTTGTATAATCACATTTCAATCACATGTTGGAAATTTTGGAATATAATAAGAGGAACAAAATCAGAGACACATGTGTGTTTAATCTCAATCAAATGTCGAAAATGTTTTATTATATTAAAGCTTTTACTAGATTAAATTATTATTATTATAAAATTTATAATTGAATGTCATATATAAAATAAAATTTTACAAAATGTATTACCTTTTCAATTAATTGAAAAAAAATTAGCTTAAATGGGCTTTATGTAAATGTGTAAGTAAAATTAAATAAAAATGAATGACATGTTTACCGGTTTTAGGTTTATCCAACCAACTGAGTGTATCCGGCACGTGGGTAAGGAAATCCGGTAGAAATATATCGCCTTTGAAGCGAAGTACGGACGATATAATACATTTCATATTTTCGTCGAGTTCGTTTAATTCCACGTGTTGACGGATGTGACCCTCAATCTCGTTTCTCAATACTTTATTAAAGCGATGCATTAAATTAGGAATATCATTAAACTTTTCACATCGATCAAATACATGATCATGTAATACTGTGGAACTTTTAATCCAACAACTATTTACGTCATAATATCCATTGTCTCTCTCCCTATCCTGGAACAAAGAATGTCGAAGATGAAGCCACTATTTGCAAAATCTCCTCTCTTTCGAGATAAAAGAGACTCCTATCGTTCGTAATTATAAATTGCACAGGGTTTTATCCACAAAAGTAGAACTTTATATCATATTTTAATACACAATATTATATTATATATAATATTCTATATAATAATAGTATTATGTAATAATATATATAATATTATTATGATATATGATTTTAGTGTAATATTATAGAATATATAATATTATACAATATATTATGTAATATATTCTAATATGATCAAATTAGTTAAGTTAATTATGTATATTAGTATCAATTATTTTGATTAGTAAAATAGTGATTATCGGATTTTATGTGTTCAAGGACTTATCATTAAAAAATCGCTCAATGGCAAAATTGCAATTTTAAATAATCGGTTTTTTATTTGGCTTAAATATATATTTTTATTTTTGTCGCCGCTTAATAACTTATTTAACATGGAAGTTTTCGTTTTGTATAAATCAATTTTACGTTACTTTATACACAGCGGTCTAACAAACTGCAAACCTTCCATCAAAGTTCCTGCAAATTTCCATCATTTCTTATCAGTTTTTAAAGCGGAAATCTTTAAGTAACATTGTGTTAAAATATAATACAAGTATCTCAATATTCATCCATCATGTAGTAAAGGGTAAAGTACTTTTTTGAGCAAAACGTTTTTACAATAACACTTGAAAATCCGCAATTCTGAGATATATTGTTTGAAAATTTTAAGGATCCGAATATGTTAATGTGACGATAAATTATGCACAAATCTTTTTGACATATCTCGATTATGTAATTTAATCAAATACGGCAAAATTGCTCACCTCCCTTTCGCTGTCATTTTTCTGGGATGTCTTCCAAAATTTTTTGGAATTACCTTCAGAAACCTTCACAGGCAATTGGAGGATGCGTTCTAAATGTTTCTCGACGTCATCGTTACAATTGGATGCAAGGTAAACCAAGAGAAGTCCATCATATATGCTGTACGGACTAAAGACGACATTTTCCGACGTTTTTATCTGCATAACTGTCTGCAGACATTTGACCGCGAATTGAAAACGTGCCTCCGATAATAAATCCGCTGATAAACATAAAAGACAAATAAGAAAATTAAGCTGAACTGACGAAGACAATAAAGAGTATTATTATTACACGTTAAAAGTTATAATTAATTATACAATCTTTTCAAAACCATATTAAATGCAAAGTGCAATTTGATCTTTGTTGAATTTATACAACAATTATTTTACTTGTCATTGATTTTTTTTGTCTTGAGAGTTTGAAGTTAATTTTAAATCTGAAATATGATAAAAAATTAGCAAAGATGTATATACCTAGCACAATTATTTATTTAATTTTTCCATAGGAACTATGAAGTTGCAATATTGATAGGAAAACTGTGCGGGACAAAGAAGCATTTTTGAATATCCTTCTCTCGTTTTAATCAATGCTGATTAGTTTCAAGAAATTTGTGCAGATAGCGATTTGACGACTCTCAGTGTAGCAATCACTGTCACGATATGTAACGCTTATAACTTTTGTCGAAACTCAAAACGCTCAGTTATATATTTTTTAAACGCGGATAAAATGATTTAAATGTAATAAAATATTTTTAAAAAATTGATGTATTTGTACTATTTAAATTGCTCACGGATTAGAAGTAGTTCCATATAAAAAAAAACGTCAACAAATGTTTGTTTGTATCACTATTAAATAATTGTTAATATATATATAATTTTACAAACGCGTATACTTTTATAGACATATAAAACATATTATTATAAAATATAGCTTTATATATAACACTATTGTAATTGTTATATTAAATGTTATTTCAAATGTCATAAACTTTATCAAGAAATTGATGATCGCTATCTTAGAGAAAGAGAGAGGAGTATATTCAAAAATGACTCTTTGGCGCAGGTTTTCTATCAATTAATCAGCGTCTAGAAATCGAATGTTGTTTAGATATATGTGTTTATGAAATTCAATAATAAATGATAATCAAAAAAGAAAAAAAGCAAAGGACGAGACTGACGAGAGGATCTTGTTTCCTATGTTTACTAATATGTTAATACTACATAAAAACTTCGTCCAATACGTAACGAATTCGACAGATAGAAAACCATTTAATTTTTCAACACATAGAACGGACGCAAAGTTAGAGATCGGTTTATTATCGATGAAGCTTAATAATAATATTTAACAATTGAAAATAAATATATATTATGCAACGATTCCGCATAATTCTGACATTCACTCAATTATACTTTCTGTTCTCTACGTTGTAAAACAATCATATTCTTAAAATCGATCTTATTTTATGTAACTACATCTTAAACGCGAAACGTTTTGTTAAAATTACTAATGCTAGTAGGTATCGAGATAAATTATATGACTCTAGAGTATTTGAATCTAACGGATCACGGGATCCACAGCCATTAAATTACATCGAAATATACAAATTTAGCTAAGAACAATATATTAAAAAATGATTGTACAAAGGAAATATTAGCACTGTATATTCTAATTATCTTTGTCATAAATCGGCATTTCAATATTGCTTGGTTTTGTAAAAGATCTTTCGACTCACCAGTAAGTTCCATTATAAATCGGTCTCTCTCGCTTAATTTGCTCAAGTCTGTATTTGTTTATTTAATAGCAAAACCGTGGCAGACAGGCGAAGTGTACAAATTCCTTTGTGTCCGTCGATCACGATATCATGTAGCCGCTGTTTATATACATATATGTGGCGCTTGCGGATATTACAATACTTAGCACTGTCGCCGGATGTAATTTTTGCGCGGGAAGTTGTGCCAGGTATGAAATGACGTCGTTTTATTTTACGTCTTTGTGATTTCACATTATTCTGTTTTTAAATGTATTTTTAAATCTATCTTCTACTTTGGCTCTCCATACAGAGACTCCTTATTGGAACCAATTTGACTCACACGTAAATATGTCATCTTTGTTTGCTGTAAAAATTATATTAATATGATCATATTAAATATGCGTTTTTTCAAGTATTGCATATAGATGCTAGCACAATGAAGATGATATGAAAATAAATGTGATACGAAAATAACACTTTGTACGTCAAGTAAAAGCCAAAATTCAGTTGTGTCGATCCTTGGCACGTGATTGTAAATACGATTTAATTAAATTAAATATATATTTTTGATTTTATGTATTATTTAGAAAATAAATTAATGCTGCTATAATAAATTAAAATAATGCCACTTATGTTCACACAACATAATTAAATTTATTTCTAAGAAAGATATTATGTTCTTTTTGATTACATAAGCACACAGTGGCGATCGCATCTAATATAGCATAGCTTAACGTTGTTGCCGGATATAATTTATCAGCGGAAAATTGATACGGGATATCTGTAACGACTTCGTTATTTCTTCCATATATCTTCGTGGTTTGAAATTTTTTTGTACTATTTTCAAATTTGCCTAAATCGGCTCTTCATACAGAAAAATCTTCACTGCAATCGAGTTGATCCAAACACAACCATTTCGACTTTGTTATATTTGAAAACTATTTATGGTTATTAAATATACGCATGCATATTAAATATACGCTTTTCATATACGTTTTTTCATACCGAAATACAATGAAGACAATATAAAAGAAAGTATATGAATGGAACATTCTATACGTCAAGTAAAATCTAAAATTTTATTTTCAATCGTATCAATATTTGGCAGATGAAAAAGATTGTAAAGAAGGTATAATTAAAATACATTATCGAATAAATAATTTAACGATATAATAATAAGTTAAAATAAAGAAAATTATGTACAACACGTAGATAATTTGAAGAAATGTAAATATAAAATTGAATTTATAATTAACTATAATCAACATCTACAATCTATATAAATGTAAACATTTGTATTATTTGTAATAAAATGAAGATATTTAATTGCTTATTAAAGATTTATTGATTTTAAAACTACATTCCATACATGCATTTAAAAGTACAAATTCGGTTTTTTCTATGATAAACAATAAATTTGAAATTACTTAAAATCGCTCTTACTCGTTAAAAATAAATCGTGCGAATAACTGGAATGTTCTCTCACATACAAGTCCATTCACATATAAGTTAGTTCACCATCTGTTATATAGAGACAGTATAATAAATTATATCAATTTAAAGTATATAATTATTTCGAATTTGACCTATCACATTTTTTTACGGTAAGCGGTGGAATATCTTGTAAGTGTGAATTTTGAAGAATAAAATAAATAATAATGGATGACAAAATTTATCTATCCCAATACAATCGTGTAGCAAGCATATGATGACATCTAAATTTATTTAACACGAAAATTATATAATACATTCGAATATAAACTTGAATATATAATTTATATTTTTATAAAATTAAGTTTTTATATAATATTTATTTATTTCATTTTGCGAAATTCTCACTTACAAGATATTGTCAATATCTTTTAAGATCATAAAAAGTTTTGTTCTATTATTTTATTTCATCTACATTCGAAGAAGAAGCGGTGTGCGCTGCGCTGCTGACTTCAGGCAGTTGATGATTTTTATTCATAACGCCAGTGAAAAGGATGTCGTGTCTATGTCTGTCATAGATCAGCAAAACGAACGAATTTTTGTATTGAGAGTAATTAATCTTTTCGATTGGCTTAAAGGTCGCTTCATTTTTGGTAAAAAACATGTTAACTGCGCCGGAAATGACGTTCTCTGGTGTCACCTTGACATATGCACGATGCATAGCACCACCGAGATGCAGATTTTCGTGAGTGAAATTAGATAGAATGGCCTTGTCGGGTTCCAATAATTCTCGGATACCTAAATCTTCCAACAGCTCATCGATGGGCAATTCGTGCTCCAGTTCGATGAACTCTGGGTGTATCACACTTTCTGGTGATAACCCATGGCCGTTTAACACTTTACGAAGCTCATCGGTTCCTTCTTTGGTCGCCAATCTTTCGACCAATCCGGAAATGTTATCATCAACTTCCCAGGTATTAGTGACAATTGACTGCACAGCCGGAAATAACAAATACAGCGACTGGGTCTTATTATGATATAATGATTCATTCACGAACATGCCTAGAGTGGAAGATAAGACTGAAAATAAAAAAAAATTCTTAAGACTATAGAGCAACAAAAGAGGTAAAAATAAATGGAAGCGAAATTAGATTGTTGCCTACAAAATATTTATTTTACATCCAGGATTTTTAAAAATGCGTATAGTGCTCTTTGCACTTTCAAAATGAAAAGCTATTTGCATAATCACATTTCGATCACATGTCGGAAATTTGGGAAAACAAGTGGGACAAAGTCAGAGACATGTGTATGTGTATTTAATCTTAAACAAATATCGAAAACGTTTTATTATACTAAAATTTTTACGAGACTAAAATTATTGTTATAAAATTTAAAATTGAATGTCATTTAGAAAATAGAATATTGCGAAATATATTACCTTTTCTATTAATTGAAAGAATCTGATTAAATAAGAATTGATTAAATAGAGTTTATGTAAATGTATAAGTAAAATGAAAACGTAATTATAGAAAATGTAAATATGTAATTAAAATGAGTGACATGTTTACCATTTCTACGTTCTCGCCTAATATAATGCCAATGAAACGGGAGAGAATCGGTAAGTAAAACCCGTTCAACTGCTTTGCCTTTGAAGTAAAATGCAGACGACAGAATAAATTCCATATTTTTGTTGAGTTTTTTTAATTCCACGGGTTGAAAGATAGGCAGGTCGATGAAAGCTTTTTGCATCTCTTCTTTCAGTACTTCATAAATTCCTCGTTTTAAATTAGAAATTTCGGAGCTATCAAACACTTTGCATTTATGTATATTAAAGAAACTTTCTTCGGTACTAAATAAGCGTTTGCTATTTTTAATCCAACATCGATTTTTGTCATAATATCCCTTGCACTCCTCTCTATTCTGGAATAAAGAATATGGAAGATGATGTGATTGTTTGCAAAATCTCTATTCTTTTGAAATAAGAGATTCCTATCGTCTGTAATTATCGATTACAGGGCTTTATCCACACAAGAACTTTATATCATATTTTAATACAAAATTATATTATATATAATATTGTATTATAATATTATAATATTTTTATAATAATATATGATCAATATTTTAAAATGATAATATTATGTAATATAATATTATATAATACTATTATATAATATTACTATTATATAGAAAATTCCACGTCAAATCAAACAAAAATCGACCTTTTTCAACATCGTATTTTTTAAATGGAATTAAACTTTTTTCATTTGAAATATACATAAAATAAGGAGATACGTATTTTTTTTTTGTCCGCAATATTTTTTTTGCAGAAGTTATAAACTACAAAATCCACGTCAAATCGGACAAGAAATGACCTCATATTTTTTAAATCGATTGAAACTTTTTTCATCAAGAAGTACATAAAATGAGAAGGTACGTATTTTCATATTTGTTTGAAATATTTTCTTTTGCAGAAATTATAAATAACAACACTTTCGTGAAAAATTAGGAGGTTGTCAACTTTAAAAATTAATATGTTTTATTATACTTGTCGTAGAGATATTTGTGAAAATGCATTTTAAAGCTAAGGAGACAACCCTATTTTATAAAAATACTTTAAGTTACAAGTTTTTAAAATTTTTGAAACAATACTATATCATTCTTCACATCATTCTGAAAGTGTACATTCTTATTTATTTTATGGAGAATCGATAGATTCTATTTTTTATATATTTTTAATAAATGAGACGCCGCGCCGTGCTCAATCAAGTAGCGTAGCGCGTCACTAGTCGACCAACCTTGTCGCTTTAAATTTGATTACTTCATTACTCAAAAATTGTCGAAAATTTTGTGGTTTATAACTTTTGCAAAAAAATATTGCGGACAAATAAAAAAATTCGTATCTCTTTATTTTATGTATATTTCAAGTGAAAAAGTTTCGTTGCATTTAAAAAATACGAAGTTGAAAAAGGTCGATTTTTGTTTGATTTGACGTGGAATTTTCTGCATAATAATAATATTATATAATAATATTATATAATATAATATTACATAATATTATCATTTTAAAATATTTTGGTGTAATATTATAGAATACAATGTTATATATTATACATATGTATTTATTATTCTAATATGACCACAAATTGCCAAAATTACTCAAGTTAATTATGTATTTTAGTATTAATTATTATGATTAGTAAACAGTAGTTATCGGATTTTATGTGTTCAAGGACATATCATTCAAAAATTGTTCAATGACAAAATTAGAATTTTAAGTTTTCGGTTTTTCATTTTGCTTAAAAATATATTCTCATTTTCGTCGCTTAATACACTATTTAACATTATAAAGTTTTCGTTAAGTATAAATCAATTTTACGTTATTTTATACAAAGCGATCTAACAAACTGCAAACCTATTTCCATCATTTCTCATCAGCATTTAAAGCAGACATCTCTAAGTTATCTTGTGTTAAAGTATGGTACAAGTATCTTAATACTTATCATTTGTAGTAAAGAGGCAAGTATTTTCTTCAGGAAAACATTTTTACAATAACTCTTATAGATCCGCAATTCTGGGATACATCGTTTATGAAAATTTTGAGGATCCGAATATGTTGATGTAACAATAAATCATGCACAAATCTTTTTGACATATCTTTGACATATTTCGATGATGTAATTCGATTAAATGCGGCTAAATTACTCACCTCTTCTATTTCCTCCTTTTGGTGGTATATCGCCCAATATTCTCTGGGAATATTAGGCAATTGGAGGATGCGTTTTAAATGTCTTTCGGTGTGACTTCCAGATGCAAAGTAAACCATTAAAAGTCCTTCATATAGGCTGTACGGACAAAAGACAAAATTTTTTGATGGCTTTTTTTTCACAACTGTCTGCAGACATTTGAGCGAGAATTGAAAGCGTGCTTCCGATAGTTTTTCCGCTGATAAACATAAAAGACAAATAAGAAGGTTAAGCTAAACTGACAATAGCAGTAAAGAGAATTATTACACGTAAAAAATCACAATTAATTATATAATATTTAATCAAAGTTATATTAAATGCAAAGTAGAACTTGTTCTTGATTTTTTCTGATAATTATTTTGCATTGATTTGTTTTGTGTGTGTGAGAGCAATGCTTAATTTAATTTGAAATTTGAAATACGATAAAAAGTTATCAAAGATGTATGTACCTAGAACAATCATTTATATAGTTTTCCTGTTGAACTATGAAGTTGCAAGATAGGGAACTGTGCGAAACAAACATTTTTGAATATCTTTCTCTTGTTTTAATCAATACTGATTACTTTCAAGAAATTTCTTCAGATAGTGTTACGATGTGACGACTGAATCTAACCATCCCTTTCACGACATTATTTATTGCTTATAACTTTTGTCGAAGCTTGAAACTTTCAGTTATGTATAAATAAATGCAGAAAAAATAATTTAAGCATAATAAAGTTAAAATAAAAATTTTGCTGTATATGTACTAATTAACTTACTCGCGGATTAGAAGCAGTTTGATTGAAAAAATAGATGTTATTTAATGTTTATGCGTGTAACTATTAAATAATTATTAATAAATATATAATTTTATAAACGTATACTTTTATTAATGTATAAAAACATATTATTATTAGATATAATACTATATATTGTAAGCGTTATATTAAATTATGTTTAAAATGTCATAAACTTTATTAAGAAATTGATGATCGTTATTTTTGAGAAAAAGAGAGGAGGAAACTCAAAAATTACTCTTGTTCTCGCGTTTTTTATCAACTGGTTAGCATCTAGAAATCGAATGTTTGTTTAGGTATATGTTTCTAAAAATCAATAATAAGAGAGAATTGAAACAGAAGAAAAGAGAAGAAAGAGATTCACGAGAGGATCTTGTTTACTAACACGTTTACATAAGAACTTTGTCCAATACGTAACGGTTTCGACAGATAGAAATCCACTTAATTTTTCACTATGTAGAATGGACGCAAAAATTTCGAGATCGATGAAATTTAATAATAATATTTAACAATTAAGAAAGTAGATTTTATATTCTGCAATGATTTCATCTAATTCTGACATTCACTCAAATATACTTTCCATTCTCTACGTTGTAAAACAATCATTCTTTTAAAATCGATCTTACTTTATGTAACTACGTCCTAAACGCGAAATGTTTTGTTAAAATGACCAATGCTAGTAGATTTTGAGATAAATTACACAATTCTAGAGTTTCTGAAATACATCTTAAACGCGAAACGTTAAGTTTAATTAAAATATTCATAATTGGATATATAATACACGAGTATTTGAATCTAACGGATCGCGAAACTCATTAAGCGACAGCCACTTAATTACATCGAAATATACAAATATACCTAAGAACAATATATTAAAAAATGATAATACAAAGAAAATATTAGCGCTTTATATTTTAATTATATTTGTGAGAAATCGGCGTTTCAAAATTGCTTGGCTTTGTAAAACATCTTTGGACTCACCTAAATTGTTAATTGTAACCATTTCTGGTTGCTCCGGACTTTTTATATCCAATTGCTCCATATTTAATAGCAAAACGGTGGCAAACAGGCGAAGCAGACGAATTCCTTTATGTGCTCGATCGCGATTAGTAGCTGTTTATATTCGTACATATCATATGTGGCGCCTGCGTATATTACTTAACACTGATGTCGCCGGATATAATTTTTGCGCGGGAAGTTGTGCCAGGTATGAAATGACGTCGTTTTACTTTACTTCTTTGTGGTTTGACATTTTTCTGCGCCATTTTAAAATCTAGGGGAATTTTTAGATTTAGCTCTTCATCTTACAATTAGTCAGAAGCATGTGTAAACCAATTTGACACACACAAATATAAACGTCATCATTATCAAACTCAAAAATTATTTATTACTATATATATAGCGTACGCGTAAAGTGAAATAAGTCAAAATCCTATCATTGCTTCTGTTAATATTTGACACTTGAAAAGGATCATGAAGAAGATTTAGATATAATATATTATCGAAAAAATAAATTATAATGCTATTAACTATAGCCATATTATAGCAACATAAAAATTGAGTTAAGTACACCGAATCGTTACACATATTTGAGAGAAAATGATGCTTTTATTTTTATTTCCTGTTACATTACACCGCACAATTAACATTTTTACAAAATGTTTAAGCATTAATTAACTACATATGTACATAATAATATATAAATGTTGAATTTCAATAGCGAACCCCCGCCTCCCGTTACCACGCTTCCAAATATTTCTTCCAGAGGATCGAAAAAATTATATTAATGACATATGTATATGCAGATATATTATACATACATATATATATGTGTGTGTATATGTAAATATACATATATATACAATATATATGTAAAACAACTTTGAATTTCAACGGGCTAGAAGAGCCAAACGCGGATGATAGTGCATTATTTTAGATGAAAATTAATTTTTCATCGAAATTAATTTGCTGTGCACAGGGCACAAATTTTTCTTGGTTCGATACCAAGGAAATAAATTAAATCTCATATTCGAGATATTAATTTAAGTAAAACCCCTCTGACCCCCCTAAAGAGTTGTAGGCGAGAAAAATATCGGGGAGAAGTCGCTGAATCGGGAATCGAACCCGAGTCTTTCGCTTGCCGGGCGACTGCTCTTACCACTGAGCTATTCAGACCCCTTCACCACGATACTTCTCGTTCGCCTATAACTTGTAAATAAATATGTTTGTTGATAACGTCATCTTTCAGCCGACGTGAAATAACTAAGGAATATTTTAAGCTCTCAATTTGAAAAACAACTTTGAATTTCAACGGGCTAGAAGAGCCAAACGCGGATGATAGTGCATTAGTTTAGATGAAAATTAATTTTTCATCGAAATTAATTTGCTGTGCACAGGCCACAAATTTCAGTGGTAAGAGCAGTCGCCCGGCAAGCGAAAGACTCGGGTTCGATTCCCGATTCAGCGACTTCTCCCCGATATTTTTCTCGCCTACAACTCTTTAGGGGGGTCAGAGGGGTTTTACTTAAATTAATATCTCGAATATGAGATTTAATTTATTTCCTTGGTATCGAACCAAGAAAAATTTGTGCCCTGTGCACAGCAAATTAATTTCGATGAAAAATTAATTTTCATCTAAACTAATGCACTATCATCCGCGTTTGGCTCTTCTAGCCCGTTGAAATTCAAAGTTGTTTTTCAAATTGAGAGCTTAAAATATTCCTTAATATATATGTATATGTATGTATGTATATATATTCTCTGCTTTATAGAAA
The DNA here is from genome assembly GCA_963971435.1 of Lasius platythorax. Lineage (NCBI taxonomy): Eukaryota > Metazoa > Arthropoda > Insecta > Hymenoptera > Formicidae > Lasius > Lasius platythorax. The sequence goes on from OZ020549.1 coordinate 5,386,213, forward strand.
TTCCTTTATCTTAATATCATCAGACAATAATAACAGCGCTTTCTAATGTAAATTATGCTTTATGTCCTTATCTTCAATTAATTAAAAGAACAATAAATTATAAAATAAAGAAAAATTTAAATGTGAAAATAAATTAATGAGAATACTGTAACAGATTACATTTTCTTCGAAAATCCTTGAGGGATACGAGCTTTTCTTTTTTTTTCGAGGTTTCGAAAATTTATAAATCTAATAGCTAGCAGACTTAAAAATTTGAGTGATCCAAAAGATTGATTTATTTCATCGGTTTCCAAATATCTAATAAAACTTGCTTATAAAATATATCGCGCACGATATATAATGCACTCGAATTGACAAAAGGTTGAATCAAAAGAGGAAGAATATAGCTTCTATAGTTACATCATTTTTTCCAATAACTGTAAATCTGTTACTTGTAGCAATCGTTTCATAGTGTATGTCCGACTCGTATACTTCCGAACATTCAAAGAAAAATTTAATTTCTATTCGACTAACTAATAAAGGGTGGGGAATCGAGGAAATCATTGAAAGCGCCGATAAAGAAAACGTTTTATTAAACTTTGTCATATGTATATCAGCCAGATGAACGGATAATCGTTATACAGAGCGACTAGCTAGGTGCTCGGAGAGGTCACTTGTCCAGTTTAGATTACGATAGCCGAACTCGCGACGATACCCTCTTCCATGACCTTGACGTGAGTACGGTGCACGACTTTACCGAGATGTAAACTATAGTCGTCGTCCTCGTGAGAGCAGTACAGGTTTATGGCGTCAGGTTTCAATAATTCTTCGACCCTAAAACTCGCAAGCTCACGGATTGGTAGATTTCTCTCTACCTCGAAGGTCGGCCATATTGAGAAGTCTGTAATATCTTCCCGTGTCGTATCACTATCTAGCAGATTGCGCAATTTGCAGATTCCCTCCTCGTTTCACAATTGCTCGATCAAATTGCAAATGTTTTCGACGTTAGGGTCCATGTCGTTCATCCAGTCACTTGAGATTACCGAAGCAGGTACGAACAAGAACAGCGACGTGTTCCCATTCTTGTAGGGGAACTCGCTCATGTGCATGCTTAATTCGTAATAGATGACTAAAAAAAAGGCGTTGACAATATAGAGAACAATGAATAGGGGTCAAGATAGATGAATCAATGAAATCGGAAATACATTCGATCGTTGCGTATAAAATATCGCTCTTATATCAAGCATTTATTGAGAATTTATATAATTTTTATTCACATTTCTAAAAATGAAACATTATTTGCGTAAACACATCTTGATCAAGTGTTGGAAAATTGAGGATGAAATAAGTGGCAAAGTGATAAGAATCAGAAACTGGTTTTTAACAATTTCAAACATTTTTCAACCATATTTATTGTACTATAATTTAACCATTCTGTCGATGCATAATTTTTCACCTTTTCATCAATGTATGGCTACCCGAGTATTAACTGCGTGTTTTCGACACATTACTGCAACATTATCGTTATAGCAAATGCTGGGCACCAAATATTCTTTCTCTCATTATAATTTAGATTGTTTCCAATGTACAGAAGCCCTCCGTATTTTCTTTCGAATTTTACGGCCGATGAAATTTCCGACACATTTTAAATATTTAAAATTACTTTCGATGTTCGAGTACCCATTAATTGACAGAATGATTAAGCGGTGTGTTCTTAACAAAATAAAATATGTTTACAAGATATGTTTCGTTTACGATTAATTGAAAAAATTCGATTATGAAAAGATTTATGGTACGTTAGGTGAAATCAAAAAATGAGTGGTATGCTCACAGCTGTTATTCTTCCATTTATCAAGAAAATTCTCACAGGTCGTTGAAATTTGGAATTTTTGAACGTTCAATCGGGACACGGTCATCAAAACAAGTTCTATATCATCTCAGATCTCTCCAAATACCACGGGAAAACAAATGTGATTTTTTACTGCGCTTAGTATTGCCATATTAATGCGATCTATTTTCTCGGTAGGAGTGTTGTCAGGATCAAAAATTTCGTGTCCATTGTTGAAAATATTTTTCAGCGGTAAAAGGTGATTGAGCTTAGTAGTTTTAATCCAACATCTCCTTTTATCATCATAATTGGAGGAGGCAGCAGGTGCATTATTCTGGAACCGAGAATATCAATGGAATTGTCTGTCAGATCTTCATTCCATTTCTTAATTGCTTTATTCAAGTTTACATTCTTGCAGGCATAACATTTATATGTGTGTTATAGTCTAAAAAATCGGCAAGTTACTACATCTAAATTAATCCAAATAAAAAAAAGTCAGAACTATTGATATATTTCGATAAGCAAGATTTCTGGATTTTATTAAAGGATCTAACATTAAAAGGTTGCTCAGTGACAAATTTAATATGTGTCAAAGCTTCAAATCTTTATTTCACTTATAATATTTTTTCTTTATTGTCACCGCTTTTACCGCTTAATAAATCTTTCAGAGTGACAAAGTTTTCGTTTGATAATTGTTGTTACACGTCATTTTATACAATCAGGCATGCAAATTTTGACTCTTTCTACAACATGGTTTTCATTATTTAATGCAAAACTGCGTCAGAATTATTTACCTCTAATTGTAGCTGATAGTCTCTCCTTAATAAGTAATATTTTATCAAGTTATATTTGGAAATATCTGATATATAAAGGATGCGTTTTAGGCGCTCCTCTAAATCACCGGTGGACAGAAAGTAAACCAACAAAAGTCTTTCATATATATTATGCGGATTGAAAGCAAAATTATTCTTCGGCTTGATTTGCATAACTTTATGCAAACATTTGATCACGAACTGGAAACGTGTCTCCGTCAATGTTCTCTCTGGCGAATAGAAAAGACGAATAAAAGAAAATGAAAAGAAAGTGAAAAAAGAGAAATATTACAAATAGAAAGTCACAATAAGTGATAATTAAAATTAATCATAACATTTAACAAATATATGTAATAAGAAATATGTTAAGTGCAAAGAATAATGTATTGAAATTTATTCGACAATTTTTTTGCATGTATAAATAGATAAATTTTATTAAAACTCAATTTTAATTTTAAACTCGAAATACGATTAAATCAACAATATACATAATGACAATTGAAAGAGAAAAAAGAAAGGAAATTCGCGGATGTATTCTTACATATGTTTACTAACATGTTTACTAAATTCAATCTTCGTTCAATACATAACTCGTAAAACTTGATATTTTACTTATATTTTCAGCAAATATTATAGAGTACATGCAAAATTCAAGATCGATGGATTATTATTTATGCAACTTAATAATAGAATTCAATACTTAACAATAAAGAAATTATATTTTGGAATGATTCTATCTAATTCTAACATTTATTCAAATATACTTTCTGTCGTTTACGCTGTGAAAGTTATACCTTAAAGTTACACTTATTTTGCATATATCTAAAACACGAAACGATTCGCTAAAATATAAATAATACTAGCAGATTTCGAAAAAAAGTACGCGACTATAGAGTATTCTAATCTAACGAATCGCAAGACCTGCCAAGTGTTTTCCACTAAATTACATCGAAATATAAATTCACTGGACACCATATATGAAATAATTACACAAAAAGAATATTTACATCGTATATATTAGTTCATTATCTATTCGATAAATTGACTTCAAAGTTATATGGTTTTATACAAGAACCTGGACTCACCAACTTGAAAAAACCACTCCATTTTTGTTTATAGGAAAAGCAGGGACAAACGCGTAACCCGCGTAAAGCACACAAGTCTTTTATTTATTTCCTATGCGCAATATATTATTTAGCTAACTTTCAAGTCAGAAGCCGTCCTCCTCTCGTTCGATTCTTTATTCTAGAACGGAAGAAAACTTTTCTTTCAGGATCGTGACATGCGCATACACAAACATACACAAATACATACACACACACTCACTCACAGATACAAATAAAACACAAAAACATCTCATTTGATATTAATGTCGAAAATTCAAAAATTATTTATAACTATACTAAATATACGCTATCTCATACGTCGCGATACAATTACGAAAATATAAGGAAAAAGATATATATAGCGCACGTCTAGTGAAAAAAAAAATCAAAATTCTATCATCGATTCTTTTAATGTTTAACACGTAGGGAGGACCATGAAAAGAGAATTTATGTAGATATGATATATTATCGAAGGTATAAATTATAAAACTAATAACTATAGTATGGTTATAGCAAAATTAAAATAGATTAAAGTATCGTTTATATTTGAGAAAGATGCTTTAATTTTTTTTCTCTATTACATTACACCGCACAATTAAATTAGTAAATTTTGCAAAACAAGCAAGGAACAGATTCAAAGGACTGACTTTCTAGTCAATCTTTGATTTGTCAACAGAAATTGTTTTGAGTATACCTAGCATAAAAAAATTTTAATTAATTCAAATAATCAAAGTTTAAATCAGCTGATGAAGAAAAAGAAGAAAGCTCGATAACATCTTTCCAATAACTGCGGAATCGTTAAGGTATCAATTCGCTGCCATGTAATCTTAAAAAAAGAGCTATTGTCATTAGTCGCGACGACATAACCCAAACATCACATGTCTCTAAAATATATTTAAAAAACGATTTATTCATTTCTTATCGATTTTTAGACATTCTAAACCCATCTGTCTTTAAGCGGGTTCTCGGGTACCCGAAGCAACTTTAAATATTAGATTCGATCGATGGAATTAGGATGTTCCCTATAAATTGTTAATTTTACAATAACGGATTTTAAAAATGCGTAAGAACGCTTATTGCACTCTCAAAATAAAAAACTAATTGTATAATCACATTTCGATCTTATATTGGAAATTTAGAAATTAAATAGGCCTTAATTATAAATGGGTGTGTGCTTGCGAAAATGCGTCAACGCGTATGAAGAGGAGTGAGAAGAGGTGGCCGCTTGAAAATTAATTATTTATTGCTTTTGAAGCAGAATATAGGAGAAGAATAAGCAAACTCATCGAAAACATGAGACATAAATAACTGTATTCGGCAGAATAAGTTCCAAATTTTCGATAAGTTTGCTTATTTCCAAGAGTTGATGGATGAAACACTCCATCTCATTTTTCTCAGCGAATTATTAATGCGATTTACTAACTCGTTATGAAATTCGTAAAAATCTATTATTCCTAATTCATTAGCGAATAAATGTTGCACGATATCTTTTACAAAATGTTTGTAATCTAACAATAACTTCCATCATAATATGTGTAGAAATCCTATATACATATATAATTTTATATAATATAACATTATCTAATATTATATTGTATTATATTATATTCCAACATGACTATATTGGGTTATTCAAGTTATTCATATTTTACAATCAATTATGTTGATTAGCAAACTTAGTAATTATCGGATTTTGTGTTTAAGAATTTATCATGAAAATATGCCGGTTATTGTCACTTTTGATTTACTTTTGATTGTAGCTCAAAAAGAAAGAGAGTCTTCTGATAAGCAATTATAATAAAAAGAACATTTTATACGTCAAGTAAAAGTTAAAATTCTATTTTCAATTGTATCAACCTTTGGCAGATGAAGAGGATTGTAAAAAGGATAATATTAAAATACGTTATTGAAAAAATAATTTATCGCTATAACAATAAGTTAAAAGAAAAAAAATTGTGTACAAAACATAAGATTAGAAGAAGGAATGTAATTATAAAGTTGAATTTGTAATTAACAATAACGTATTTAACTAACAATGAAATAATTAACAATATAGAATATTGACGTCTTATATTCTATATAGATGTCTAACATTTGCATTATTCCTAATAATATAGAGATATTAATTTTTAATTAAGGATTTATTCTATTAAAACTACATTCCATGCATGCATTTAAAACTACAAAATCGGTTATTTTTATGATAAACACAATAAATTTTAAATTCCTTAAATTCGCTCTTGCTCGTCAAAAATAACTCCTGCGAATAACTAGAACATTCTCTCACGTAAGTTATTTCGCCATCTGTCTTATAAGTAAAGATAATATAAAGATAATACAACAAAATATATTAATATATAAATGATATTATTACGAATTTGCCCTATGACATTTTTATTACGTTAGATGGTAGAATATCTTGTAAATGTGAATTTTCAAGAATAAAATAAATAATAATAGATGTCAACAATATATCTGTCGCAATACAATCGTGCAGCAACCATATGATGACTATCTAAATTTATTTAACACGAAAATTATATAATAAATTCGAATATATAATTTAATATAATATACTTGTATTAAATTAAGGTTTAATATAGTTATTATTATTTTATTTATCGAAATTCACACTTACAAGCTATTGTAAATATCGTATAAGATTAGAAAAAGTATGTTGTATCGTTTTATTTTAACTATTTTTGTTCTACGAAGTAGCGCTGTGCTTCGCGCTTGCTGACTTCAAGCAGCTCGATATTTTTATCGATAATGCTAATGAAAAGGATGGTGCGGCTAACTCTGTCGTAAATCAGCGAAACAAACGAATTTTTGCATTCAGAGTAATTAGTCTCTTCGATTGACTTAAAGGACTCCTGATCATTTTCAAAAATCATATTAACTGCGCCGGCAATGACGTTCTCTGACGTCACCTTGAAATATGCACGATGCCCAGCAGCGAAGTTTTTCAGGTTTTCAGGAGAGACATTAGGCCGCCTGGCCACGTCGGGTTCAAATAATTGGATGCTTATGATTTGCAACAGCTTCTCGAGCGGCAGATCGTTCTCCAATTCGAAGAAATCTGGGTATATCACACTTTCTGTTGACAACATTTCTGTTGATGACTCTTCTTTATCTAGCACTTTACGAAGCTCATCGGCTCCTTCTTTGGTCGTCAATCTTTCGACCAGTCCGGAAATGTTTCGATCAACTTCCCAGCAATTAGGAATACATGACTGCACAGCCGGGAATAACAGAAACAGCGACGCGGTCTTGAGTTTGATTCGTAACTCAGTCACGAACATGTCTAGTTTGGGCGATAAGACTAAAAGAGAAATTGTTGAGAATATAGAACAACAACGACAGATTAAAGTAAATGGAAGCGGAATTAGGTTGTTGTCCACAATATCTTGATTTTACATCATTGATTTTTAAAAATCCGTATAATGCTTCTTGCATTCTCAAAATATAAAGCTATTTGTATAATCACATTTCAATCACATGTTGGAAATTTTGGAATATAATAAGAGGAACAAAATCAGAGACACATGTGTGTTTAATCTCAATCAAATGTCGAAAATGTTTTATTATATTAAAGCTTTTACTAGACTAAAATTATTATTAACTAATTAATAATTTTCTGTTGCTAGTAAATAAATTCTAATAGGGAAAATTAATATAATTCGACCCAACTAGCAAATAACTTACACGGGCGAAGTTGGAAGAATATTTTTAGGGAGACGTATCTCTTGGTTCGAGATTACAAGATTCCCCTGATTATATTTCAACCATACCGTGAATAAATAGGCGAGAAAAATATAGGTCCGAAAAGTCGCTGAAGCAGGAATCGAACCTGCGTCTTTCGCTTGCCGGGCGACTGCTTTTAACCAACTAAGCTATTCAGACCCTTTCGATCCTATATTTTTCAATTGCCTTTTAAATAGATGTTAGTAAACAATAATTTTTGAGAACAATTTTTACCGGCTCTCAACGGTGAAAGATGTAAATTCTAATATTGTGTGTTAGCTCTATATTCCGGTCCAGGAGCTGGTTAAAAGCAGTCGCCCGGCAAGCGAAAGACGCAGGTTCGATTCCTGCTTCAGCGACTTTTCGGACCTATATTTTTCTCGCCTATTTATTCACGGTATGGTTGAAATATAATCAGAGGAATCTTGTAATCTCGAACCAAAAGATACGTCTCCCTAAAAATATTCTTCCAACTTCGCCCGTGTAAGTTATTTGCTAGTTGGGTCGAATTATATTAATTTTCCCTATTAAAATTATTATTATTATAAAATTTAAAATTGAATGTCATATATAAAATAAAATATTACGAAATGTATTACCTTTTCAATTAATTGAAAAAAAAAATTAGCTTAAATGGGCTTTATGTAAATGTGTAAGTAAAATGAAATTAAAATGAATGACATATTAACCGGTTTCTTTAGGTTTTTCCAACCAACGGTCTGTATCCGGCACGTGGGTAAGGAAATCCGGTAGAAATATATCGCCTTTGAAGCGAAGTACGGACGATATAATACATTTCATATTATCGAGTTTGTTTAATTCCACGTGTTGACGGATGTGACCCTCAATCTCGTTTCTCAATACTTCATTAAAGCGATGCATTAAATTAGGAATATCATTAAAATTTTCATATCGATCAAATACACAATAACTTAAGTTAAAAGAACTTTTAATCCAACAACTATTTACGTCATAATATCCATGGGATCTCTCCTTATCCTGGAACAAAGAATGTCGAAGATGAAGCCACTATTTGCAAAATCTCCTCTCTTTCGAGATAAAAGAGACTCCTATCGTTCGTAATTATAAATTGCACAGGGTTTTATCCACAAAAGTAGAACTTTATATCATATTTTAATACATAATATTATATTATATATAATATTCTATATAATAATAGTATTATGTAATGATATATATAATATTATTATGATATATGATTTTAGTGTAATATTATAGAATATATAATATTATACAATATATTATGTAATATATTCTAATATGATCAAATTAGTTAAGTTAATTATGTATATTAGTATCAATTATTTTGATTAGTAAAATAGTAGTTATCGGATTTTATGTGTTCAAGGACTTATCATTAAAGAATCGCTCAATGGCAAAATTGCAATTTTAAATAATCGGTTTTTTATTTGGCTTAAATATATATTTTTATTTTTGTCGCCGCTTAATAACTTATTTAACATGGAAGTTTTCGTTTTGTATAAATCAATTTTAAGTTACTTTATACACAGCGGTCTAACAAACTGCAAACCTTCCATCAAAGTTCCTGCAAATTTCCATCAATTCTTATCAGTTTTTAAAGCGAAAATCTTTAAGTAACATTGTGTTAAAATATAATACAAGTATCTCAATATTCATCCATCATGTAGTAAAGGGTAAAGTACTTTTTTGAGCAAAACGTTTTTACAATAACACTTGAAAATCCGCAATTCTGAGATATATTGTTTGAAAATTTTAAGGATCCGAATATGTTAATGTGACGATAAATTATGCACAAATCTTTTCGACATATCTCGATTATGTAATTTAATCAAATACGGCAAAATTGCTTACCTTCCTTTCGCTGTCATTTATGTGAAATGTCATCCAACATTTTTTGATTGCCTCTTCAGAAACTTTTACAGGCAATTGGAGGATGCGTTTTAAATGTTTCCCGACGACATCGTTACACTTGGATGCAAGGTAAACCAAGAGAAGTCCATCATATATGCTGTACGGACTAAAGACGACATTTTCCGACGTTTTTATCTGCATAACTGTCTGCAGACATTTGACCGCGAATTGAAAACGTGCCTCCGATAATAAATCCGCTGATAAACATAAAAGACAAATAAGAAAATTAAGCTGAACTGACGAAGACAATAAAGAGTATTATTATTACACGTTAAAAGTTATAATTAATTATACAATCTCTTCAAAACCATATTAAATGCAAAGTGCAATTTGATCTTTGTTGAATTTATACAAAAATTATTTTGCTTGTCATTGATTTTTTTTGTCAGAGTTTAAATTTAATTTTAAATCTGAAGTATGATAAAAAATTAGCAAAGATGTATATATCTAGCACAATTATTTATTTAATTCTTCCATAGGAACTATGAAGTTGCAATATTGATAGGAAAACTGTGCGACTCTCAGTGTAGCAATCACTGTCACGATATGTAACGCTTATAACTTTTGTCGAAACTCGAAACGCTCAGTTATATATTTTTTACACGCGGATAAAATGATTTAAATGCAATAAAATATTTTTAAAAAATTAATGTATTTGTACTATTTAAATTGCTCACGGATTAGAAGTAGTTCCATATAAAAAAAAACGTCAACAAATGTTTGTTTGTATCACTATTAAATAATTGTTAATATATATATAATTTTACAAACGCGTATACTTTTATAGACATATAAAACATATTATTATAAAATATAGCTTTATATATAACACTATTGTAATTGTTATATTAAATGTTATTTCAAATGTCATAAACTTTATCAAGAAATTGATGATCGCTATCTTAGAGAAAGAGAGAGGAGTATACTCAAAAATGACTCTTTGGCGCAGGTTTTCTATCAATTAATCAGCGTCTAGAAATCGAATGTTGTTTAGATATATGTGTTTATGAAAATCAATAATAAATGATAATCGAAAAAGAAAAAAGCAAAGGACGAGACTGACGAGAGGATTTTGTTTCCTATGTTTATTAATAAGGTAATACTACATAAAAACTTCGTCCAATACGTAACAAATTCGACAGATAGAAAACCATTTAATTTTTCAACACATAGAACGGACGCAAAGTTAGAGATCGGTTTATTATCGATGAAGCTTAATAATATTATTTAACAATTGAAAATAAATATATATTATGCAACGATTCCGTATAATTCTGACATTCACTCAATTATACTTTCTGTTCTCTACGTTGTAAAACAATCATACTCTTAAAATCGATCTTATTTTATGTAACTACATCTTAAACGCGAAACGTTTTGTTAAAATTACTAATGCTAGTAGGTATCGAGATAAATTATATGACTCTAGAGTATTTGAATCTAACGGATCACGGGATCCACAGCCATTAAATTACATCGAAATATACAAATTTAACTAAGAACAATATATTAAAGAATGATTGTACAAAGGAAATATTAGCACTGTATATTCTAATTATCTTTGTGATAAATCGGCATTTCAATATTGCTTGGTTTTGTAAAAGATCTTTCGACTCACCAGTAAGTTCCATTATAGGTCGGTCTCTCTCGCTTAATTTGTTCAAGTCTGTATTTGTTTATTTAATAGCAAAACCGTGGCAGACAGGCGAAGTGTACAAATTCCTTTATGTTCCACGATCACGATATCATGTAACCGCTGTTTATATACATATATGTGGCGCTTGCGTATATTATAATACTTAGCACTGTCGCCGGATGTAATTTTTGCGCGGGAAGTTGTGCCAGGTATGAAATGACGTCGTTTTATTTTACGTCTTTGTGATTTCACATTATTCTGTTTTTAAATGTATTTTTAAATCTATCTTCTGCTTTGGCTCTCCATACAGAGACTCCTTATTGGAACCAATTTGACTCACACGTAAATATGTCATCTTTGTTTGCTGTAATAATTATATTAATATGATTATATTAAATATGCGTTTTTTCTGGTATTGCATATAGATGCTAGCACAATGAAAATGATATGAAAATAAATGTGATACGAAAATAACACTTTATACGTCAAGTAAAAGCCAAAATTCAGTTATGTCAATCCTTGGCACGTGATTGTAAATACGATTTAATTAAATTAAATATATATATATGATTTTATGTATTATCTAGAAAATAAATTAATGCTGCTATAATAAATTAAAATAATGCCACTTATGTTCACACAACATAATTAAATTTAAGAGGGTTTATTTTAAAAAACGACCCAACTGGCAAAAAATAGTCTTTATTATAATGATGTCATAGACGACGTTTCGACCTTTGGTTTAGGTCCTTTTCAAGTCTTAGATGAAATATTCATATAATAAAAATTAGTGAAAACTCAGCATCGAAATAATAGATGTCAAACAACGTTCCTGTCAAGAGCAATGATACAACACATACTGAATAATTAGATTTATTTCTAAAAAATATATTATTTTCTTTTTGATTACATAAGCACACAGTTGCAATTGCATCTAATATAGCATAGCTTAACGTTGTTGCCGGATATAATTTATCAGTGAAAAATTGATACGGGATATGTATAACGACTTCGTTATTTCTTCCATATATCGTGGATTAAAAAATTTGTGTGTACTATTTTCAAATTTGCCTAAATCGGCTCTTCATACAGAAAAATCTTCACTGCGACCGAGTTTATCCAAACACAACCATTTCGACTTTGTTATATTTGAAAACTATTTATGGTTATTAAATATGCGCATGCATATTAAATATACGCTTTTGTAGTTTTTTAATATACGTTTTTTCATACCGAAATACAATGAAGACAATATGAAAGAAAGTATATGAATGGAACATTCTATACGTCGAGTAAAATCTAAAATTCTATTTTCAATCGTATCAATATTTGGCAGATGAAAAAGATTGTAAAGAGGGTATAATTAAAATACATTATCGAATAAATAATTTAACGATATAATAATAAGTTAAAATAAAGAAAATTATGTACAACACGTAGATAATTTGAAGAAATGTAAATATAAAATTGAATTTATAATTAACTATAATCAACATCTACAATCTATATAAATGTTGAACATTTGTATCATTTGTAATAAAATGAAGATATTTAATTGCTTATTAAGGATTTATTGATTTTAAAACTACATTCCATACATGCATTTAAAAGTACAAACTCGGTTTTTTCTATGATAAACAATAAATTTGAAATTACTTAAAATCGCTCTTACTCGTTAAAAATAACTCGTGCGAATAACTGGAATGTTCTCTCACATACAAGTCCATTCACATATAAGTTAGTTCACCATCTGTTATATAGAGACAGTATAATAAATTATATCAATTTAAAGTATATAATTATTTCAAATTTGCCCTATCCCATTTTTTTACGGTAAGCGGTGGAATATCTTGTAAGTGTGAATTTTGAAGAATAAAATAAATAATAATGGATGACAAAATTTATCTATCCCAATACAATCGTGTAGCAAGCATATGATGACATCTAAATTTATTTAACACGAAAATTATATAATACATTCAAATATAAACTTGAATATATAATTTAAATTTTTATAAAATTAAGTTTTTATATAATATTTATTTATTTTATTTTGCGAAATACTCACTTACAAGATATTGTCAATATCTTATAAGATCATAAAAAGTTTTGTTCTACTATTTAATTTCATCTACGTTCGAAGAAGAAGCGGTGTGCGCTGCGCTGCTGACTTCAGGCAGCTGATGATTTTTATGCATAACGCCAGTGAAAAGGATGTCCTGCTTACATCTGTCATAGATCAGCAGAACAAACGAATTGTCGAAATGAGGGTAATTAGTTTCTACAATTGACTTAAAGGTCACTTCATTTTTGGTAAAGAACATGTTAACTGCGCCGGAAATGACTTCCTTTGGTGTCACTTTGACATATGCACGATGCATAGCACCACCGAGATGCAGATATTCGTGAGTGAGATTAGATAGAATGGCCTTGTCGGGTTCCAATAATTCTCGGATGCCTAAATCTTCCAACAGCTCATCGATGGGCAGTTCGTGCTCCAGTTCGATGAACTCTGGGTGTATCACACTTTCTGGTGATAACCCTTGATCCTTTAGCACTTTACGAAGCTCAACGGTTCCTTCTTTGGTCGCCAATCTATCGACCAATCCGGAAATGTTTTCATCAACTTCCCAGGTATTAGTGACAATTGACTGCACAGCCGGAAATAACAGATAGAGCGACTGTCGAATACTGTTTAGATAAAATAATTCAGTCACGAACATGCCTAGAGTGAGAGATAAGACTGAAAAAGAAATTGTTGAGACTTCAGAGCAACAAAATAGGTAAAAATAAAAAGGAAGCAAAATTAGATTATTGCCTACAAAATATTAATTTTACATGAAGAATTTTTAAAAATGCGTATAGTGCTTCTTGCACTCTCAAAATGAAAAGCTATTTGCATAATCACATTTTGATCACATGTTGGAAATTTATAAAAACAATTGGAACAAAATCAGAGACATGTGTATATGCGTTTACTCTTAAACAAATATCGAAAATGTTTTATTATACTAAAATTTTTACTAGACTAACATTATTGTTATAAAATTTAAAATTGAATGTCATTTGAAAATATAATATTGTATAATATATTAATACTACCTTTAATTAATAATAACTTTTCAATTATTTGAAAGACTCTGATTAAATAAGAATTGATAAAATAGAGTTTATATAAGTGTATAAGTAAAATGAAAATGTAATTATAAAAAATGTAAATATAAAATTAGAATGAGTGACATATTTACCATATCTAGATTTTCGCATAAAAATATGCTTAAACGGCACGTTTGTAGGTAAATCCGATTGAATTGTGTCGCCTTTGAAGCGAAATTCGGACGACAGAATAAATTCCATATTTTCGTTGAGTCCGTTTAATTCCACGGGTTGAGAGATATAACCCTGCATCTCGTATCTCAGTTCTTCATTAAACTCTTGTATTAAATTAGAAATTATGGAGCTATCAAACACATAGCATTTATTTCTATTAAAAAAACTCGCTTCGGTACAGAATAAGTGTTTGCTATCTTTAATCCAACAACTATTTCCGTCATAATATCCCTTGGACATCTCCCTATTCTGGAATAAAGAATATCGAAGATGTGATTGATTGCAAAATCCCTTCTCTTTCAAAATAAAAGGCTCCTATCGTCTATAATTATAGACTACAGGACTTTATCTACACAAATAGAACATTATATCATATTTTAATACAATATTATTTTATATTATATATAATAATTTATATAATAATATATGATCAATTCCACGTCGAATCGGACTAGAAATAACCTCATATTTCTTATATCGATCGAAACATATTTCACTTGAAATATACATAAAATAAAAAGGTATTTTTATATTTGTCGAAATATTTTTTTTACAGAAATTATAAATAACAAAATTCTCGTGAAAAATTATGAAGTTGTCAACTTTAAAAATTAATATCTCTGGTTATACTTATCGTAGAGATATTTGCTAAAATGCATTTTAAAGCTAAGGAGACAACCTTCTTTATAAAAAT
Source organism: Lasius platythorax (assembly GCA_963971435.1). Classification (NCBI taxonomy): domain Eukaryota; kingdom Metazoa; phylum Arthropoda; class Insecta; order Hymenoptera; family Formicidae; genus Lasius; species Lasius platythorax. Next base: position 5,401,256 of record OZ020549.1, read on the forward strand.
AGTTTAAGTTACAATAAGTTGTTAAGTCAAATTGTTATAAATAATTGAAATGTTTAATAAATTTTTCTATCAAAAAGTACACTTTCTAAAATATTTGAAATAATACTATATCATTCTCCACATCTTTTTGAAAGTGTATATATTTTTTGTTTTATGCAGAATCGATATATTCTATTTTTTATATATTTTCAATAAATGAGACGCCACACCGTGCTCAACCAAGTAGCGTAGCGCGTCATTGGTCGACCAACCTGGTCGCGTTAAAGTTGACAACTTTATTTTTCAAAAATTTTCGAAAATTTTGTTGTTTATAACTTCTGCAAAAGAAATATTTCGGAAAAATAAAATAATACGTCTTTTTTTATTTTATGTATATTTTACGTGAAAAAAGTTACGTTCGATTTAAAAAATACTAGGTAAAAAAAAATCGATTTTTGTCTGATTTGACGTGAAATTTCCTATATAATAATAATATTATATTACATAATATTATAATTTAAAATATTTTAGTGTAATATTATAGAACACAATGTTATATATTATACATAAGTATTTATTATTCTAATGTGACCAAATTGCCAAAATTACTCAAGTTAATTATATATTTTAGTATTAATTATTATGATCATTAAACGGTAGTAATCGGATTTTATGTGTTCAAGGACTTATCATTCAAAAATTGCTCAATAACGAAATTAGAATATTAAGTTTCCCGTTTTTCATTTCGCTTAAAAATATATTCTCATTTTCGTCGCTTAATACACTATTTAACGTGATAAAGTTTTCTTTAAGTATAAATCAATTTTACGTTATTTTATACAAAGCGTTCTAACAAACTTCAAACTTGTTTTTGTCATTTCTCATCAGCTTTTAAGGCGGAAATCTCTTAGCTCCATTGTGTTAAAATATGGTACAAGTATGTTAATACTTATCATTTTTAGTAAAAAAGCAAGTATTTTCTTCAGCAAAACGTTTCTACAATAACTCTTATAGATCCGCAATTCTGAGATACATTATTTATGAAAATCTTGAGGATCCGAATATGTTTATGTAACAATAAATCATGCACAAATCTGTTTTACATATCTTTGACATATCTTGATGATGTAATTCGATTAAATGCGGCTAAATTACTCACCTCCTCTCTTCTCTCTTTTTGGTGGTATATCGCCAAATAATCTCTGGGAATATTAGGCAATTGGAGAATGCGTTTTAAATGTCTTTCGGTGTGACCTCCAGATAAAAGGTAAACCATCAAAAGTCCTTCATATATGCTGTACGGACAAAAGACAACATTTTCCGTCGGCTTTCTCTGCACAACTGTCTGCAGACATTTGAGCGCGAATTGGAAGCGTGCTTCCGATAGTTTTTCCGCTGATAAACATAAAAGACAAATAAGAAAGTTAATCTAAACTGACAATGGCAGTAAAGAGAATTATTACATGTAAACAGTCACAATTAATTATACAATATTTAACCAATACTATATTAAATGCAAAGTAGAACTTGTTCTTGAATTTTTTTGACAATTATTTTGCATTGATTTGTTTTTGGAGCAATTCTTAATTTAATTTTAAACTTGAAATACGATAATAAGTTATCAAAGATGTATGTACCTAGAACAATCATTCATATAGCTTTTCTGTGGAACTATGAAGTTGCAATGATAGGGAACTTTGCGGGACAAACATTTTTGAATATTCTTCTCTCGTTTTAATCAATGCTGATTACTTTCAAGAAATTTCTTCAGATAGAGTTACGATGTGTCGACTCTCAATGTAGCCATCACTGTCACGATATCATGTAATGCTTATAACTTATGTATAAACTTGAAACTCTTAGTTATGTATAAATAAATGTCGAAAAAATTATTTAAACATAATAAAGTTAAAAAAAAGTTTGATGTATATGTACTAATTAATTTACTTGCCGATTAGAAGCAGTTTGATTGAAAAAAATGATGTCATCCAATGTTTATGCGTATGACTATTAAATAATTATTAATAAATATCAATAAAAATGTTATCAATGTTTATGCGTATGACTATTAAATAATTATTAATAAATATCAATAAAAATGTCATCCAATGTTTATGCGTATGACTTTTAAATAATTATTAATAAATATATAATTTTACAATCGTATACTTTTATAAACGTATAAATACATATTATTATAAAATATAACATTATATATTGTAAGCGCTATATTAAATGATGTATAAAATGTCATAAACTTTATTAAGAAATTGATAATTGCTATCTTAGATAAAAAGAGAGGAGTGTACTCAAAAATGACTATTTGTCGCAGGTTCTCTATCAACTAATTAGCGTCTAGAAATCGAATGTTTGTTTAAATATATGTGTTTATGAAAATCAATAATAAAAAACAATCGAAACAGATAAAAGAAAAGGACGAGATTCACGAGAGGATCTTGTTACATAATATGTTTACTAACATGGCTACATAAAAACTTCGTCCAATACGTAATGGTTTCGACAGACAGAAATCCACTTGATTTTTTACCATGTAGAATGAACACAAATTTCGAGATCGATGAAACTTAATAATAATACTTAACAATTGAAAATAAAGATATATTATGCAACGATTCCGTATAATTCTGACATTTACGTCGAATTCATTTACTCAAGTATACCTTCTATCTATTCTCTACGTTGAAAAAAAATCATACTCCTAAAATCGATCTTATTTAAAATACATCTTAAACGCTAAACGTTTAGTTAAAATATTCATAATTAGATATATAATACACGAGTATTTAAATCTAACCGACCGCGAGACCCACTAAGCGACAGCCATTAAATTACATCGAAATGTACAAATTTACCTAAGAACAAAATATTAAAATATAATAGTACAAAGGAAATATTAGCGCTGTATATTTTAATTACCTTTATGATAAATCAGCGTTTCAAAATTGCTTGGTTTTGTAAAACATCTTTCAACTCACCTAAGTTGGTAGTTGTAACCATCATTTCTGGCTTTGGACTTTTCATATCCAATTGCTCCATATTTAATATCAAAACCGTGGCAAACAGGCGAAGCAGACTAACTCCTTTGTGTGGCTCGATCGCGATTAGTAGCCGCTGTTTGTATACATACATATAATGTGGCGCTTGCGTATATTACTTAAGAATGTCGCCGGATGTAATTTTTGAGCGGGAAATTGTGCCAGGTATGAAATGACGTCCTTTTACTTTATGTCTTTGTGGTTTGACATTTTTCTGCGCCATTTTAAAATCTAGGGGAGTTTTTAGTTTTTAGATTTAGCTCTTCATCTTACAATTAGTCAGAAGCATGTGTAAACCAATTTGACACACAAAAACATAAACGTAATCATTATTAAATTCAAAAATTATTTATTACTATATACATATATAGCGTACGCGTCAAGTGAAATAAGTCAAAATTCTATCATTGCTTCTGTTAATAATTGAAGAGGATCATGAAGAACCGAAGCAGATACGAACAAGAACAGCGACGTGTTCCCATTCTTGTAGGGGAACTCATGTGCATGCTTAATTCGTAATAGATGACTAAAAAAAAAAGGCGATCACAATATAGAGAACAATAAACAGAGGTCAAGATAGATGAATCAATGAAACCGGAAATACTGTCGTTGCGTATGAAATATCGCTTTTATATCAAGCATTTCTTGAGAATTCATACAATATTTCTCACATTTTTATGAATAGAAAATCATTAGCGTAAACACATCTTGATCGAGTATTGGAAAATTGAAAATGAATTAAGTGGTAAAGCGGTAAAGCGCAAAGTAAAGATTAAAATGAAATATGTTTACAAAATACGTTTCGTTTACGATTAATTGGAAAAATTCGCTCATGAAAAGATATATGGGACGTAAGACAGGTGAAATCAGAAAATACTCTCAGTTTTTACGCTTTCGTTTGTCAAGACGATTCCATACTTTCGATGCGTCAGATTGACAGGTCATTGACATTTGGAATTTTTGAACGTTGAAACGGTCATCAAAACAAGTTCTATATTATCTCTGGATAAGCTTAATCTCACGGGATCAAGAAAGACATTCTTTACCAAACTTTCTATTGATATATTAATGCGAATTATTGTCTCGCTAGGACTTCAGTTACGAACTAACAATTCGGGATCATTGCTGATAACTTTTTTCAGCGGTAAAAGGAGTATTAATTTTCTCTTTTTAATCCAATATCTACTCTCATCATTGTAATCGAAGGAAGCCGCAGATGCATTATTCCGGAATCGAGAATATCAAAGGAAATGTTTGTGAGATCTTCATTCCACTTCTAAACTGCTTTATTCATGTTAACATTCTTGCAGGCATAATCTTTATGTGTGCGTGTGTGTGTGTGTTATACTGTAAAAATCAGCAAGTTACTACACTTAAATTAATCCAAATGAAAAAAGAGTCAGAATTATAGAGATATTTCGATAAGCAATGTTTCTAGATTTTATTAGAGAATCTATCATTAAAAGATTACTCGATGACAAATTTAAGATATGTCAAAGCTTCGAAACTTTATATTTTGCTTAAAAATATATTTTCTTTTTTCGTCACCGCTATTGCTAGTTAATAAATCTTTCAAAGTGACAAAGTTTTCGTTTGATAATTGTTACACGTCATTTTATACAATCAGGCATTCAAATTTTGACTCTTTTTACAACATGGTTTCATTATTTAATGCAAAACTGCGTCAGAATTATTTACTTCTGATTGTAGCTGATAGTCTATCCTTAATAAGTAGTATTTTATCAAGTTATATTTGGGAATATCTGATATACATATAAAGGATGCGTTTTAGGCGCTCCTCTAAGTCACCGGTGGACAGAAAGTAAACCAACAAAAGTCCTTCATATATATTTTGCGGACTGAAAGCAAAATCATTCCTCGGCTTGATTTGCATAACTTTATGCAGAGATTTGATCGCGAACTGGAAACGCGCCTCCGTCAATGTTCTCTCTGGTGAATAGAAAAGACGAATACAAGAAAATGAAAAGAAAGTGACAAAAGAGAAATATTACAAATAGAAAGTCACAATAAGTGATAATTAAAATTAATCATAACATTTAACAAATATATGTAATAAGAAATATGTTAAGTGCAAAGAATAATGTATTGAAATTTATTCGACAATTTTTTTGCATGTATAAATAGATAAATTTTTTTACAACTCAATTTTAATTTTAAACTCGAAATACGATTAAATCAACAATATACATAATGACAATTGAAAGAGAAAAAAGAAAGGAAATTCGCGGATGTATTCTTACATATGTTTACTAACATGTTTACTAAATTCAATCTTCGTTCAACATAACTCGTAAAACTTGATATTTTACTTATATTTTCAGCAAATATTATAGAGTACATGCAAAATTCAAGATCGATGGATTATTATTTATGCAACTTAATAATAGAATTCAATACTTAACAATAAAGAAATTATATTTTGGAATGATTCTATCTAATTCTAACATTCATTCAAATATACTTTCTGTCGTTTACGCTGTGGAAGTCATACCTTAAAGTTACACTTATTTTGCATATATCTAAAACACGAAACAATTCGCTAAAATATAAATAATACTAGCAGATTTCGAAAAAAAGTACGCGACTATAGAGTATTCTAATCTAACGAATCGCAAGACCTGTCAAGTGTTTTCCACTAAATTACATCGAAATATAAATTCACTGGACACCATATATGAAATAATTACACAAAAAGAATATTCACATCGTATATATTAGTTCATTATCTATTCGATAAATTGACTTCAAAATTATATGGTTTTATACAAGAACCTGGACTCACCAACTTGAAGAAACCACTCCATTTTTGTTAATAGGAAAAGCAGGAACAAACGCGTGACCCGCGTAAAGCACACAAGTCTTTTATTTATTTCCTATGCGCAATATATTATTTAGCTAACTTTCAAGTCAGAAGCCGTCCTCCTCTCGTTCGATTCTTTATTCTAGAACGGAAGAAAACTTTTCTTTCAGGATCGTGACATGCGCATACACAAACATACGCAAATACATACACACACACTCACTCACAGATACACATAAAACACAAAAACATCTCATTTGATATTAATGTCGAAAATTCAAAAATTATTTATAACTATACTAAATATACGCTATCTCATACGTCGCGATACAATTACGAAAATATAAGGAAAAAAATATATATAGCGCACGTCTAGTGAAAAAAAAAATCAAAATTCTATCATCGATTCTTTTAATATTTAACAGGTAGAGAGGACCATGAAAAGAGAATTTATGTAGATATGATATATTATCGAAGGTATAAATTATAAAACTAATAACTATAGTATGGTTATAGCAAAATTAAAATAGAGTAAAGTATCGTTTATATTTGAGAAAGATGCTTTAATTTTTTTTCTCTATTACATTACACCGCACAATTAAATTAGTAAATTTTGCAAAACAAGCAAGGAACAGATTCAAAGGACGGACTTTCTAGTCAATCTTTGATTTGTCAACAGAAATCGTTTTGAGTATATCTAGCATAAAATAATTTTAATTAATTCAAATATTCCAAGTTTAAATGAGCTGATGAAGAAAAAGAAGAAAGCTCGATAACATCTTTCCAATAACTGCGGAATCGTTAAGGTATCAATTCGCTGCCATGTAATCTTAAAAAAAGAGCTATTGTCATTAGTCGCGACGACATAACCCAAACATCACATGTCTCTAAAATATATTTAAAAAACGATTTATTCATTTCTTATCGATTTTTAGACATTCTTAACCTATCTGTCTTTAAGCGGGTTCTCGGGTACCCAAAGCAACTTTAAATATTAGATTCGATCGATGGAATTAGGATGTTGCCTATAAATTGTTAATTTTACAATAACGGAATTTAAAAATGCGTAAGAACGCTTATTGCACTCTCAAAATAAAAAACTAATTATATAATCACATTTTGATCTTATATTGGAAATTTAGAAATTAAATAGGCCTTAATTATAAATGGGTGTGTGCTTGCGAAAATGCGTCAACGCGTATGAAGAGGAGTGAGAAGAGGTGGCCGCTTGAAAATTAATTATTTATTGCTTTTGAAGCAGAATATAGGAGCAGAATAAGCAAACTCATCGAAAACATGAGACATAAATAACTGTATTCGGCAGAATAAGTTCCAAATTTTCGATAAGTTTGCTTATTTCCAAGAGTTGATGGATGAAACACTCCATCTCATTTTTCTCAGAAATTATTAATGCGATTTACTAACTCGTTATGAAATTCGTAAAAATCTATTATTCTTAATTCATTAGCGAATAAATGTTGCACGATATCTTTTACAAAGTGTTTGTAATCCAACAAAAACTTTCATCATAATATTGGTAGAAAGCCTATATGTATATATATATTTATACATATATGTATATTTATACATATATATATAATTTTATATAATATAACTTTAATTAATATTATATTGTATTATATTATATTCTAACATGATTACATTGCGTTATTCAAGTTAATCATATCTTACAATCAATTATGATAGTTAACAAAATAAGTAATTACGGATTTTGTGTTTAAGAGTTTATCGTGAAAATATGCCGGTTTTTGTGACGCCTACCCCATCAAAATTATTTACTTTTGATTATAACTGAAAGAGAAAGAGAGTCCTCTGAAAAGCAATGAAAAGAACATTCTATACGTCAAGTAAAAGCTAAAGTTCTATTTTCAATTGTATCAACCTTTGGCAGATGAAGAGAATTGTATAAAGGATATAATTAAAATATGATATCGAAAAAATAATTTAATGCTATAACAATAAGTTAAAATAAAGAAAATTGTGTACAACACAAGGTTATATAAGAAAAATGTAATTATAAATTTAAACAATTTAATAATTATTGAGCTCGTGTTATAAAACTAATATATAGGTATAAAATAGGCTTGTAACGAGCATATAGTGATGTTTGACAAAAAATTGAATTTATTAAAAATAAAAGATATACATGATTTGTTAGAACGGAACGTTTCGACACTACTTGTGTCTCTGCAGCCGTAAATAAATGAATACATTGAGATTGATGATAAATATGATTGAGAAATATGATTGAGAATTATTAATAACAGTGGATCGACAGATATATGTTGCGCAATTTTGAGTTGACATGTTGTTTGTTGTGTTTCTTATAATCACTCACCCTGTGTGGATTTTGCTGGTGAAAATGTGTTATGTGAAATTTAAATTTATAATTAACAATAATCATCGTCGTATATTCTATGTAGATGGTTAACACTTGCATTATTCCTAATAAATTAGAAATATTAATTTTTAATTAAGGATTTATTGCTATTAAAACTACATTCTATACATGCATTTAAAACTACAAACTCGCTTATTTCTATGATAAACATAATAAATATTAAATTTCTTAAAGTCGCTCGTGCTTGTCAAAAATAACTCATGCGAATAACTGAAACATACTCTCACATCAATTATTTCACCATCTGTCGTATAAAGATAATATAGAGAAAATGTAACAAATTATATCAATATACATATATGTATATAAATGATATCATTATTTCGAATTTGCCCTATAACATTTTTTTATGATAGATGGTGGAATATTTCGTAAGTGTGAACTTTGAAGAATAAAATAAATAATAATGGATGACAACAATTTATCTGTCCCAATACAATCGTATAGCAAGCATATGATGACATCTAAATTTATTTAACACGAAAATTACATAATACATTCGAATATAAATTTGTATATATAATTTATATTTTTATAAAATTAAGTTTTTATATAATATTTATTTATTTTATTTTGCGAAATTCTCACTTACAAAATATTGTCAATATCTTATAAGATTATAAAAAGTTTTGATCTACTATTTCACTTCATCTACATTCGAAAAAGAAGCGGTGTGCGCAGCACTGCTGACTTCAGGATAGCTAATGATTTTTATTTATAACGCCAGTGAAAAGGATGTCGTGTCTATATTTGTCATAGATCAGCAAAACAAACGAATTTTTGTATTTAGGGTCATTAGTCTTTTTGATTGGCTTAAAGGTCGCTTCATTTTTGGTAAAGAACATGTTAACTGCGCCGGAAATGACTTCCTTTGGTATCACTTTGACACATGCACGATGCATAGCACCACCGAGATGCAGATTTTCGTGAGTGAAATTAGATAGAATGGCCTTGTCGGGTTCCAATAATTCTTGGATGCCTAAATCTTCCAACAGCTCATCGATGGGCAGTTCGTAATCCAGTTCGATGAACATTGGGCTTCTCACAATTTCTGGTGATGTCTCTTGGCCCTCAAGCACTTTACGAAACTCGTCGGTTCCTTCTTTGGTCGTCAATCTTTCGACCAATCCGGAAATGTTATCATCAACTTCCCAGGTATTAGTGACAATTGACTGCACAGCCGGAAATAACAAATACAGCGACTGGTTCCTATTATAATATAATGATTCATTCACGAACATGCCTAGAGTGGAAGATAAGACTGAAAATAAAAAAAATTCTTATGACTATAGAGCAACAAAAGAGGTAAAAATAAATGGAAGCGAAATTAGATTGTTGCCTACAAAATATTAATTTTACATCCAGGATTTTTAAAAATGCGTATAGTGCTCTTTGCACTATCAAAATGAAAAACTATTTGCATAATCACATTTCGATCACATGTCGAAAATTTGGGAAAACAAGTGGAACAAAGTCAGAGACATGTGAATGTGTATTTAATCTTGAACAAATATCGAAAATGTTTTATTATACTAAAATTTTTACTAGACTAAAATTATTGTTATAAAATTTAAAATTGAATGTCATTTAGAAAATAGAATATTGCGAAATATATTACCTTTTTTATTAATTGAAAGAATCAGATTAAATAAGAATTGATTAAATAGAGTTTATGTAAATGTATAAGTAAAATGAAAATGTAATTATAAAAAATGTAAATATAAAATTAGAATGAGTGACATATTTACCATATCTAGATTTTCGCATAAAAATATGCTTAAACGGCACGTTTGTAGGTAAATCCGATTGAATTGTGTCGCCTTTGAAGCGAAATTCGGACGACAGAATAAATTCCATATTTTTGTTGAGTTTTTTTAATTCCACGGGTTGAAAGATAGGCAGGTTGATGAAATATTTTTGCATCTCTTCTTTCAGTACTTCATTAATTCCTTGTATTAAATTAGAAATTTCGGAGCTGTCAAACATTTTGCATTTATGTATATTAAAGAAACTTGCTTCGGTACTGAATAAGCGTTTGCTATTTTTAATCCAACATCGATTTTTGTCATAATATCCCTTGCACTCCTCTTTATTCTGGAATAAAGAATATCGAAGATGATGTGATTGTTTTGCAAAATCTCTATTCTTTTGAAATAAGAGATTCCTATCGTCTGTAATTATCGATTACAGGGCTTTATCCACACAAGAACTTTATATCATATTTTAATACAATATTATATTATATATAATATTGTATTATAATATTATAATATTTTTATAATAATATATGATCAATATTTTAAAATGATAATATTATGTAATATAATATTATTATTATGTAGAAAATTCCACGTCAAATCAAACAAAAATCGACCTTTTTAAACTTCGTATTTTTTAAATGGAACAAAACTTTTTTCACTTGAAATATACATAAAATAAGGAGATACGTATCTTTTTTTTGTCCGCAATATTTTTTTTGCAGAAGTTATAAACCACAAAATCCACGTCAAATCGGACAAGAAATGACCTCATATTTTTTAAATCGATTGAAACTTTTTTCATCAAAAGATACATAAAATGAGAAGTTACGTATTTTTATATTTGTTTAAAATATTTTCTTTTGCAGAAATTATAAATAACAACACTTTCGTGAAAAATTAGGAGGTTGTCAACTTTAAAAATTAATATGTTTTATTATACTTGTCGTAGAGATATTTGCGAAAATGCATTTTAAAGCTAAAGAGACAACCCTTTTTTATAGAAATACTTTAAGTTACAAGTTTTTAAAATTTTTGAAACAATACTATATCATTCTTCACATCATTCTGAAAGTGTACATTCTTATTTATTTTATGGAGAATCGATAGATTCTATTTTTTATATATTTTTAATAAATGAGACGCCGCGCCGTGCTCAATCAAGTAGCGTAGCGCGTCACTAGTCGACCAACCTTGTCGCTTTAAATTTGATTACTTCATTACTCAAAAATTGTCGAAAATTTTGTGGTTTATAACTTTTGCAAAAAAATATTGCGGACAAATAAAAAAATTCGTATCTCTTTATTTTATGTATATTTCAAGTGAAAAAGTTTCGTTGCATTTAAAAAATACGAAGTTGAAAAAGGTCGATTTTTGTTTGATTTGACGTGGAATTTTCTGCATAATAATAATATTATATAATAATATTATATAATATAATATTACATAATATTATCATTTTAAAATATTTTGGTGTAATATTATAGAATACAATGTTATATATTATACATATGTATTTATTATTCTAATATGACCACAAATTGCCAAAATTACTCAAGTTAATTATGTATTTTAGTATTAATTATTATGATTAGTAAACAGTAGTTATCGGATTTTATGTGTTCAAGGACATATCATTCAAAAATTGTTCAATGACAAAATTAGAATTTTAAGTTTTCGGTTTTTCATTTTGCTTAAAAATATATTCTCATTTTCGTCGCTTAATACACTATTTAACATGATAAAGTTTTCGTTAAGTATAAATCAATTTTACGTTATTTTATACAAAGCGATCTAACAAACTGCAAACCTATTTCCATCATTTCTCATCAGCATTTAAAGCAGACATCTCTAAGTTATCTTGTGTTAAAGTATGGTACAAGTATCTTAATACTTATCATTTGTAGTAAAGAGGCAAGTATTTTCTTCAGGAAAACATTTTTACAATAACTCTTATAGATCCGCAATTCTGGGATACATCGTTTATGAAAATTTTGAGGATCCGAATATGTTGATGTAACAATAAATCATGCACAAATCTTTTTGACATATCTTTGACATATTTCGATGATGTAATTCGATTAAATGCGGCTAAATTACTCACCTCTTCTATTTCCTCCTTTTGGTGGTATATCGCCCAATATTCTCTGGGAATATTAGGCAATTGGAGGATGCGTTTTAAATGTCTTTCGGTGTGACTTCCAGATGCAAAGTAAACCATTAAAAGTCCTTCATATAGGCTGTACGGACAAAAGACAAAATTTTTTGATGGCTTTTTTTTCACAACTGTCTGCAGACATTTGAGCGAGAATTGAAAGCGTGCTTCCGATAGTTTTTCCGCTGATAAACATAAAAGAAAAATAAAAAGGTTAAGCTAAACTGACAATGGCAGTAAAGAGAATTATTACACGTAAAAAATCACAATTAATTATATAATATTTAATCAAAGTTATATTAAATGCAAAGTAGAACTTGTTCTTGATTTTTTCTGATAATTATTTTGCATTGATTTGTTTTGTGTGTGTGAGAGCAATGCTTAATTTAATTTGAAATTTGAAATACGATAAAAAATTATCAAAGATGTATGTACCTAGAACAATCATTCATATAGTTTTTCTGTTGAACTATGATGTTGCAGTGATAGGGAACTGTGCGAAACAAACATTTTTGAATATCTTTCTCTTGTTTTAATCAATACTGATTACTTTCAAGAAATTTCTTCAGATAGTGTTACGATGTGACGACTGAATCTAACCATCCCTTTCACGACATTATTTAATGCTTATAACTTTTGTCGAAGCTTGAAACTTTCAGTTATGTATAAATAAATGCAGAAAATATAATTTAAGCATAATAAAGTTAAAATAAAAATTTTGCTGTATATGTACTAATTAACTTACTCGCGGATTAGAAGCAGTTTGATTGAAAAAATAGATGTTATTTAATGTTTATGCGTGTGACTATTAAATAATTATTAATAAATATATAATTTTATAAACTTATACTTTTATTAATGTATAAAAACATATTATTATAAGATATAATACTATATATTGTAAGCGTTATATTAAATTATGTTTAAAATGTCATAAACTTTATTAAGAAATTGATGATCGTTATTTTAGAGAAAAAGAGAGGAGGACACTCAAAAATGACTCTTTGTCTCGCAGGTTTTTTATCAACTAGTTAGCGTCTAGAAATCGAATGTTTGTTTAGGTATATGTGTCTAAAAATCAATAATAAGAGAGAATTGAAACAGAAGAAAAGAGAAGAAAGAGATTCACGAGAGGATCTTGTTTACTAACACGTTTACATAAGAACTTTGTTCAATACGTAACGGTTTCGACAGATAGAAATCCACTTAATTTTTCACTATGTAGAATGGACGCAAAAATTTCGAGATCGATGAAATTTAATAATAATATTTAACAATTAAGAAAGTAGATTTTATATTCTGCAATGATTTCATCTAATTCTGACATTCACTCGAATATACTTTCTATTCTCTACGTGGTAAAACAATCATTCTCTTAAAATCGATCTTACTTTATGTAACTACGTCCTAAACGCGAAATGTTTTGTTAAAATAACCAATGCTAGTAGATTTTGAGATAAATTACACAATTCTAGAGTTTCTGAAATACATCTTAAACGCGAAACGTTAAGTTTAGTTAAAATATTTATAATTAGATATATAATACACGAGTATTTGAATCTAACGGATCGCGAAACTCATTAAGCGACAGCCACTAAATTACATCGAAATATACAAATATACCTAAGAACAATATATTAAAAAATGATAATACAAAGGAAATATTAGCGCTTTATATTTTAATTATATTTGTGAGAAATCGGCGTTTCAAAATTGCTTGGCTTTTTAAAACATCTTTGGACTTACCTAAATTGTTAATTGTATCAATTTCTGGTTGCTCCGGACTTTTTATATCCAATTGCTCCATATTTAATAGCAAAACGGTGGCAAACAGGCGAAGCAGACGAATTCCTTTATGTGCTCGATCGCGATTAGTAGCTGTTTATATTCGTACATATCATGTGGCGCCTGCGTATATTACTTAACACTGATGTCGCCGGATATAATTTTTGAGCGGGAAGTTGTGCCAGGTATGACGTCGTTTTACTTTACTTCTTTGTGGTTTGACATTTTTCTGCACCATTTTAAAATCTAGGGGAATTTTTAGATTTAGCTCTTCATCTTACAATTAGTCAGAAACATGTGTAAACCAATTTGACACATACAAACATAAACGTCATCATTATCAAATTCAAAAATTATTTATTACTATATATATAGCGTACGCGTAAAGTGAAATAAGTCAAAATTCTATCATTGCTTCTGTTAATATTTGACACTTGAAAAGGATCATGAAAAAGATTTAGATATAATATATTATCGAAGAAATAAATTATAATGCTATTAACTACAACCATATTATAGCAAAATAAAAATTGAGTTAAGTACACCGCATCGTTACACATATTTGAGAGAAAATGATGCTTTTATTTTTATTTCCTGTTACATTACACCGCACAATTAACATTTTTACAAAATGTTTAAGCATTAATTAACTACATATGTACATAATAATATATAAATGTTGAATTTCAATAGCGAACCCCCGCCTCCCGTTACCACGCTTCCAAATATTTCTTCCAGAGGATCGAAAAAATTAAATTAATGACATATGTATATGCAGATATATTATACATACATATATATATATGTGTGTGTATATGTAAATATACATATATATACAATATATATGTATATGTATGTATGTATATATATATTCTCTGCTTTATAGAAATTCCTTTATCTTAATATCATCAGACAATAATAACAGCGCTTTCTAATGTAAATTATGCTTTATGTCCTTATCTTCAATTAATTAAAAGAACAATAAATTATAAAATAAAGAAATTTAAATGTGAGAATAAATTATTGGTAGATTTCTCTCTACCTCAAAGGTCGGCCATATCGAGAAGTCTGTAATATCTTCCGGTGTCGTATCACTATCTAGCAGATTGCGCAATTTGCAGATTCCCTCCTAGTTCCACAATTGCTCGATCAAATTGCAAATGTTTTCGACGTTAGGGTCCATGTCGTTCATCCAGTCACTTGAGATTACCGAAACAGGTACGAATAAGAACAGCGACGTGTTCCCATTCTTGTAGGGGAACTCGCTCATGTGCATGCTTAATTCGTAATAGATGACTAAAAAGAAAAGGCGTTGACAATATAGAGAACAATGAATAGGAGTCAAGATAGATGAATCAATGAAATCGGAAATACATTCGATCGTTGCGTATAAAATATCGCTTTTATATCAAGCATTTATTGAGAATTTATATAATATTTTTCACATTTCTAAGAATGAAACATCATTTGCGTAAACACATCTTGATCAAGTGTTGGAAAATTGAAAATGAAATAAGTGGCAATGTGATAAGAATCAGAAACTTGTTTTTAACAATTTCAAACATTTTTCAACCATATTTATTGTACTAAAATTTAACCATTCTGTCGATGCATAATTGTTCACCTTTTCATCAATGTATGGCTACCCGAGTATTAACTGCGTGTTTTCGACACATTACTGCAACATTATCGTTATAGCAAATGCTGGGCACCAAATATTCTTTCTCTCATTATATTTTAGATGGTTTCCAATGTACAAAAGCCCACCGTATTTTCTTTCGAATTTTACGGCCGAGGAAATTTCCGACACATTTTAAATATTTAAAATTACTTTCGATGTTCGAGTACCCATTAATTGACAGAATGATTAAGCGGTGTGTTCTTTACAAAATAAAATATGTTCACAAGATATGTTTCGTCTACGATTAATTGAAAAAATTCGATTATGAAAAGATTTATGGTACGTTAGGTGAAATCAAAAAATGAGTGGTATGCTCACAGCTGTTATTCTTCCGTTTATCAAGAAAATTCGGTTTACAGGTCGTTGAAATTTGGAATTTTTGAACGTTCAATCGGGACACTGTCATCAAAACAAGTTCTATATCATCTCAGATCTCTCCAAATTCCACGGGAAAACAAATGTGATTTTTACTGCGCTTTGTATTGCCATATTAATGCGATCTATTTTCTTGGTAGGAGTGCTGTCAGGATCAAAAACTTCGAGTTCATTGTTGAAAATATTTTTCAGCGGTAAAAGGTGATTGAGCTTAGTAGTTTTAATCCAACATCTCCTTTTATCATCATAATTGGAAGAGGCAGCAGGTGCATTATTCTGGAACCGAGAATATCAATGGAATTGTCTGTCAGATCTTCATTCCATTTCTTAATTGCTTTATTCAAGTTTACATTCTTGCAGGCATAACATTTATATGTGTGTTATAGTCTAAAAAATCGGCAAGTTACTACATCTAAATTAATCCAAATAAAAAAGAGTCAGAATTATTGATATATTTCGATAAGCAAGATTTCTGGATTTTATTAAAGGATCTAACATTAAAAGGTTGCTCAGTGACAAATTTAATATGTGTCAAAGCTTCAAATCTTTATTTCACTTATAATATTTTTTCTTTATTGTCACCGCTTTTACCGCTTAATAAATCTTTCAGAGTGACAAAGTTTTCGTTTGATAATTGTTGTTACACGTTATTTTATACAATCAGACATGCAAATTTTGACTCTTTCTACAACATGGTTTTCATTATTTAATGCAAAACTGCGTCAGAATTATTTACCTCTAATTGTAGCTGATAGTCTCTCCTTAATAAGTAATAATTTATCAAGTTATATTTGGAAATATCTAATATATAAAGGATGCGTTTTAGGCGCTCCTCTAAGTCACCGGTGGACAGAAAGTAAACCAACAAAAGTCTTTTATATATATTATGCGGATTGAAAGCAAAATTATTCTTCGGCTTGATTTGCATAACTTTATGCAAACATTCGATCGCGAACTGGAAACGTGTCTCCGTCAATGTTCTCTCTGGCGAATAGAAAAGACGAATAAAAGAAAATGAAAAGAAAATGAAAAAAGAGAAATATTACAAATAGGAAGTCACAATAAATGATAATTTAAATTAATCATAACATTTAACAAATATATGTAATAAGAAATATGTTAAGTGCAAAGAAGTATGTATTGAAATTTATTCGACAATTTTTTTGCATGTATAAATAGATAAATTTTCTTAAAACTCAATTTTAATTTTAAACTCGAAATACGATTAAATCAACAATATACATAATGACAATTGAAAGAGAAAAAAGAAAGGAAATTCGCGGATGTATTCTTACATATGTTTACTAACATGTTTACTAAATTCAATCTTCGTTCAATACATATCTCGTAAAACTTGATATTTTACTTATATTTTCAGCAAATATTATAGAGTACATGCAAAATTCAAGATTGATGGATTATTATTTATGCAACTTAATAATAGAATTCAATACTTAACAATAAAGAAATTATATTTTGGAATGATTCTATCTAATTCTAACATTTATTCAAATATACTTTCTGTCGTTTACGCTGTGGAAGTTATACCTTAAAGTTACACTTATTTTGCATATATCTAAAACACGAAACGATTCGCTAAAATATAAATAATACTAGCAGATTTCGAAAAAAAGTACGCGACTATAGAGTATTCTAATCTAACGAATCGCAAGACCTGCCAAGTGTTTTCCACTAAATTACATCGAAATATAAATTCACTGGACACCATATATGAAATAATTACACAAAAAGAATATTTACATCGTATATATTAGTTCATAATCTATTCGATAAATTGACTTCAAAGTTATATGGTTTTATACAAGAACCTGGACTCACCAACTTGAAAAAACCACTCCATTTTTGTTTATAGGAAAAGCAGGGACAAACGCGTGACCCGCGTAAAGCACACAAGTCTTTTATTTATTTCCTATGCGCAATATATTATTTAGCTAACTTTCAAGTCAGAAGCCGTCCTCCTCTCGTTCGATTCTTTATTCTAGAACGGAAGAAAACTTTTCTTTCAGGATCGTGACATGCGCATACACAAACATACACAAATACATACACACACACTCACTCACAGATACACATAAAACACAAAAACATCTCATTTGATATTAATGTCGAAAATTCAAAAATTATTTATAACTATACTAAATATACGCTATCTCATACGTCGCGATACAATTACGAAAATATAAGGAAAAAGATATATATAGCGCACGTCTAGTGAAAAAAAAAATCAAAATTCTATCATCGATTCTTTTAATGTTTAACACGTAGAGAGGACCATGAAAAGAGAATTTATGTAGATATGATATATTATCGAAGGTATAAATTATAAAACTAATAACTATAGTATGGTTATAGGAAAATTAAAATAGATTAAAATATCGTTTATATTTGAGAAAGATGCTTTAATTTTTTTTCTCTATTACATTACACCGCACAATTAAATTAGTAAATTTTGCAAAACAAGCAAGGAACAGATTCAAAGGACTGACTTTCTAGTCAATCTTTGATTTGTCAACAGAAATTGTTTTGAGTATACCTAGCAAAAAAAAATTTTAATTAATTCAAATATTCCAAGTTTAAATGAGCTGATGAAGAAAAAGAAGAAAGCTCGATAACATCTTTCCAATAACTGCGGAATCGTTAAGGTATCAATTCGCTGCCATGTAATCTTAAAAAAAGAGCTATTGTCATTAGTCGCGACGACATAACCCAAACATCACATGTCTCTAAAATATATTTAAAAAACGATTTATTCATTTCTTATCGATTTTTAGACATTCTTAACCCATCTGTCTTTAAGCGGGTTTTCGGGTACCCAAAGCAACTTTAAATATTAGATTCGATCGATGGAATTAGGATGTTCCCTATAAATTGTTAATTTTACAATAACGGATTTTAAAAATGCGTAAGAACGCTTATTGCACTCTCAAAATAAAAAACTAATTGTATAATCACATTTCGATCTTATATTGGAAATTTAGAAATAAAATAGGCCTTAATTATAAATGGGTGTGTGCTTGCGAAAATGCGTCAACGCGTATGAAGAGGAGTGAGAAGAGGTGGCCGCTTAAAAATTAATTATTTATTGCTTTTGAAGCAGAATATAGGAGAAGAATAAGCAAACTCATCGAAAACATGAGACATAAATAACTGTATTCGGCAGAATAAGTTCCAAATTTTCGATAAGTTATCTTATTTCCAAGAGTTGATGGATGAAACACTCCATCTCATTTTTCTCAGCGAATTATTAATGCGATTTACTAACTCGTTATGAAATTCGTAAAAATCTATTATTCCTAATTCATTAGCGAATAAATGTTGCACGATATCTTTTACAAAGTGTTTGTAATCCAACGAAAACTTTCATCATAATATTGGTAGAAAGCCTATATGTATATATATATTTATACATATATGTATATTTATACATATATATATATAATTTTATATAATATAACTTTAATTAATATTATACTGTATTATATTATATTCTAACATGATCACATTGCGTTATTCAAGTTAATCATATCTTACAATCAATTATGATAGTTAGCAAAATAAGTAATTACGGATTTTGTGTTTAAGAGTTTATCGTGAAAATATGCCGGTTTTTGTCACGCCTACCGAATCAAAATTATTTACTTTTGATTATAACTGAAAGAGAAAGAGAGTCCTCTGAAAAGAACATTCTATACGTCAAGTAAAACCTAAAATTCTATTTTCAATTGTATCAACCTTTGGCAGATGAAGAGAATTGTATAAAGGATATAATTAAAATACGATATCGAAAAAATAATTACCGCTATAACAATATGTTAAAATAAAGAAAATTGTGTACAACACAAGGTTATATAAGAAAAATTTAATTATAAAGTTATATTTATTATTAACAATAACCGACGTCCTATATTCTATATAGATGTCTAACATTTGCATTATTCCTAATAAATTAGAGATATTAATTTTTTATCAAGGATTTATTCCTATTAAAACTACATTCCATACATGCATTTAAAACTACAAACTCGGTTATTTCTATGATAAACATAATAAATATTAAATTTCTTAAAGTCGCTCGTGCTTGTCAAAAATAACTCATGCGAATAACTGAAACATACTCTCACATCAATTATTTCACCATCTGTCGTATAAAGATAATATAGAGAAAATGTAACAAATTATATCAATATACATACAAATGATATCATTATTTCGAATTTACCCTATAACATTTTTTTATGATAGATGGTGGAATATTTTGTAAGTGTGAATTTTGAAGAATAAAATGCATAATAATGGATGACAACAATTTATCTATCCCAATACAATCGTATAGCAAGCATATGATGACATCTAAATTTATTTAACACGAAAATTATATAATACATTCGAATATAAATTTGAATATATAATTTATATTTTTATAAAATTAAGTTTGTATATAATTTTTATTTATTTCATTTTGCAAAATTCTCACTTACAAGATATTGTCAATATCTTATAAGATCATAAAAAGTTTTGTTCTACTATTTCATTTCATCTTCATTCGAAGAAGAATCGGTTAGCGAAGAGCTGCTGATTTCAAACAGCTTCATCATGTTTATTTATAACGCCAATGAAAAGGATGTCGTGCCTATATTTGTCATAGATCAGCAAAACAAACGATTCACAGTATTTAGAGAAATTAATTTTATTAATTGACTTAAAAGTCGCTTTATTTTTGGTAAAGAACATGTTAACTGCGCCGGAAGTGACAGACTCTGGTGTCACCTCGACATATGCACGATGCATAGCACCACCGAGATGCAGATTTTTCTGAGTAAAATTAGATAGAATGGCCTTGTCGGGTTCCAATAATTCTCGGATGCCTAAATCTTCCAACAGCTCATCGATGGGCAGTTCGTAATACAGTTCGAACATTGGGTTTGTCACAATTTCTGGTGATGTCTCTTGGCCCTCAAGCACTCTACGAAACTCATCGGTTCCTTCTTTGGTCGTCAATCTTTCGACCAATCCGGAAATGTTATCATCAACTTTCCAGGTATTAGTGTCAATTGACTGCACAGCCGGAAATAACAAATACAGCGACTGGGTCTTATCAAGATATAATGATTCACTCACGAACATGCCTAGAGTGGAAGATAAGACTGAAAATTAAAAAAAATTCTTAAGACTATAGAGCAACAAAAGAGGTAAAAATAAATGGAAGCGAAATTAGATTGTTGCCTACAAAATATTTATTTTACATCCAGAATTTTTAAAAATGCGTATAGTGCTTTTTGCACTTTCAAAATGAAAAGCTATTTGCATAATCACATTTCGATCACATGTCGGAAATTTGGGAAAACAAGTGGGACAAAGTCAGAGACATGTGTATGTGTATTTAATCTTAAACAAATATCGAAAATGTTTTATTATACTAAAATTTTTACTAGACTAAAATTATTGTTATAAAATTTAAAATTGAATGTCATTTAGAAAATAGAATATTGCGAAATATATTACCTTTTCTATTAATTGAAAGAATCTGATTAAATAAGAATTGATTAAATAGAGTTTATGTAAATGTATAAGTAAAATGAAAACGTAATTATAGAAAATGTAAATATTTAATTAAAATGAGTGACATGTTTACCATTTCTACGTTTTCGCCAAATATAATGCCAATGAAACGGGAGAGAATCGGTAAGTAAAACCCGTTCAACTGCTTTGCCTTTGAAGTAAAATGCAGACGACAGAATAAATTCCATATTTTTTTTGAGTTTTTTTAATTCCACGGGTTGAAAGATAGGCAGGTTGATGAAAGCTTTTTGCATCTCTTCTTTCAGTACTTCATAAATTCCTTGTATTAAATTAGAAATTTCGGAGCTATCAAACACTTTGCATTTATGTATATTAAAGAAACTTTCTTCGGTACTAAATAAGCGTTTGCTATTTTTAATCCAACATCGATTTTTGTCATAATATCCCTTGCACTCCTCTCTATTCTGGAATAAAGAATATGGAAGATGTTGTGATTGTTTGCAAAATCTCTATTCTTTTGAAATAAGAGATTCCTATCGTCTGTAATTATCGATTACAGGGCTTTATCCACACAAGAACTTTATATCATATTATAATACAAAATTATATTATATATAATATTGTATTATAATATTATAATATTTTTATAATAATATATGATCAATATTTTAAAATGATAATATTATGTAATATAATATTATATAATACTATTATATAATATTACTATTATATAGAAAATTCCACGTCAAATCAAACAAAAATCGACCTTTTTCAACTTCGTATTTTTTAAATGGAACAAAACTTTTTTCACTTGAAATATACATAAAATAAGGAGATACGTATTTTTTTTTTGTCCGCAATATTTTTTTTGCAGAAGTTATAAACCACAAAATCCACGTCAAATCGGACAAGAAATGACCTCATATTTTTTAAATCGATTGAAACTTTTTTCATCAAAAAGTACATAAAATGAGAAGGTACGTATTTTTATATTTGTTTGAAATATTTTCTTTTGCAGAAATTATAAATAACAACACTTTCGTGAAAAATTAGAAGGTTGTCAACTTTAAAAATTAATATGTTTTATTATACTTGTCGTAGAGATATTTGTGAAAATGCATTTTAAAGCTAAGGAGACAACCCTTTTTTATAAAAATACTTTAAGTTACAAGCTTTAATATTTTTGAAACAATACTATATCATTCTTCACATCATTCTGAAAGTGTACATTCTTATTTATTTTATGGAGAATCGATAGATTCTATTTTTTATATATTTTTAATAAATGAGATGCCGCGCCGTGCTCAATCAGGTAGCGTAGCGCGTCACTAGTCGACCAACCTTGTCGCGTTAAATTTGATTACTTCATTACTCAAAAATTGTCGAAAATTTTGTGGTTTATAACTTCTGCAAAAAAATATTGCGGACAAATAAAAAAATTCGTATCTCCTTATTTTATGTATATTTCAAGTGAAAAAAGTTTCGTTGCATTTAAAAAATACGAAGTTGAAAAAGGTCGATTTTTGTTTGATTTGACGTGGAATTTTCTACATAATAATAATTTTATATAATAATATTATATAATATAATATTACATAATATTATCATTTTAAAATATTTTGGTGTAATATTATAGAATACAATGTTATATATTATACATATGTATTTATTATTCTAATATGACCACAAATTGCCAAAATTACTCAAGTTAATTATGTATTTTAGTATTAATTATTATGATTAGTAAACAGTAGTTAGCGGATTTTATGTGTTCAAGGACATATCATTCAAAAATTGTTCAATGACAAAATTAGAATTTTAAGTTTTCGGTTTTTCATTTTGCTTAAAAATATATTCTCATTTTCGTCGCTTAATACACTATTTAAAATGATAAAGTTTTCGTTAAGTATAAATCAATTTTACGTTATTTTATACAAAGCGATCTAACAAACTGCAAACCTATTTCCATCATTTCTCATCAGCATTTAAAGCAGACATCTCAAAGTTATCTTGTGTTAAAGTAAGCGATCTAACAAACTGCAAACCTATTTCCATCATTTCTCATCAGCATTTAAAGCAGACATCTCTAAGTTATCTTGTGTTAAAGTATGGTACAAGTATCTTAATACTTATCATTTGTAGTAAAGAGGCAAGTATTTTCTTCAGGAAAACATTTTTACAATAACTCTTATAGATCCGCAATTCTGGGATACATCGTTTATGAAAATCTTGAGGATCCGAATATGTTGATGTAACAATAAATCATGCACAAATCTTTTTGACATATCTTTGACATATTTCGATGATGTAATTCGATTAAATGCGGCTAAATTACTCACCTCTTCTATTTCCTCCTTTTGGTGGTATATCGCCCAATATTCTCTGGGAATATTAGGCAATTGGAGGATGCGTTTTAAATGTCTTTCGGTGTGACTTCCAGATGCAAAGTAAACCATTAAAAGTCCTTCATATAGGCTGTACGGACAAAAGACAAAATTTTTTGATGGCTTTTTTTTCACAACTGTCTGCAGACATTTGAGCGAGAATTGAAAGCGTGCTTCCGATAGTTTTTCCGCTGATAAACATAAAAGACAAATAAGAAGGTTAAGCTAAACTGACAATGGCAGTAAAGAGAATTATTACACGTAAAAAATCACAATTAATTATATAATATTTAATCAAAGTTATATTAAATGCAAAGTAGAACTTGTTCTTGATTTTTTCTGATAATTATATTGCATTGATTTGTTTTGTGTGTGTGAGAGCAATGCTTAATTTAATTTTAAATTTGAAATACGATAAAACATTATCAAAGATGTATGTACCTAGAACAATCATTCATATAGTTTTTCTGTTGAACTATGAAGTTGCAATGATAGGGAACTGTGCGAAACAAACATTTTTGAATATCTTTCTCTTGTTTTAATCAATACTGATTACTTTCAAGAAATTTCTTCAGATAGTGTTACGATGTGACGACTGAATCTAACCATCCCTTTCACGACATTATTTAATGCTTATAACTTTTGTCGAAGCTTGAAACTTTCAGTTATGTATAAATAAATGCAGAAAAAATAATTTAAGCATAATAAAGTTAAAATAAAAATTTTGATGTATATGTACTAATTAACTTACTCGCGGATTAGAAGCAGTTTGATTGAAAAAATAGATGTTATTTAATGTTTATGCGTGTGACTATTAAATAATTATTAATAAATATATAATTTTATAAACGTATACTTCTATTAAGGTATAAAAACATATTATTATAAGATATAATACTATATATTGTAAGCGTTATGTTAAATTATGTTTAAAATGTCATAAACTTTATTAAGAAATTGATGATCGTTATTTTAGAGAAAAAGAGAGGAGGAAACTCAAAAATTACTCTTGTTCTCGCGTTTTTTATCAACTGGTTAGCATCTAGAAATCGAATGTTTGTTTAGGTATATGTGTCTAAAAATCAATAATAAGAGAGAATTGAAACAGAAGAAAAGAGAAGAAAGAGATTCACGAGAGGATCTTGTTTACTAACACGTTTACATAAGAACTTTGTCCAATACGTAACGGTTTCGACAGATAGAAATCTATTTAATTTTTCACCATGTAGAATGGACGCAAAAATTTCGAGATCGATAAAACTTAATAATTATATTTAACAATTAAAAAAGAAGAAATTATATTCTGCAATGATTTCATCTAATTCTGACATTCACTCAAATATACTTTCCATTCTCTACGTTGTAAAACAATCATTCTCTTAAAATCGATCTTACTTTATGTAACTACGTCCTAAACGCGAAATGTTTTGTTAAAATAACCAATGCTAGTAGATTTTGAGATAAATTACACAATTCTAGAGTTTCTGAAATACATCTTAAACGCGAAACGTTAAGTTTAGTTAAAATATTCATAATTAGATATATAATACACGAGTATTTGAATCTCGTTCGTCGAACGGATCGCGAAACTCATTAAGCGACAGCCACTAAATTACATCGAAATATACAAATATACCTAAGAACAATATATTAAAAAATGATAATACAAAGGAAATATTAGCGCTTTATATTTTAATTATATTTGTGAGAAATCGGCGTTTCAAAATTGCTTGGCTTTGTAAAACATCTTTGGACTCACCTAAATTGTTAATTGTAACCATTTCTGGTTGCTCCGGACTTTTTACATCCAATTGCTCCATATTTAATAGCAAAACCGTGGCAAACAGGCGAAGCAGACGAATTCCTTTGTGTGCTCGATCGCGATTAGTAGCTGTTTATATTCATACATATCATGTGGCGCTTGTGTATATTACTTACCGCTGATTTCGCCGGATGTAATTTTTGAGCGGGAAGTTGTGCCAGGTATGAAATGACGTCTTTGTGGTTCGATATTTTTTTGCGCCATTTTCAATTCTAGGACAATTTTTAGATTTAGCTCTTCATTTTACAATTAGTCAGAAGCAACGTGTAAACCAATTATACGCACACAAACATAAATGTTATGATTATCAAATTCAAAAATTATTTATAACTATATATGTATACATATAGCGCGTATGCGTCAAGTGAAATGATGAGTCAAAATTCTATCATTGGTTCTGATAATATTTGACACTTGAAAAGGATCATGAAGAAAATTTAATATTATCGAAAAATTAAATTATAATGCTATTAACTATAGCCATATTATAGCAGACTATAAATTAAGTTAAGTACATCGCATAGATACACATATTTAAAAGAGAAACATATATTTTTTTTTTTTCTGTTACATTACACCGCACAATGAACATTCTTACAAATTTTATAAGCATTATTTAATTACATATGTACATAATTATATATAAATGTTGAATTTCGATAACAAACCATAATCTCGCTTTCAAATGTTTCTTCCAAAGAATCCGAAAAAATAAATTAATGTCTTTTATACAGGTATATTATACATACATACGTACATATATACGTGCATATGAACACATATATACATATGTATTTACATATATTCATTACTTTAACGAAGTTTATCACCTAAATCATAAGACAATAATATCAGCGCTTTCTAATATAACTTAAGTTTCATGTCCTTTTCTTCAGTTAATTAAAAAAGTCAGAAATTATAAAACAATGAAATTCGAACTCGACAATATATTAATGAGAATCACGTAACACACTACATTTTCGAAGAAACATTTCTCCTTCTCCGCAGTTTCCGAAAATTTATAAATCTAATGGCAGGCAAACATTAAATTTTAGTGACCCAAAAGATTGATTTTTTTATACTGATTTTGTAGTCAAAAGATTGATTTATTTCATCGGTCTCCAAATTTTTAATAGAAACTGCTTGTTGAATATATCGCGCACAATATATTGTAATAATGCATTTTAATTCTAATCGACAAAAGATTCATTCGAAGAAGGAAGAATATAGCTTCGATTACATAATTTTCCAATAACTATAAATCTGTTACTCATTGCAATCGTTTTATAGTGTATGTCCGACTCGTGTACCCCGAACATTCAAAGAAAAATTTAATTTGTCGACGGTCTAAACTGGCGAGGGACTCCGCCTGTCGAATTTATTAAAAGCACCGGCAAAGAGGATGTCCCGACGCTGTTTGTCATAGATCAGCCAGACGAATGGAAGATTGTAATTTAGAATGTTCTGCGTGTAGTTCCGAGGGGTCTCTTGTCCGGTGTGGATCACGGTGACAGCACCAGCGACGGTGTCCTCTTCCGTGACCTTGACGTTAATACGATGCATGGCATTGCCGAGATGTACACTGTCATTGTTAACGAACAACCTTTCGAGGTTGATCGCGTCGGGCTTCAATAATTCTTTAACGCCCAGATCTCGCAGCAGCCCACGCATCGGCACATCTTTCTCCAAATGGAAGATCGGACCTATCGAGAATTGTGTAACATTTTCCGATGGCGTATCACTATCTAGCAAATTGCGCAATTTGCAGATTGCATCCTGGGTCGACAATCGCTCGATCAAGGCGCAAACGTCCTGAAATATAGGGAACCTTCTCATGCTAAAGTCACCAGAGATTATCGAACCAGGTAAAAACACGTACAGCGACCTGTTCTCATTCGTGTAGGGGAACTCGCTCACGTGCATGTTTAATTCGTGAGAGAAGACTGGAAAAAAAAATAAACGTTGCCAATATAGAGAACAATAAATAGTGGTCAAGATAGATGAATCAATGAAATCGGAAATACATTCGGTTGTTCCATATAAAATATCCCTTTGATATCAAGCATTCTTTTAGAATTCATATAATATTTCTCATATTTTTAAGAATAAATAAATAAACCATTTGCGTAAACACATTTTGATCGAGTGTTGGAAAATTGAAATAAGTGGTAAAGTGGTAAAAATCGGAAAGTTGTTTTTAGCAATTTCAAAGATTTATCAACAATTTTTATTATACCAAAATTTAATTCTTCTGTCAATGCATAATTTTTCACCTTTTCATCAATGTATGTGTACCAACTGCGAATTTTCAACACATTACTGCAACAATATCTTTATAGCAAGTGCTGAGCATCGGACATTCTTTCTCGTTATATTTTAGAAGGTTTTCAAATACAAAGACCCTTCGTATTTTCTTTCGAATTTTCTGAGGAAATTTCCGACACGTTTAAAATATTTAAAGTTATTTTGGGTGTTTGGGTACCCGTTAATTGACAGAATGTTTAAGCAGTGTGTTGTTCAAAAAATGAAATATGTTAATAAGATATGTTTCGTTTACGATTAATTGAAAAAAATTCGATTATGAAAAGATTTATGATACGTAAGTCAGATGAAATCAGAAAATGAGTGGTATGCTTACAGCTGTTACCCTTCCGTTTGTCACGAAGATTCGATACGTTCGATGCGTCAAATTGACAGGTCGTTGATATTTGGAATTTTTGTTCCAAACGGGACACGGTCATCAAAACAAGTTCCATATCATTTCTGACTACTTTGAGTTTCATGGGATTACTCATATGATTTTTTACCGCGTTTCGTATTGCCATATTAATACGATCCATTTTCTCGATAGGAGTGTAGTCAGGATCAAAAACTTCGAATCCATTGTTGAAAATATTTTTCAGCGGTAAAGGGTGATTAAACTTAGTAGCTTTAATCCAACATCCTCTCGCATCATCGGAATCGGTGGAGGCAACAGATGCATTATTCTGGAACCGAGAATATTAATAGAAATGTCTGTAAGATCTTCATTCCATTTTTTAATTGCTTTATTCAAGTTTCCATTTTTTTCAGGCATAACTTTCATATGTGTGTTATAATTTAAAAAATCAAGTTATTACATTTAAGTTAATCTAAATGAAGAAGAGTCAGAATTATAGAGATATTTCGATAGGCAAGTTTTCAAGATTTTATTAAAGGATCTACCATTAAAAGATTGCTCAGTGACAAATTTAAGATGTGTCAAAGCTTCAAAACGTTATTTTACTTAAAGCATTTTTCCTTTATTGTCGCCGCTTTTACCGCTTAATAAATCTTTCAGAGTTGCAAATTTTTCGTTTGATAATTGTTTTTACATATCATTTTACAATACAATTAGGCATGCACATTTTGACTATTTTTCCATCATAGTATCCATTATATAATGCAAAAATGCGAGAATAATTTACCTCTAATTGCTCGAAGTCTTTCCTTGATGAGTAATATTGTATTAAGTCGTATTTGCAGACATCTGATAAATACAAGGTGCGTTTTAGATACGTTTCGATTTCACCGCTGGACATAAAGTAAACCGACAAAAGTCCCTCATACATGCTATGCGGACTGAAGGCAATATCATTTTTCGGCTTGAGCAGCATTAATCTATACAGACATTTGATCGCGAACTTGAACCGCGCCTTCGTCAATATTTTCTCTAATGAAGAGAAAAGACAAATAAAAAAAAATGAAAACTAAGTGACAAAAGAGGAATATTACAAATAGAAAGGAACAATAAATTATAATTATAATTAATAAATTAATAATAACATTTAACAATACATTTAATAAAAAGTATTTTAAATACAATGAATAATGTATCGAAATTTATTCGACAATTATATTTTGCATGTGTAAGAATAAATTTTATTTTAACTCAAATTTAATTTTAAACTCGAAAGATAAAATCAACAATATACATATAATGCCATTCAAAAGAGAAGGGAAGGAAATTCGCAGATGTATTTTTACCTCTCTATGTTTACTAACATGACTATATTCAAACTTCGTCTAATACGTAACAAACTCGGAAATAGTTATTTCACTTATATTTCCAGCAAATAGAATAAACGCGAAATTCGAGGTCGATGGATTATTATTGATGAAATATAAATAGTAATATCTAATACTTAATAATAAAGAAATTATATTCTGCAATGATTCTATCTGATTCTAAAATTCAATCAAGTATACTTTGTGTCGTCTACGCTGTGTAAGTCATGCCTTAAAATTGAACTTATTTTGTGTATATCTAAAACGCGAAATAATTCGCTAAAATAAAATAATGCTAGCAGATTTCGAAAAAAAGTACGCAACTTTAGAGTTTTCGAATTGCAAAACCTGAAAAGTGATGGCCATTAAATTATATCGAAATATAAGATTACTTGACAACAATATGTAAAATAGTAAAATAAAAAAAATATTTTTGTACCAATGTATATTTTAGATCATTATCTATGTGATAAATTGACGGCAATATTACATGATTTTATAAAAGAATCTTTAGACTTACCAATTTCAGTTATCCGTTCCTTTTCCATTTTTGTTTATACAATAGCAAAAGCAGGGACGAACACGTGGCCCGCGTGAAGCACACAAGTCTTTTATTTAATTGATGTGATCGCAATATTATTTAGCAACTTGACTTTCGCACGAGTGTTATTAGTTTACGTTACTATCAGATGTAATTTTTGCACTGTTAGTGAAGCCGAGTGTGAAATAATTTTGTTCTTTTGTGGTATATATGTGCGCCTGAGAGTCTTTTGTACAATTTTCAATTCTGAAGCCGTCCTCTCGCTTTGATTCTTCATCCTAGACTGAAGACAACCTTCTATCAGTATCATGACATGCGCATAAACACACGAATACACACACACACACACACACACACACACACACACACAACAATAACAACAAACAGCTATAACAACACACACTCACTCACTTACAGATACACATAAAAGAAATACATAAACATGTCATTAGATATTAATGTCGAAAATTCAAAAATTATTTTTAACTATGGTCAGTGCAGCTAATTACGCCGTAGCAGCTAATTAAGCCATCTATCTAATTCTTCATTAATTTTACATCAACGATTTTTAGAAATCCGTAAGAATGCTTAATGCACTCTCAAATTGCATAATCACATTTCGATCTTATGTTGGAAATTTAGGAATAAAATAGGTCATAATTAAAGGGATGTGTGCTTGCGAAAATGCGTCAACGCGTATGGCATGTGAGAAGGGGTAGCTGCTTGAAAATTATCGCTTTTGAAGCAGAATATAGGAGCAGAATAAGCAAACCCATCGAAAATATGAGACATAAATAATTGTATTCGACAGAATAAGTTCCATATTTTCGGTAAGTTTGCTTACTTTCATGGGTTAATGGATGTAACTCTCCATCTCATTCTTCTCAGCGAATTATTAATGCGATTCACTAACTCGTTAGGAAATTCGTAAAAATTTATTATTTTTAATTTAATAGCGAATAAATATTACACGTTATCTTTTAAAAATTTAGTGTTCGTAATCCAACAATAACTTCCATCGTAATATTAATAAGAAGCCTATATATGTATATATTTCCATACATATATATATATAATTTCTTAAAATATAACTTTATCTAATATTATATTGTATTATATTATATTTTAATACGACCACATTGCGTTACTCAAATTAATCATGTTTTACAATAAATTATGTTGGTTAGCAAAATTAGTATATAATTACCGGATTCTGTGTGTTTAAGAATTTATCATGAAAATATGCTAATTTTTGTCACGCCTATTACCGCATCAAAATTATTTACTTTTAATTGTAGCCGAAAAAGAAAGAGAGTCCCCTGACAAGCAATGATAATGAAAAGAACATTCTATACGTCAAGTAAAAGCAAGAATTCTATTTTCAATTGTATCAACCTTTAACAGATAAAGAGGATTGCAAAGAGGATATAATTAAAATACATTACCGAAAAAGTAATTTACCGTAATAACAATATTTTAAAATAAAAAAAACTATGTACAACACATCGGAAAAATGTAATTATATAGTTGAATTTGTAATTAACTATAATCAACATCATTTATTCTACATACATGTTGAACATTTGCATTATGCCTAATAATATAAAAATATTAATTTTTGATTGAAGATTTATTGCTATTAATACTACATTCCATACATTAAAATACATTTAAAACTACAAATTCAGTTATTTCTATGATAAACATAATAAATTTTAAATTCTTTAAATTCGCTCTTACTCGTGGAAAATAACTCCTACGAATAACTGAAACGTTCTCTCACATAAGTTATTAATATAAAGATAATATAAAGATAATACATCAAATTATATCAATATAGAAACTATATCATTATTTCGAATTTGTCTTATGACATTTCTATTACGATAGATGGTGTAATATCTTGTAAATGTGAATTTTGAAGAACAAAAAAGTAATAATAGATGTCAAGAATTTATCTATCGCAATACAATCGTGCAGCAGTCATATACCACCATCTAAATCTAGTTAACACAAGAATTATATAATAAATTTGAATATAAACTTCAATATAATTTATTTTTATTAAATTATGCTTTAATATAGTTATTATTATTTTATATATCGAAAAATTCCTACTTATAATATATTATAAATATCTTAAAAGATTATACAAATTATATTTTACCATTTCAATTCAACTACATACATATATTCGAAGAAGAAACGGTGTACTCTGAGCTGCTGTCTTCAAGCAGCTCATCATTTTTATTTATAACGCCAATGAAAAGGATGTCGTGTCTATATTTGTCATAGATCAGCAAAACAAACGAATTGTCGAAATGAGGGTAATTAGTCTCTTTGATTGATTTAAAGGTCGCTTCATTTTTGGTAAAGAACATATTAACTGCGCCGGAAATGACGTTCTCTCGTGTCACCTTGATATATGCACGATGCATAGCACCACCGAGGTGAAGATCTTCATAAGAGAAATTAGATAGACTGGAATGGTGGGGTTCCAATAATTGTTGGATGCTTAAATCTTCCAACAGCTCACCGATAGACAGTTCGTGCTCCAGTTCAATGAAATCTGGGTTTATCACAAATTCTAGTGATAACCCGTGGCCCTCTAGCACTTTACGAAGCTCATCGCTTCCTTCTTTGGTCGTCAATCTTTCGACCAATCCGGAAATGTTTTTATCAACTTCCCAGGTATTAGTGACAATTGACTGCACAGCCGGAAATAACAGATACAGCGACTGGGTCTTGTCTCTGATTTGTAATTTAGTCACGATCATGCTTAGAGTGGAAGATAAGACTGAAAAAAAAAATGGTTGAGACTACAGAGCAACAAAAGAGGTAAAAATAAATGGAAGTGAAATTAGATTGTTGCCTACAAAATATTAATTTTACGTCAAGGATTTTCAAAAATACGTGTAGTGCTCCTTACACTCTTAAAATGGAAAGTTATTTGCATAATTACATTTCGAACACATGTTGGAAATTTAGGAAAACAAGTGTGTTTAATTTTAAATTAATATCGAAAATGTTTTATTATACTAAAATTTCTACTAGACTAAAATTATTGTTATTACAAATTGTTATTACATGTAAGGATAGTCGGTTGAAATGTGTCGCCTTTGAAGCGAAATTCGGACGACAAAATAAATTCCATATTTTTGTTGAGTCCGTTTAATTCCACGGGTTGAGAGATATAACCCTGCATCTCGTTTCTCAGTACTTCATTAATGTCATGCATTAAATTAGGAATTTCGGAGCAGTCAAACACATTGCATATATTTATATTAAAAAATCTTGTTGTGGTAAGGAAAGAGCGTTTGTTGTTTTTAATCCAACAATCATTTCCGTTATAATATCCCTTGGACTTCTCTTTATTCTGGAATAAATAATATCGAAAATAATGTAATATATCATATATATACTTTACTTTACTAATTATATACTATACATATGTATTTATTATTTTTATATATGACCACACAAATGGCCAAAATTAGTCAAGTTAATTATGGATTCTAGTATTAATTATTATGATTAGTAAAGTAGTAGTTATCGGATTTTATGTGTTTAAAGACTTATTATTCAAAAATTACTCAATGACAAAATTAGAATTCTAAGTTTTCGGTTTTTCATTTCGCTTTAAAATATATTCTCATTTTCTTCGCTTAATACGCTATTTAACATGATAAAGTTTTCGTTTAGTACAAATCAAATTTACGTTATTTTATACAAAGCGATCTAACAAACTGCAAGCTTTCCTATTTCCGTCATTTCTTATCAGCTTTTAAAGCGGAAATCTCTAAGTTATCTGGTGTTAAAATATGATACAAGTATCTTAATATTTATTATTTGTAGTAAAGGGGCAAGTATTTACTTCAACAAAATGTTTCTACAATAACTCTTATAGATCCGCAATTCTGAGATATATCGTTTATGAAAATCTTGAAGATCCAAATATGTTGATATAACGATAAATCATGCACAAATTTTTTTGACATATCTTTGACGTATCTCGATGTTGTAATTAAATGCAGCTAAATACTCACCTCTTTTTTTCTCTCTATTCGGAGATATGTCCCCAAATAATCTCTAGGAATATTAGGCAGTTGGAGGATACGTTTCAAATGTGTCTCGGTGTGACTTCCAGATATAAAGTAAACCATCAAAAGTCCTTCATATATGCTGTACGGACAAAAGACAACATTTTTGGACGCCTTTCTCTGCACAACTGTCTGCAGACATTTGAGCGTGAATTGGAAGCGTGCTTCCGATAGTTTTTCCGCTGATAAACATAAATCATAAATAAGAAAATTAAGCTAAACTGACAATGGCATTAAAGAGAATTATTACACGTAAAAAGTCACAATTAATTATACAATATTTCACCAAACTATATTAAATGCAAAGTAGAACTAGATCTTGAATTTATTCGACAATTATTTTGCATTGATTTGTTTTGGGAGCAACTCTTAATTTAATTTTAAACTTGTTTAGAAATAATTTGATACAAAATGACATGTAATTTAATGTTTATGCGTATGACTATTAAATAATTTTTAATAAATATATAATTTTAAAAACGTATACTTTTATAAACGTATAATAACATAATAATATAAAATATAACACTGTACATATATTGTAAGCGCTATATTAAATGTTTTTTAAAATGTCATAAACTTTATTAAGAAATTGATGATCGCTATCTTAAAAAAAAAAAAGAGGGGGATACTCAAACGTGGCTCTTTGTCACATATCTTCAACTAGTTAACGTCTAGGAATTGAATGTTTGTTTATGTATATGTGTCTGTAAAAATCAATGATAAAAGGCAATCGAAACAGAAAAAAGAGCATGAGAATCACGAGAGGATGTTGTTTACCTATGTTTACTAACATGACTACATAAAAATTTCATTCTATACGTAACGAATTCGACAGATAGAAGTCCACTTAATTTTTCAACACATAGAATGGACGCAAAGTTCGAGATCGGTGGTTTATTACCGACGAAGCTTAATAATAATATTTAACAATTAAAAATAAAGATATTATATTATGCAACGATTCCATCAAATTCTGACATTCACTCAATTATACTTTCTATTCTCTACGTTGTAAAACAATCATATTCTTAAAATCGATCTTATTTTATGTAACTACATCTTAAACGCCAAACGTTTTGTTAAAATAACTAATACTAGTAGGTTTCGAGATAAATTA
Organism: Lasius platythorax; assembly: GCA_963971435.1. Taxonomy (NCBI): domain Eukaryota; kingdom Metazoa; phylum Arthropoda; class Insecta; order Hymenoptera; family Formicidae; genus Lasius; species Lasius platythorax. The sequence continues at coordinate 5,436,821 of OZ020549.1, forward strand.
CACGACTCTAGAGTACTTGAATCTAATGGATCACGAGACCCACTAATTAACAGCCATTAAATTACATCGAAATATACAAATTTAGCTAAGAACAATATATTAAAAAATGATTGTACAAAGGAAATATTAGCACTGTATATTTTAATTATCTTTATGATAAATCGGCGTTGCAAAATTGCTTGATTTAGTAAAAGATCTTTCGACTCACCCATTTTTTTTAACGTTCCATCCGGCTCAGATGTCTTATTATTAGAGAAATTCATATTGTTACGTGGCTCTTCCTGCTCCGTACTTGTTTATTCAATAGCAAAACCGTGACAAACAGGCGAAGCGCACAAATTCCTTTGTGTGTCTCGATCGCGATATTGTGTAGCCGCTGTTTATATACATATTAAGTGGCGCTTGCGTATATCATAATACTTAGCACTGTCGCCGGATGTAATTCTTACGCGGGAAGTGGCGCCGGGTATGAAATAACGTCGTTTTCTTTACGTCTTTATGATTTGACATTTTTCTGTATTATTTTTAAATCTATATCCTGGTTTGGCTTTCCGTACAGGAGACTCTCTGTTAGAACCAATATGACTCACACGTAAACATGTAGTCTTCGATTTAAAAATTATTTATATATGACTATATTAAATTTACACCTTTATAGTTATTGCATATACCGAGTTACAATGAAGACATTATGAAAATTAATGTGTTATGAAAATAACACTTTATATGTGAAGAGTGAAAGCTTTTCTCATTTATGCTAATCTTTGGTACGTGATTGTAATGACAATTTAATTAAATTAAATATATATATTTGGGCAATATATGTTATCGAAGAAATAAATTAATGCTGCTATAATAAATTAAAATAAATACACTTATGTACACACAACATAAATAAATTTATTTCTAAAAAGAATACTATTATTTTTTTCTGATTATATAATCACACACAGTACAGTTATAACTTATACACATTTTTATAAACCAGAGTTATTTAAATACATAGATAAATAATAATGTATAGATGTCGAATTTCGAAGAATCTCTATTTTGCTGAAACATGTTTATTATGTCAAATCCTAAAATATTGTAGAAATTAATGATATGTAAACCATATTATTAATTATAAATTAAAAATCATAATTGGTTAATAATTAATAAATTAACACTTTCTAATAGAAATAAATTTTTTATATTTTACTATTTTTTAATTAAGCACAAAAGTAAATCACCATTAGATACGAAAAATCTAAGTATGACAATAAGTTTATGAGATTTATATAATAGATTACTCTCGAAAAAATGTCGGAGATGACGAGGTTCTTTATTAAAACCTTGGAAAATTAGTAAATTTTGTAAAACAAGCAAGGAACAGATTCAAAAGACTGACTTTTTAGTCAATCTCCAATTTGTCAACAGAAATCGCTTCGAGTATATCTAGCATAAAATAATTTTAATTAATTCAAATAGTCAAAGTTTAAATCAGCTGATGAAGAAAAAGGATAAATCTCAATAACATTATTCCAATAACTGTGAATTCATTAAGGTATCAATTCGCTGCCATGTAGTCATAAAAAAAGAGTTACAGTCATTAGTCGCGACGACATAACACAGACATCACATGTCTCTAAAATACGTTTTATAAACAATTTATTGATTTCTTATGGTTTTTTAGACATTCTTAACTCTTCTGTCTATAAGCGGGTCCGCGGGTACCCAAAGCAACTTTAAATATTAGATTTGATCTATGGAATTAAGATTTTGTCTATAAAATGTTAATTATACATCAACGATATTTAGAAATCCGTAAGAATGCTCATTGCACTCTCAAAATACAAAGCTAATTGCATAATCACATTTCGATCTTATGTTGGAAATTTAGGAATAAAAAAGGTCATAATTAAAGGGGTGTGTTCTTGCGAAAATGCGTCAACGCGTATGGCGCGTGAGAAAGGGTTGCTACTTGAAAATTATCGCTTTTGAAGCATAATATAGGAACAGAATGAGTAAATCCATTGAAAATATGAGACATAAATAATTGTATTCGACAAAATAAGTTTCATATTTTCGGTAAGTTTGCTTATTTCCACGGGTTGATAGATGTAACTCTCCATCTCATACTTCTCAGCGAATTATTAATGCGATTCACTAACTTGTTATGATATTTGTCAAAATTTATTATTCCTAATTTAATAGCGAATAAATATTACACGATATCTTTCAAAAATTTAGTGTTCTTAATCCAACAATAACTTCCATCGTATTATTAGTAGGAAGCCTATATATGTATATATTTACATAAATATATATATATATATAATTTTATATAATATAACTTTATCAAAAATTATATTGTATTATATTATATTACAATACGACCACATTGCGTTATTGAATAGTTAATCATATTTTACAATCAATTATGTTGGTTAGCATAATTAGTAATTATCGGATTTTGTGTGTTCAAGAATTTATCATGAAAATATGCTGATTTTCGTCACGCCTATTACCGCATCAAAATTATTTACTTTTAATTGTAGCCGAAAGAGAAAGAGAGTCCTTTGACAAGCAATGATAATGAAAAGAACATTCTATACGTCAAGTAAAAGCAAAAATTCTATTTTCAATTGTATCAACCTTTGGCAGATGAAGAGGATTGCAAAGAGGATATAATTCAAATACATTTCCGAAAAAGTAATTTACCTTAATAACAATATGTTAAAATGAAGAAAACTATGTACATCACATAGGAAGAAATGTAATTATATGTATAGTTGAATTTTTAATTATCTATGGTCAACATCATTTATTCTACATAAATGTTGAACATTTGCATTATTACTAATAATATAAAGATATAAATTTTTAAGGATATATTGCTATTAAAACTACATTCCATACATGCATTTAAAACTACAAACTCGGTTATTTCTATGATAAACATAATAAATTTTAAATTCCTTAAATTCGCTCTTACTCGTCGAAAATAACTCCTGCGAATAACTGAAACGTTCTCTCACATAAGTTATTAATATAAAGATAATATAAAAATAATACATCAAATTATATCAATAGAGAAATTATATAATTATTTCGAATTTGTCATATCAAATTTTTACTATGATAGATGGTGTAATATCATGCAAATGCAAATTTTGAAGAATAAAATAAATGATAATAAAGGTCAACAATTTATCAATTGCAATACAATCGTGTAGCATCATATGACACCATCTAAATTTAATTAACACAAAAATTATATAATAAATTCAAATATAAACTTCAATATAATATATTTTTACTAAATTATGCTTTAATATAGTTATTATTATTTTATTTACCGAAAAATTCCTACTTATAATATATTATAAATATCTTACAAAATTATACAAATTTTATTTTATTATTTCAATTCAACTACATATATTCGAAGAAGAAGCGATGTGCTCTGAGCTGCTGACTTCAGGAAGCTGATGATTTTTATTTATAACGCCAGTGAAAAGAATGTCGTGCATATTTCTGTCATAGATCAGCAAGACAAACGAATTTTTGTTTTGAGAGTAATTAGTCTCTTCGATTGACTTAAAGGTCGCTTCATTTTTGGTAAAGAACATGTTAACTGCGCCGGCAGTGACGTTCTCTGGTGTCACCTTGACATATGCACGATGCATAGCACCACCGAGGTGCAGACCTTTATGAGTGAGATTAGATAGATCGGAATGGTGGGGTTCCAATAATTCTTGGATGCCTAAATCTTCCAACAGCTCATCGATAGACAGTTCGTGCTCCAGTTCGATGAACACTGGGTTTATCACACTTTCTGGTGTTGACCCTTGGCCTTCTAGCACTTTACGAAGCTCATCGCTTCCTTCTTTGGTCGTCAATCTTTCGACCAATCCGGAAATGTTTTCATCAACTTCCCAGGTATTAGTGACAATTGACTGCACAGCCGGAAATAACAGATACAGCGACTGGGTCTTGTCTCTGATTTGTAATTTAGTCACGATCATGCTTAGAGTGGAAGATAAGACTGAAAAAAAAAATGGTTGAGACTACAGAGCAACAAAAGAGGTAAAAATAAATGGAAGTGAAATTAGATTGTTGCCTACAAAATATTAATTTTACGTCAAGGATTTTCAAAAATACGTGTAGTGCTCCTTACACTCTTAAAATGGAAAGTTATTTGCATAATTACATTTCGAACACATGTTGGAAATTTAGGAAAACAAGTGTGTTTAATTTTAAATTAATATCGAAAATGTTTTATTATACTAAAATTTCTACTAGACTAAAATTATTGTTATTACAAATTGTTATTACATGTAAGGACAGTCGGTTGAAATGTGTCGCCTTTGAAGCGAAATTCGGACGACAGAATAAATTCCATATTTTTGTTGAGTCCGTTTAATTCCACGGGTTGAGAGATATAACCCTGCATCTCGTTTCTCAGTACTTTATTAATGTTATGCATTAAATTAGGAATTTCGGAGCAGTCAAACACATTGCATATATTTATATTAAAAAATCTTGTTGTGGTAAGGAATGAGCGTTTGTTGTTTTTAATCCAACAATCACTTCCGTCATAATATCCCTTGGACTTCTCCCTATTCTGGAATAAATAATATCGAAGATAATGTAATATATCATATATATACTTTACTTTACTAATTATATACTATACATATGTATTTATTATTCTTATATATGACCACACAAATGGCCAAAATTACTCAAGTTAATTATGGATTCTAGTATTAATTATTATGATTAGTAAAGTAGTAGTTATCGGATTTTATGTTTTTAATTACTTATTATTCAAAAATTACTCAATGACAAAATTAGAATTTTAAGTTTTCGGTTTTTCATTTCACTTTGAAATATATTCTCATTTTCTTCGCTTAATACGCTATTTAACATGATAAAGTTTTCGTTTAGTACAAATCAAATTTACGTTATTTTATACAAAGCGATCTAACAAACTGCAAACTTTCCTATTTCCGTCATTTCTTATCAGCTTTTAAAGCGGAAATCTCTAAGTTATCTGGTGTTAAAATATGATACAAGTATCTTAATATTTATCACTTGTAGTAAAGGGGCAAGTATTTACTTCAACAAAATGTTTCTACAATAACTCTTATAGATCCGCAATTCTGAGATATATCGTTTATGAAAATCTTAAAGATCCAAATATGTTGATATAACGATAAATCATGCACAAATTCTTTTGACATATCTTTGACATATCTCGATGTTGTAATTAAATTCAGCTAAATACTCACCTCTTTTCTTCTCTCCATTCGGAGATATGTCCCCAAATAATCTCTAGGAATATTAGGCAGTTGGAGGATGCGTTTCAAATGTGTCTCGGTGTGACTTCCAGATATAAAGTAAACCATCAAAAGTCCTTCATATATGCTGTACGGACAAAAGACAACATTTTTGGACGCCTTTCTCTGCACAACTGTCTGCAGACATTTGAGCGTGAATTGGAAGCGTGCTTCCGATAGTTTTTCCGCTGATAAACATAAATCATAAATAAGAAAATTAAGCTAAACTGACAATGGCATTAAAGAGAATTATTACACGTAAAAAATCACAATTAATTATACAATATTTCACCAAACTATATTAAATGCAAAGTAGAACTAGATCTTGAATTTATTCGACAATTATTTTGCATTGATTTGTTTTGGGAGCAATTCTTAATTTAATTTTAAACTTGTTTAGAAATAATTTGATACAAAACGACATGTAATTTAATGTTTATGCGTATGACTATTAAATAATTTCTAATAAATATATAATTTTAAAAACGTATACTTTTATAAACGTATAATAACATAATAATATAAAATATAACACTGTACATATATTGTAAGCGCTATATTAAATGTTTTTTAAAATGTCATAAACTTTATTAAGAAATTGATGATCGCTATCTTAGAGAAAAAAAGAGGGGGATACTCAAACGTGGCTCTTTGTCACATATCTTCAACTAGTTAACGTCTAGGAATTGAATGTTTGTTTATGTATATGTGTCTGTAAAAATCAATGATAAAAGGCCACCGAAACAGAAAAAAGAGCACGAGAATCACGAGAGGATGTTGTTTACCTATGTTTACTAACATGACTACATAAAAATTTCATTCTATACGTAACGAATTCGACAGATAGAAGTCCACTTAATTTTTCAACACATAGAATGGACGCAAAGTTCGAGATCGGTGGTTTATTACCGACGAAGCTTAATAATAATATTTAACAATTAAAAATAAAGATATTATATTATGCAACGATTCCATCAAATTCTGACATTCACTCAATTATACTTTCTATTCTCTACGTTGTAAAACAATCATATTCTTAAAATCGATCTTATTTTATGTAACTACATCTTAAACGCCAAACGTTTTGTTAAAATAACTAATACTAGTAGGTTTCGAGATAAATTACACGACTCTAGAGTACTTGAATCTAATGGATCACGAGACCCACTAATTAACAGCCATTAAATTACATCGAAATATACAAATTTAGCTAAGAACAATATATTAGCACTGTATATTTTAATTATCTTTATGATAAATCGGCGTTTCAAAATTGCTTGATTTAGTAAAAGATCTTTCGACTCACCCATTTTTTTTAACGTTCCATCCGGCTCAGATGTCTTATTATTAGAGAAATTCATTTTGTTACGTGGCTCTTCCTGCTCCGTACTTGTTTATTCAATAGCAAAACCGTGACAAACAGGCGAAGCGCACAAATTCCTTTGTGTGTCTCGATCGCGATATTGTGTAGCCGCTGTTTATATACATATTAAGTGGCGCTTGCGTATATCATAATACTTAGCACTGTCGCCGGATGTAATTTTTACGCGGAAAGTGGCGCCGGGTATGAAATAACGTCGTTTTCTTTACGTCTTTATGATTTGACATTTTTCTGCACTATTTTTAAATCTATCTCCTGGTTTGGCTTTCCGTACAGGAGACTCTCTGTTAGAACCAATATGACTCACACGTAAACATGTAGTCTTCGATTTAAAAATTATTTATATATGACTATATTAAATTTACACCTTTTTAGTTATTGCATATACCGAGTTACAATGAAGACAATGTGAAAATAAATGTGTTATGAAAATAACATTTTATATGTAAAGTGAAAGCTTTTCTCATTTATGCTAATCTTTGGTACGTGATTGTAATGACGATTTAATTAAATTAAATATATATATTTGGGCAATATATGTTATCGAGGAAATAAATTAATGCTGTTATAATAAATTAAAATAAATACACTTATGTACACACAACATAAATAAATTTATTTCTAAAAAGAATACTATTATTTTTTTCTGATTATATAATCACACACAGTACAGTTATAACTTATACACAGTTTTATAAATCAGAGTAATTTAAATACATAGATAAATAATAATGTATAGATGTCGAATTCCGAAGAATCTCTATTTTGCTGAAACATGTTTATTTTGTCAAATCCTAAAATATTGTAGAAATTAATGATATGTAAACCATATTATTAATTATAAATTAAAAATCATAATTGGTTAATAATTAATAAATTAACACTTTCTAATAGAAATAAATTTTTTATATTTTACTATTTTTTAATTAAGCACATAAGTAAATCACCATTAGATACGAAAAATCTAAGTACGACAATAAGTTTATGAGATTTATATAATAGATTACTCTCGAAAAAATGTCGGAGATGACGAGGTTCTTTATTAAAACCTTAGAAAATTAGTAAATTTTGTAAAACAAGCAAGGAACAGATTCAAAAGACTGACTTTTTAGTCAATCTCCAATTTGTCAACAGAAATCGCTTCGAGTATATCTAGCATAAAATAATATTAATTAATTCAAATAGTCAAAGTTTAAATCAGCTGATAAAGAAAAAGGAGAAATCTCAATAACATCTTTCCAATAACTGTGAATTCATTAAGGTATCAATTCGCTGCCCTGTTGCCATAAAAAAAGAGTTACAGTCATTAGTCGCGACGACATAACACAGACATCGCATGTCTCTAAAATACGTTTTATAAACGATTTATTCATTTCTTATGGTTTTTTAGACATTCTTAACTCTTCTGTCTATAAGCGGGTCCGCGGATAACCAAAGCAACTTTAAATATTAGATTCGATCTATGGAATTAGAACTTTTGCTATAAAATGTTAATTATACATCAACGATATTTAGAAATCCGTAAGAATGCTCATTGCACTCTCAAAATACAAAGCTAATTGCATAATCACATTTCGATCTTATGTTGGAAATTTAGGAATAAAAAAGGTCATAATTAAAGGGGTGTGTTCTTGCGAAAATGCGTCAACGCGTATGGCGCGTGAGAAAGGGTTGCTACTTGAAAATTATCGCTTTTGAAGCATAATATAGGAACAGAATGAGTAAATCCATTGAAAATATGAGACATAAATAATTGTATTCGACAAAATAAGTTTCATATTTTCGGTAAGTTTGCTTATTTCCACGGGTTGATAGATGTAACTCTCCATCTCATACTTCTCAGCGAATTATTAATGCGATTCACTAACTTGTTATGATATTTGTCAAAATTTATTATTCCTAATTTAATAGCGAATAAATATTACACGATATCTTTCAAAAATTTAGTGTTCTTAATCCAACAATAACTTCCATCGTATTATTAGTAGGAAGCCTATATATGTATATATTTACATAAATATATATATATATAATTTTATATAATATAACTTTATCAAAAATTATATTGTATTATATTATATTACAATACGACCACATTGCGTTATTGAATAGTTAATCATATTTTACAATCAATTATGTTGGTTAGCATAATTAGTAATTATCGGATTTTGTGTGTTCAAGAATTTATCATGAAAATATGCTGATTTTTGTCACGCCTATTACCGCATCAAAATTAATTACTTTTAATTGTAGCCGAAAGAGAAAGAGAGTCCCCTGACAAGCAATGATAATGAAAAAAACATTCTATACGTCAAGTAAAAGCAAAAATTATATTTTCAATTGTATCAACCTTTGGCAGATGAAGAGGATTGCAAAGAGGATATAATTCAAATACATTACCGAGAAAGTAATTTACCTTAATAACAATATGTTAAAATGAAGAAAACTATGTACATCACATAGGAAGAAATGTAATTATATGTATAGTTGAATTTTTAATTATCTATGGTCAACATCATTTATTCTACATAAATGTTGAACATATGCATTATTACTAATAATATAAAGATATAAATTTTTAAGGATATATTGCTATTAAAACTACATTCCATACATGCATTTAAAACTACAAACTTGGTTATTTCTATTATAAACATAATAAATTTTAAATTCCTTAAATTCGCTCTTACTCGTCAAAAATAACTCCTGCGAATAACTGAAACGTTCTCTCACATAAGTTATTAATATAAAGATAAGATAAAAATATTACATCAAATTATATCCATATAGAAATTATATAATTATTTTGAATTTGTCATATCAAATTTTTATTATGATAGATGGTGTAATATCGTGCAAATGCAAATTTTGAAGAATAAAATAAATGATAATAAAGGTCAACAATTTCTCAATTGCAATACAATCGTGTAGCATCATATGACACCATCTAAACTTAATTAACACAAAAATTATATAATAAATTCAAATATAACTTCAATATAATATATTTTTACTAAATTATGCTTTAATATAGTTATTATTATTTAATTTCCCGAAAAATTCCTACTTATAATATATTATAAATATCTCACAAGATTATACAAATTTTATTTTATTATTTCAATTCAACTACATATATTCGAAGAAGAAGCGATGTGCTCTGAGCTGCTGACTTCAGGAAGCTGATGATTTTTATTTATAACGCCAGTGAAAAGGATGTCGTGCATATTTCTCTCATAGATCAGCAAGACAAACGAATTTCTGTTTTGAGAGTAATTAGTCTCTTCGATTGACTTAAAGGTCGCTTCATTTTTGGTAAAGAACATGTTAACTGCGCCGGAAATGACGTTCTCTGGTGTCACCTTGACATATGCACGATGCATAGCACCACCGAGGTGCAGATTTTCATGAGTGAGATTAGAAAGATCGGAATGGTGGGGTTCCAATAATTCTCGGATGCCTAAATCTTCCAACAGCTCATCGATAGACAGTTCGTGCTCCAGTTCGATGAACATTGGGTTTATCACACTTTCTGGTGATGACACTTGGCCCTCTAGCACTTTACGAAGCTCATCGCTTCCTTCTTTGGTCGTCAATCTTTCGACCAATCCGGAAATGTTTTCATCAACTTCCCAGGTATTAGTGACAATTGACTGCACAGCCGGAAATAACAGATACAGCTGGGTCTTGATTTTGATTTGTAACTTAAACACGATCATGCTTAGAGTGGAAGATAAGACTGAAAAAAAAAATTGTTGAGACTACAGAGCAACAAAAGAGATAAAAATAAATGGAAGCGAAATTAGATTGTTGCCTACAAAATATTAATTTTACATCAAGGTTTTTTAAAAATACGTATAGTGCTCCTTACACTCTTAAAATGAAAAGCTATTTGCAAAATCACATTTCAATCACATGTTGGAAATATAGTAAAACAAGTGATACAAAATCAGAGACATGCGTATGTGTGTCTGATCTTAAACAAATATCAAAAATGTTTTATTATACTAAAATTTTGCTAGACTAAAGTTATTGTTATAAAATTTAAAATTGAATGCATTTATAAAATAAAATATTGCGGAATATATTACCATTTTAATTAACTGAAAGAATCTGATTAAATAAGATTTTATTAAATAGAGTTTATGTAAATGTATAAGTAAAATGAATATGTATTTATATATAATGTAAATATATAATTAAAATGAGTTACATGCACGGACAGTTGATTGAGTTGTGTCACCTTTGAAGCGAAATTTGGACAACAGAATACATTCCATATTTCTGTTGAGTTTGTTTAATTTCACGGGTTGAGACATATAACCCTGCATCTCGTTTCTCAGTTCTTCATTAATGCCTTGCATTAAATTAGGAAGTTCGGAGCTGTCAAACACATAGCATACATTTATATTAAAAAATCTTGTTGTGGTAAGGAATGAGCGTTTGTTGTTTTTAATCCAACAATCATTTCCGTCATAATATCCCTTGTACTTCTCCCTATTCTGGAATAAATAATATCGAAGATAATGTAATATATCATATATATACTTTACTTTACTAATTATATACTATACATATGTATTTATTATTCTTATATATGACTACACAAATGGCCAAAATTACTCAAGTTAATTATGGATTCTAGTATTAATTATTATGATTAGTAAAGTAGTAGTTATCGGATTTTATGTGTTTAAGGACTTATTATTCAAAAATTACTTAATGACAAAATTAGAATTTTAAGTTTTCGGTTTTTCATTTCTCTTTAAAATATATTCTCATTTTCTTCGCTTAATACGCTATTTAACATGATAAAGTTTTCGTTTAGTACAAATCAAATTTACGTTATTTTATACAAAGCGATCTAACAAACTGCAAACTTTCCTATTTCCGTCTTTTCTTATCAGCTTTTAAAGCGGAAATCTCTAAGTTATCTGGTGTTAAAATATGATACAAGTATCTTAATATTTATTATTTGTAGTAAAGAGGCAAGTATTTACTTCACGGGTTGAAAGATAGGCAGGTTGATGAAAAATTTTTGCATCTCTTCTTTCAGTACTTCATTAATTCCTTGTATTAAATTAGAAATTTCGGAGCTATCAAACACTTTGCATTTATGTATATTAAAGAAACTTGCTTCGGTACTGAATAAGCGTTTGCTATTTTTAATCCAACATTCATTTCCGTCATAATATCCCTTGGATTTCTCCCTATTCTGGAATAAATAATATCGAAGATGATGTGATTTTTTGCAAAATCTATTTTCAATCGAAATAAAAGACTCCTATCGTTTGTAATTATAAATTATAAGGCTTTATCCACAGAAGTAGAACTTATATCATATTATAATACAATATTATATTGTATATAATAATTTATATAATAATATATGGGCAATTCCACGTCAAATCGGACAAGAAATGACCTCATATTTTTTAAATCGATTGAAACTTTTTCACTTGAAATATACATAAAATAAAGAGATACGTATTTTTTTATTGGTCCGAAATATTTTTTTTGCAGTAATTATAAACAATAAAATTTTCGTGAAAATTGAAGATGTTAACTATAAAAATTAATATCTCTGGTTATACTTGTCGCAGAGATATTTTCGAAAATGCATTTTAAAGCTAAGGAAACAAGCTTTTTTATAAAAATTCTTTAAGTTACATAAAATTGTTAATCCATTGTTATAAATAATTGAAATGTTTAATACATTTTTCTATCAGAATGTAAACTTTCTAAAATTTTTGATATAATACCATTTCATTCTCTACATTATTCTGAAAGTGTACATATTTTTATTTTGTGGAGAATAGATATATTCTATTTTTTATATATTTTTGATAAATGAGACGCCGCGTCGTGCTTGACCAAGTAGCGTAGCGCGTCACTGGCTCGTACAACCTGGTCGCGTTAGTAACGCGCTACGCTACTTGGTTGAGCACTCATTTATTAAAAATATATAAAAAATATAATCTATCAATTTTTCATAAAATAAAAAATATGTACACTTTCAGAATGATGTGAAGAATAAAATGAGATTATTTCAAAATCTTTAAAAAGTGTGTATTCTTTTATGAAATAACTTATTATACATTTCAATTATTTATAACAATTTGAATTAACAATATACTGTAACTTAAACTATTTTTATAAAAAAATTTATCTTTTTAACTTCAAAATGTATTTTCGAAAATATCTCTACTACAAATATAACCAGAGATATTAATTTTTAAAATTGACAACTTCTTCATTTTTCAAAAATTTTCAAAAATTTTGTTGTTTATAACTTCTGCGAAAAAAATATTTCTGACAAATAAAAAAATACGTATCTCCTTATTTTATATATATTTTATGTGAAAACAGTTTTGTTCGATTTAAAAGAGTTCAAAAAGAGTCGATTCTTGTCCGATTTGACGTGAAACTTCCAATATAATAATAATATTATAAAATAATATACATCATATTATTATTTTAAAATATATTATTGTAATATTATAGAATATAATGTTATACAAGTATATGTATTTATTATTCTAATATGACCACACAAATTGCCAAAATTTCTCAAGTTAATTATGAATTTTTGTATTAATTTTTATGAATAGTATAGTAGTAGTTATCGGATTTTATGTGTTCAAAGATTTATTATTCATAAATTACTCAATGAAAAAATTAGAATTTTAAGTTTTCGATATTTTATTTTGCTTTAAAATATATTCTCATTTTCCTCGCTTAATACACTATATAACATGATAAAGTTTTTGTTTAGTACAAATCAATTTTACGTTGTTTTATACAGAGCAATCTAACAAACTGCAAACTTTCCTATTTCCGTCATTTCTTATCAGCTTTTAAAGCAGAAATCTCTAAGTTCTCTTGTGTTAAAATATGATACAAAGTATCTTAATACTTATCATTTGTAGTAAATGGGCAAGTATTTTCTTCAGCAAAATGCTTCTACAATAACTCTATAGATCCGCAATTCTGAGATATAACATTTGTGAAAATCTTGAGGATCCGAATATGTCGATGTAACGATAAATCATGCACAATATGGTAATGAACAACATGATAAATATAGGACGCATTTTAGACGCATCTCGACGGCACCGCTGGACATAAAGTAAACCAACAAATGTCCCTCATATATATTATGCGGAATGAAAGCAAAATTATTCCTTGGCTTAATTTGCATAACTTTATGCAGGCATTTGATCGCGAACTGGAAACGTGCCTCCGTCAATGTTCTCTCTGGCGAATAGAAAAAGCGGATAAGAAAAAAATCAAAATAAATTGACAAAAGAAAAATATTACAAATAGAAAGTCACAATAAATGATATAATTAAAATTAATAAATTAATCATAACATTTAACAGTATATATAATGAGGAATATGTTAAATGCAAGAAATACGAGTCGAAATTTATTCGACTATTATTTTGCATATATAAAGATAAATTTTATTACAACTAAAATTTAATTTTAAACTCGAACTACGATTAAATCAACAATATACATATAATGACAATTGAAAGAGAAAAGAGGAAGGAAATTCGCGGATGTATTCTTACATATGTTTACTAACATGTTTACTACATTCAGTCTACGTTTAATACGTACTCGTGAAATTTTATATTTTACTTATATTTCTAGTAAATATTATAGAGTACATGCAAAATTCGAGATCGATGGATTATTATTTATGAAACTTAATAATAATATTTAATGCTTAACAATGAATAAATTATATTCTGCAATGATTGCACTTCTAACATCTTAAAGTTACACTTATTTTGCATATATCTAAAACGCGTAACGATTCGCTAAAATATAAAATAATACTAGCAGATTTCGAAAAGAAGTACGCGACTATATATAGAATATTCGAATTTAGCGAATCGCAAGATTCGCCAAGTGATGGCCACTAAATTACATCGAAATAAAAATTCACTGGACATTATATATGAAATAATTACACAAAAAGAATATTTGCATCGTATATATTAGATCATTACCTATTCGATAAATTGACTGCAAGATTATATGGTTTTATATAAAAAAAACCTGGACTCACTAACTTGGAAAAACCATTCCATTTTCTGTTTATAGCAAAAGCAGGGAGAAACGCGTGGCACGCGTGAAGCACACAAGTCTTTTATTTATTTCCTTTAATCGCAATATTATTTAGCAACTGTACTTTCTCTCGCAAATTATTAGTTAAATAGTTAACCTTACTATTGGATGTAATTTTTGCGCTGGTAATAGATTGTGAAATAATTTTATCCTCTCGATATATTAATTCGCCTGTGATACTGTTGTACAATT
Source organism: Lasius platythorax (assembly GCA_963971435.1). Lineage (NCBI taxonomy): Eukaryota > Metazoa > Arthropoda > Insecta > Hymenoptera > Formicidae > Lasius > Lasius platythorax. The sequence continues at coordinate 5,451,860 of OZ020549.1, forward strand.
TTCAAGTCAGAAGCCGTTTTTCTCTCGTTCGATTCTTCATCCTAGAACGGAAGAAAACTTTTCTTTCAGGATCGTGACATGCGCATAGACACACATACACAAATACAAACACACACACTCACTCGCAGATATACAAAAAAAAAATACAAAAACATGTCATATGATATTAATGTCAAATATTCAAAAACTATATATAACTATACTTTATATACGTTATCTCATACGTCGCGATACAATTACGAAAAAATAAAGAAAAAGATATATATAGCGCACGTCTAGTGAAAAAAGAGTCAAAATTCTATCATCGATTCTATTGATGTTCGACACGTAGAGAAGACCATGAAAAGAGAATTTAGATATGATATATTATTGAAAGTATAAATTATAAAACTATTAACTATAATAATGATATAGAAAATTTAAAATAAAATAAAGTATTTTTTATATTTGAGAAAGATGCTTTAATTTTTATTCTTATTACATTACACCGCACAAATAACATTTTTGAAAACGTTCAAGCATTATTTAAATACATATGTACATAATAATATATGAGTTTTGATAGCGAATCGTTATCTCACTCCCAAATATTTCTTCGAGAGAATTGGATAAAATACATTTATGATATATGTATGTAGTATAATATATATTGTATATATATGTATGTAATATAATATATGTAGATATATTATACATACAAATATATATATGTACATATAAGTGTGTATGTGTAAATATATAGATACAATATATATATGTATTTATGTATATATATATATATATATATATATATATATATATATATATATATTCATTGTCTTATCGAAATTTTTTATATCCTAAATTATGTTTTATATTCTTCTTGTCAGGTAATTTAAAAAGCAATACATTATAAAATTATGAAAGTCGAATATGATGAGAATTAATTAATAAGAATCCCGTGAGAGAGACACACACAGAGAGATTATATTTTCGAAAAAACTTTGATAGTACAAGCTTTTCTCCTCTTCTGGGGAGCTTCCGAAAATTCATAAATCTGATAGGAAGCAAACATTAAATTTGAGTGACTCAAATGATTGATTATTTTATTGGTTCTCATATTTTTAATAGATGCTGCTAATTGAATATAAAATATAATACATTTTAACACTAATCGACAAAAGGTTGAATCGAAACAGGAAGAATATAGCTTTGATGACGTCATTTTCTAATATCTATAGATCTGTTACTAGTAACATTTGTTTCATAGTGTATGTTCGACTCGTGTACTGTCGAACTTTCAAAGAAAAACTTCATTTGTCGACGGTTTATAGTGTAGAAATACTCCGCTTTTCGAATTTATTAAAAGCACCCACAAAGAGAATGTTTCGACGCTGTTTGTCATAGATAAGCCAAACAAACGGAAAATTGTAATTCAGGTAGTAATACTGGCAGCCCTGAGATGTCTCTTGTCCGGTGTATATCACGTTGACCGCACACGCCTTGGTGTACTCTTCCGAGACACCGACGGAAATGCGGTGAACGGCATTGCCAAGATGTACACTGTCGTTGTCCACGAAGATATGGTCCAGGTTGATTGCGTCGGGCTTCAATAATTCTTCAATGCCTAGATCTCGCAGCAGCGCACGCATTGGCAAGTCTCCCTCAAAATAAAAGAACGGATTTAACGTGTAGTTTGTAACATCTCCCGATTGCGTATCACTATCAAGCAAATTGCGCAATTTGCAGATTTGCTTCTCGGTCGATATTTGCTCGATCCAATTGCAAACGTCATTGACTGAAGGGATCCTTCTGGTTTTAAAGTCACCCGAAATTATCGAATCAGGTAAGAACACGAACAGCGACGTTTTTTGATTTGTGTAGAAAAACTCGGTCACGTGCGCTTTTAATTCGCGAGAGAAGACTGAAAAGACAAATTAATGTTGATATTATAGAGGACAATAAATAGTAGTCAAGATAGATGAATGAATGAAAACGGAAATACATTCGATCGTTGCATATAAATATCGCTTCTATATCATGCATTTTTTGAGAAATCGTATAATATTTCTCACATTTTTAAGAATAAAAAATAGTTTGCGTAAACACATTTTGATCAAGTGTTGGGAAATTGAAAATGAAATAAGTGGCAAAGTGATGAAAATTAGAAATTTGTTCTTAACAATTTTAAAAATTTTTCAACAATTTTTATTATACTAAAGTTTAACCCTTCTGTCAATTTATAATTTTTTACCTTTTCATTAATGTATAAGTACCCGAGTACCAACTGTGTGTTTTCGATACATTACTGCAACATTATGTTTACAACAAGTGCTGGGCATCGAAAAATTCTTTATCGTTATATTTCGAATTGTTACTCAAGTACAAAGGCTATTCGTATTTTCTTTCGAATTTTACGGCCGAAAAAAGTTCCGACACATTTTAAATATTTTAATTATAGTTACTTTCGATGTTCGGGTAACCGTTAATTGACAGAATGATTAAAGGGTGTGTTCTTTACAAAATATAATATGTTTACAAAATATGTTTCGATTACGAATAATTGAAAAAATTTGATTATGTAACGATTTATGGTACGTAAGTCAGGTGAAATCGAAAAATGAGTGGTATGCTCACAGCTGTTATTCTTTCGTTTGTCAAAAAGATTTAAAACGTTCGATGCGTCAGATTGGCAGGTCGTTGAAATTTGGAATCTTTGAACGTTCAAACAAGACATGGTCATCAAAACAAGTTCCATATCATCTCTGACTTTTTCTGCGCTTAATTTTACAGGATTAAGAAAGTGATTTTTTGACGAATTTTTTATTGTCCTATTAATGCGAACTATTTTCTCAGTAGAAGAGTTGTCAGGATTAAAAACTTCGTGTTTAGTGTTGAAAATATATTTTAGCGGTAAAAGCTTAAACTTAAAATTAGTAGTTTTAATCCAACATCTACTCTCATCGTCATAATCGGATGAAGCCGCAGATGCATTATTCTAGAACCGAGAATATCAAAGGAAATGTTTGTCAGATATTCATTCCATTTCTTAATTGTTTTATTCAAATGCACATTCCTGCAGGTATAATAATTATATATTTGTGTGTGTGTTATAATCTAAAAAAATCGGCAAATTACTACATTAAATTAATCTAAATGAAAAGAGTCAAAATTATAGAGATATATCGATAAGCAAGGTTTCTTGATTTTATTAAAAAATCTACCATTGAAAGATTGCTCTGTAACAAATATAAGATGTGTCAAAGCTTCAAATCTTTATTTCACTTAAAATATATTTCCTTTATTGTCATTGCTTTAACCGCTTAATAAATCTTTCAGATTAGAAAAGTTTTCGTTTGATAATTGTTTTTACATATCATTTTCTATAATCAGGCATGCACATTTTGACTATTTTTCCATCATTGTATCCATCATATAATGCAAAAATGCAAATGCAAAAATTATTTACCTTTGATTTTAGCTCGGAGTTTTTTCTTGGTAAGTAGTAATGTATCAACTCGTATTTGCAGACATCTGATAAATACAAGATGTGTTTTAGGCGCTGCTCGATAGCACCGCTGGACAACAAGTAAACCATCAAAAGTCCCTCATATATGCTATGCGGACTGAAGGCAATATCACTTTCCGGCTTGATCCGATTAAATCTATACAGACATTTCATCGCGAACTGAAAATGCGCCTCCGTCAATATATTTTCTGGCGAATGGAAAAGACGAATATGAAAAGAAGTTGACAAAAGAGAAATATTACAAATAGAAAGTAACAATAAATTTCAATTACGATTAAAAACTTCATCATAACATTTGACAATACATGTAATAAAAAATATTATAAATACATTGAACAATGTTTCGAAATTTTTTTGAAAATTATATTGCATGTGTAATGATAAATTTTATTATAAGTCATATATAATTTTAAATTCGAAGGAGGTGAAAATAAACATGATACTTATAATAATCATCAAAAAAGAAGAGGAGGAGATTCGCTGATGTATTCTTACCTATGTCTATTAACATGATTATATTTAAACTTTGTCTAATACGTAGAGAACTCGGAAAACGATACTTCACTTATAATTCCAGCAAATAGAATAATTGCGATATTCAAGATCGACGGATTATTATTCATGAAATATTAATAGTAATATTTAATACTTAACAATGAAGAAATTATATTCTGCATTGATTTTATCAAATTTTAACAATCAAACATACTTTGTGTCGTCTACGCTGTCTAAGTCATGCCTTAAAATTAAACTTATTTTGTTTATATGTAAAACGCCATATAATTTACTAAAATATAATAATGCTGGCAGATTTCGAAATAAAAGTACGCGACTCTAGATTTTCGAATTGCAAAACCTGCCAAGTGATGGCCACTAAATTACATCAAAATATAAGTTTATTTGACACAATATATAAAATAATAACACAAAAGAATATTTTTGTACCAATGAATATTTTAGATTATTTAGATTATTATCTATGTGATAAATTAGCAGCAAAATTACATGATTTTATAAAAAAATCTTTAGACTCACCAATTTGAATTATCCGTTCCTGTTCCATTTCTGTTTATACAATAGCCAAAGCAAGGACAAACACGTGGCGCGCGTGAAGCACACAAGTCTTTTATTTAATTGATTTGATCGCACTATTATTTAGCAACTGTACTTTCGCTCGTGTATTATTAGTTTGCGGTAATATCAGATGTATTTGTTGCACTATTAGTGGAAACGAATGTGACATAATTCTGTTTCTTTGTGGTATATATTTGCGCCTAATATTCTTTTGTACAATTTTCAAATCTGAAGCCGTCCTCTCGCGTTTGATTCTTCATCCTAGACTGAAGATAACCTTCTAACAATATCATGACATGCGCATAAACTCTCGAATACACTAACACATACACACACACATATCAATAACAACACACACTTACTCATTCTCAGATACACATAAAAAAAGACTGAAACATATCATTTCATATTAATTTCAAATGAATTCAAAAATTATTTATAACTGTACTAATATCTAAATTATCTATAATTAAATATAACTAAATAATATCTTATACATCGCGATATAATTACTAGAATATAAAGGAGAAGATATATTTAGCAAACTGCAAGTGAAAAAAGAGTCAAAATCCTGTCATTGATTCTATTAATGTTTGATACATAGAGAAGACCATGAAAAGAGGATTTAGATATAATATATTATCGAAAGGATAAATTATAAAACTGTTAACTATACTAATGTTATAGCAGAATTAAAATGGAGTAAAATACAATACATCGTTACACATATTTGAAAAAGAAGGATGCTTTTATTTTTGTTTCCTGTTACATTACACCGCACAATTAACATTTATTAAAAATTTAAGCATTAATTAAATACATATGTACATAATAATATATAAATGTTGAATTTCAATAACGAAGTCCCCCAACCCCCCCGTTATATCGATTTTAAATATTTCTTCCAGAGAATCGGAAAAAATAAATTAATGACATATATGCAGATATAAAATACATTCATACACACACACATATATATATATATATATATATATATATATATATATATATATACATATATATGTGTGTATGTTAATATATATATATATATATCACTATATATATACGTATGTATGTATATATATTCTCTGCTTTATCGAAATTCTTCATCTTACTATCATCAGACATTAATAACAGCGTTTTCTAATGTAAATTATGTTTTATGTTATTCTCTCCAATTAATTAAAAAAGCAATTTCATTATAAAATAATGAAATTTGAATGTGAGAATAAATTAATGAGAAACCCGTAATAGGTTACATTTTTTCGAAAATACTTAGGAAGATACGAGCTTTTCTGTTTTTCTCGAGCTTTCGAAAATTCATAAATCTAATAGCCAGCAGACATAAAATTTGAGTAATTTAAAAGACTAATTTGTTTCATCGGTCTCCAAATTTCTAATAAAAGTTGCTCATAAAATATATCACGCACGATATATAATGCATTTTAACTCCAATTGACAAAAGGTTGAATCGAACAAGGAAGAATATAGCTTCTATAATTACATCATTTTCCAATAACTGTATATCTGTTACTCCTAGCAATTTTTCACAGTGTATGTCCGACTCGTGTTCTTTTGAACATTCAAAGAAAAATTTAATTTGTATCCGACGATCTAATTTAGGGAACGACATCGGTGAATTTATTGAAAGCCCCGACAAAGAAGATGGTTTGACGCAATTTGTCATAGATTAGCTAGACGAACGAATAATCGTGATTCACGACGACTTGCTTGGCGCTCGAATAGCGCTCTTGTCCGGTGTAGACCACGGTTACCGAACCAGCGATTGTGTCCTCTTCCGTGACCTTGACGTGAGTTCGGTGCACGGCATAGCCGAGGTGCACACTCTCTTTGTTCTTGACGAAAAAACTATCCAGGTCGATCACGTCGAGCATCAATAATTCTTCAGCATCTAGAGCTCGCAACAGCTCACGGATTGACAGATTTTTCTCCAACTCGAAATATGGCCGTATCGAGAATTCTGTAATATCTTCCCGTGTCGTATCACTATCTAGCAGATTGCGCAATTTGCAGATTCCCTTCTCGGTCGACAATTTCTCGATCAAATCGCGAATGTTTTTGACGTTAGGGTCTATGTCGTTCATCCAGTCACCTGAGATTACCGAAGCAGGTACGAACAAGAACAGCGACGTGTTTCCATTCTTGTAGGGAAACTCGCTCACGTGCATGCTTAATTCGTAATAGAAGACTAAAAAATAAAATCGTTGACAATATAGTGAACAATGAATAGGAATCAATATGAAACCGGAAATACATTCGGTCGTTGCGTATGAAATATTGCTTTTTTATATCAAGCATTTTTTGAGAATTCATATAATATTTTTAACATTTTCAAGAATAGAAAATTATTTGCGTAAATACATTTTGATCGAGTTTTGTAAAATTGAAAATTGAATAAGTGGCAAAGCGGTAAAGCGCAAAGTAAAGATCAAAATAAATATATTTACGTATCGTTTACGATTAATTAAAAATATTCGCTTATGAAAAGATTTATGGGAAGTAAGTCAGGTGAAATAAAGAAATGCTTACAGCTTTTACGCTTTCGTTTGTCAAGACGACTCCACATGTTCGATGCGTCAGATTGGCAGGTCATTGACATTTGAAATCTTTGAATGTTGAAACGGAGCACGGTCATCAAAACAAGTTCTATATCATCTCTGGATAAGCTTAATCTCACGGGATCAAGAAAGTCATTCTTTACCAAATTTTCTATTGTCATATTAATACGAATTATAGTCTCGATAGGACTTCTCTTACGAACTAACACTTCGGGATCATTGCTTATAACTTTTTTCAGCGGTAAAAGGTGTATTAATTTCTTCTTTTTAGTCCAATATCTACTCTCATCATCGTAATCGGAAGAAGCCGCAGATGCATTATTCTGAAATCGAGAATATCAACGGAAATGTTTGTGACATCTTCATTCCATTTCTAAATTGCTTTATTCATGTTTACATTTTTGCAGGCATAATTTTTATGTGTGTGTGTGTGTTATGCCGTAAAAAATCGGTAAGCTACTACATTTAAATTAATCTAAATGAGAAAAAAGTCAGAATTATAGAAATATTACGATAAGCAGTGTTTCTGAATTTTATTAGGGTATCTATCTTTAAAAGATTGCTCGGTGACAAATTTAAAAAATGTCAAAGCATCGAAATTCGTTTTCGTTTAAAAATATTTTTTCTTTTTTTATCACTTATATTACCGCTTAATAAATCTTAATAAATTTTGCGAATTAAAATTATGTGCGCGACATAATTTTAATTCTGCAAATTTCAGAGTGACAAAGTTTTTGTTTGATAATTGTTTTTACATGTTATTTTATACAATTAAGCATGCAAATTTTGACTCATCTACAATATCATTTCCATCATTTAATGCAGTAATGCGTCAGAATTATTTACCTCTGTTTGTAGCTGATAGTCTTTCTTTAATAAGTAGAACTTTATCAAGTTATATCTGAAGGTCGATTCTTCATCCTAGAACGGAAGGAAACCTTTCTTTCAGGATCGTCACATGCGCATAAACACACATACACAGATACAAACACACATACTCACTCACAGATATACATAAAAAACATACAAAAACATGTCATTTGATATTAATGTCAAAAATTCAAAAACTATTTATAACTATTCTATATATACGTTATCTCATACGTCGCAATACAATTACGAAAATATAAAGAAAAAGATATATATAGCGCACGTCTAGTGAAAAAAGAGCCAAAATTCTATCATCGATTCTATTAATGTTCGACACGTTGAGAAGATCATGAAAAGAGAATTTAGATATGATATATTATTGAAAGTATAAATTATTAAACTATTAACTATAGTAATGTTATAGCAAAATTAAAATAGAATAAAGTATCGTTTATATTTGAGAAAGATGCTTTAATTTTTATTCCTATTACATTACACAACACAATTAACATTTTTAAAAACGTTTAAGCATTATTTAAATACATTTGTACATAATAATATAAGAATTTTGATAGCGAATCGTTATCTCACTCCCAAATATTTCTTCGAGAGAATTGGATAAAATACATTTATGATATATGTATGTAGTATAATATATGTAGATATATTATACATACAAATATATATATGTACATATAAGTGTGTATGTGTAAATATATAGATACAATATATATATGTATTTATGTATATATATATATATATATATATATATATATATATATATATATGTATATATATATATTCTATGTCTTATCAAAATTTTTTATATTCTTATATCATAAAACGATAATAATAGCACATTCTAATGTAAATTATATTTTATATTCTTCTTGTCAGATAATATAAAAAGCAATACATTATAAAAATATGAAATTCGAATATGAGAATAAATTAATAGGAATCCCGTGAGAAAGACACACACAGAGAGATTATATTTTCGAAAAAACTTTGATAGTACAAGCTTTTCTCCTCTTCTGGGGAGCTTCCGAAAATTCATAAATCTAATAGGAAGCAAACATTAAATTTGAGTGACTCAAATAATTGATTATTTTATTGGTTCCCATATTTTTAATAGATGCTGCTAATTGAATATAAAATATAATACATTTTAACACTAATGGACAAAAGGTTGAATCGAAACAGGAAGAATATAGCTTTGATTACGTCATTTTCTAATATCTATAGATCTGTTACTAGTAACATTCGTTTCATAGTGTATGTCCGACTCGTGTACTCCCGAACTTTGAAAGAAAAACTTAATTTGTCGTCGGTTTAAAGTGTCGAAATTCTCCGCTTTTCGAATTTATTAAAAGCACCCACAAAGAGGATGTTTCGACGCTGTTTGTCATAGATCAGCCAAACAAACGGAAAATTGTAATTCAGGTAGTAATACTGGCAGCCCTGAGATGTCTCTTGTCCCGTGTATATCACGTTGACCGCACACGCCTTAGTGTACTTTTCCGAGACACGGACGGAAATGCGGTGCACGGCATTGCCAAGATGTACACTCTCATCGTCCACGAAGAAATCGTCCAGGTTGATCGCGTCGGGCTTCAATAATTCTTTTATGCCTAGATCTCGCAGCAGCGCACGCATTGGCATGTCTCCCTCTAAATAGAAGATCGGATTTAACGTGTAGTTTGTAACATCTCGCGATGGCGTATCACTATCAAGCAAATTGCGCAATTTGCAGATTTGCTTCTCGGTCGATATTTGCTCCATCCAACTGCAAACGTCATTGACTGAAGGGATCCTTCTGGTTTTAAAGTCACCCGAAATTATCGAATCAGGTAAAAACACGAACAGCGACGTTTTTTGATTTGTGTAGAAAAACTCGGTCACGTGCGCTTTTAATTCGCGAGAGAAGACTGAAAAGACAAATTAATGTTGATATTATAGAGGACAATAAATAGTAGTCAAGATAGATGAATGAATGAAAACGGAAATACATTCGATCGTTGCATATAAATATCGCTTCTATATCAAGCATTTTTTGAGAAATCGTATAATATTTCTCACATTTTTAAGAATAAAAAATAGTTTGCGTAAACACATTTTGATCAAGTGTTGGAAAATTGAAAATGAAATAAGTGGCAAAGTGATGAAAATCAGAAACTTGTTCTTAAAAATTTTAAAAATTTTTTACCAATTTTTATTATACTAAAGTTTAAGCCTTCTGTCAATATATAATTTTTCACCTTTTCATTAATGTATAAGTACCCGAGTACCAACTGTGTGTTTTCGACACATTACTGCAACATTATGTTCACAACAAGTGCTGGCCATCGAAAAATTCTTTATCGCTATATTTCAGATTGTTACTCAAGTACAAAGGCTCTTCGTATTTTCTTTCGAATTTTACGGCCGAGAAAAGTTCCGACACATTTTAAATATTTTAATTAAAGTTACTTTCCATGTTCGGATAAACGTTAATTGACAGAATGATTAAAGGGTGTGTTCTTTACAAAATATAATATGTTTACAAAATATGTTTCAATTACGAATAATTGAAAAAATTCGATTATGTAACGATTTATGGTACGTAAGTCAGGTGAAATCGAAAAATGAGTGATATGCTCACAGCTGTTATTCTTCCGTTTGTCAAAACGATTCAGAACGTTCGATGCGTTAGATTGGTAGGTCGTTGAAATTTGGAAGTTTTGAACGTTCATACGGGACACGGTCATCAAAACAAGTTCTATATCATCTCTGACTTCTTTTGCGCTTAATTTTACAGGATCAAGACAGTAATTTTTTGACGAATTTTCTATTGTCCTATTAATGCGAACTATTTTCTCAGTAGAAGAGTTGTCAGAATTAAAAACTTCGTGTTTAGTGTTGAAAATATATTTTAGCGGTAAAAGCTTAAATTTAAAATTAGTAGTTTTAATCCAACATCTACTCTCATCGTCATAATCGGATGAAGCCGCAGATGCATTATTCTAGAACCGAGAATATCAAAGGAAATGTTTGTCAGATATTCATTCCATTTCTTAATTGTTTTAATCAAGTTTACATTCCTGCAGGTATAATAATTATATGTGTGTGTGTGTGTTATAATCTAAAAAAATCGGCAAATTACTACATTAAATTAATCTAAATGAAAAGAGTCAAAATTATAGAGATATTTCAATAAGCAAGGTTTCTTGATTTTATTAAGAAATCTACCATTGAAAGATTGCTCTGTAACAAATATAAGATGTGTCAAAGCTTCAAATCTTTATTTCACTTAAAATATATTTCCTTTATTGTCATTGCTTTAACCGCTTAATAAATCTTACAGATTGGAAAAGTTTTCGTTTGATAATTGTTTTTACATATCATTTTCTATAATCAGGCATGCACATTTTGACTATTTTTCCATCATTGTATCCATCATATTATGCAAAAATGCAAATGCAAGACTTATTTACCTTTGATTGTAGCTCGGAGTCTTTTCTTGGTATGTAGTATTGTATCAACTCGTATTTGCAGACATCTGATAAATACAAGATGTGTTTTAGGCGCTGCTCGATAGCACCGCTGGACAACAAGTAAACCATCAAAAGTCCCTCATATATGCTATGCGGACTGAAGGCAATATCACTTTCCGGCTTGATCCGATTAAATCTATACAGACATTTCATCGCGAACTGAAAATGCGCCTCCGTCAATATATTTTCTGGCGAATGGAAAAGACGAATATGAAAAGAAGTTGACAAAAGAGAAATATTACAAATAGAAAGTAACAATAAATTTCAATTACGATTAAAAACTTCATCATAACATTTGACAATACATGTAATAAAAAATATTATAAATACAATGAACAATGTGTCGAAATTTGTTTGACAATTATATTGCATGTGTAATGATAAATTTTATTATAAGTCAAATTTAATTTTAAATTCGAAGGACGAGAAAATAAACATATGATACATATAATAATCATCAAAAAAGAAGAGGAGGAGATTCGCTGATGTATTCTTACCTATGTTTATTAACATGATTATATTTAAACTTTGTCTAATACGTAGAGAACTCGGAAAACGATACTTCACTTATAATTCCAGCAAATAGAATAATTGCGATATTCAAGATCGACGGATTATTATTCATGAAATATTAATAGTAATATTTAACACTTAACAATGAAGAAATTATATTCTGCATTGATTTTATCAAATTTTAACAATCAAGCATACTTTGTGTCGTCTACGCTGTCTAAGTAATGCCTTAAAATTAAATTTATTTTGTATATATGTAAAACGCCTAATAATTCGCTACAATAAAATAATGCTGGCAGATTTCGAAATAAAAGTAGGCGACTCTAGATTTTCGAATTGCAAAACCTGCCAAGTGATAACCAGTAAATTACATCGAAATATAAGTTTACTTGACACAATATATAAAATAATAACACAAGAAGAATATTTTCGTACCAATTAATATTTTAGATTATTATCTATGTGATAAATTAACGGCAAAATTACATGATTTTATAAAAGAATTTTTAGACTCACCAATTTGAATTATCCGTTCCTGTTCCATTTCTGTTTATACAATGGCCAAAGCAAGGACAAACACGTGGCGCGCGTGAAGCACACAAGTCTTTTATTTAATTGATTTGATCGCACTATTATTTAGCAACTGTACTTTCGCTCGTGTATTATTAGTTTGCGTTAATATAAGATGTATTTGTTGCACTATTAGTGGAGACGAATGTGAAATAATTCTGTTCTTTTGTGGTATATATTTGCGCCTAATATTCTATTGTACAATTTTCAAATCTGAAGCCGTCTTCTCGCGTTTGATTCTTCAGCCTGGACTGAAGAGAACCTTCTAACAATATCATGACATGCGCATAAACACTCGAATACACATACACATACACACACACACAACAATAATAACACACACTTACTCACTCTCAGATACACATAAAAAAAGACTGAAACATATCATTTCATATTAATGTCAAATAAATTCAAAAATTATGTATAACTGTACTATTATCTAAATTATCTATAATTAAATATAACTAAATATTATCTTATACATCGCGATATAATTACGAGAATATAAAGGAGAAGATATATATAGCGAACTGGAAGTGAAAAAAGAGTCAAAATCCTGTCATCAATTTTATTAATGTTTGATACATAGAGAGGACCATGAAAAGAGGATTTAGATATAATATATTATCGAAAGAATAAATTATAAAACTGTTAACTATACTAATGTTATAGCAGAATTAAAATAGAGTAAAATACAACACATCGTTACACATATTTGTAAGAGAAGGATGCTTTTATTTTTGTTTCCTGTTACATTACACCGCACAATTAACATTTTTTAAAAATGTTTAAGCATTAATTAAATACATATGTACATAATAATATATAAATGTTGAATTTCGATAACGAACTCCCCCAACCACCCCCACCCCCCCCGTTATTTCGCTTTTAAATATTTCTTCCAGAGAATCGGAAAAAATAAATTAATGACATAAATGCAGATATAAAATACATTCATACACATATATATATATATATATATATATATATATAGAGAAAGACATAAAACATAATTTACATTAGAAAACGCTGTTATTAATGTCTGATGATATTAAGATGAAGAATTTCGATAAAGCAGAGAATATATATACATACATACGTATATATATAGTGATATATATATATATATATATATATATATATATATCACTATATATATACGTATGTATGTATATATATTCTCTGCTTTATCGAAATTCTTCATCTTAATATCATCAGACATTAATAACAGCGTTTTCTAATGTAAATTATGTTTTATGTCTTTCTCTCCAATTAATTGAAAAAGCAATTTCATTATAAAATAATGAAATTTGAATGTGAGAATAAATTAATGAGAATCCCGTAATAGATTACATTTTTTCGAAAATACTTTGGAGGATACGAGCTTTACTGTTTTCCTCGAGCTTTCGAAAATTCATAAATCTAATAGCCAGCAGAAATAAAGTTTGAGTGATTTAAAAGACTAATTTGTTTCATCGATCTCCAAATTTCTAATAAAACTTGCTCATAGAATATATTACGCACGATATATAATGCATTTTAACTCCAATTGACAAAAGGTTGAATCGAACAAGGAAGAATATAGCTTCTATAATTACATCATTTTCCTATAACTGTATATCTGTTACTCCTAGCAATCTTTTCACAGTGTATGTCCGACTCGTGTACTTCTGAACATTCAAAGAAAAATTTAATTTGTATCCGACTAATTAATAAAGGGAGGGGGATCGGAGAAATCATTAAAAGCGCCGACAAAGAGAACGTTTCGACGCACTTTGTCATAGATCAGCCAGATGAACGGATGATCGATATTCAGGACGACTAGCTGGCTGCTCGGAGAGGTCACCTGTTCTGTGTAGAGCACGGTAGCCGAACTCGCCATGGTACCCCCTTGAGTGACCTTGACATGAGTACGGTGCACGGCATTACCGAGATGTAAACTATGTTTGTCGTCATCGTGAGAGCAGTACAGGTTGATGGCGTCGGGCTTCAATAATTCTTCAATGTCTAGAACTCGCAGCAGCTCACGGATCGGCAGATTTCCCTCCACCTCGAAGGTCGGCCATATCGAGAAGTCTGTAATATCTTCCCGTGTCGTATCACTATCTAGCAGATTGCGCAATTTGCAGATTCCCTCCTCGGTCGACAATTTCTCGATCAAATCGCATATGTTTTTGACGTTAGGGTCTATGTCGTTCATCCAGTCACCTGAGATTACCGAAGCAAGTACGAACAAGAACAGCGACGTGTTTCAATTCTTGTAGGGAAACTCGCTCACGTGCATGCTTAATTCGTAATAGAAGACTAAAAAATAAAATCGTTGACAATATAGTGAACAATGAATAGGGATCAATATGAAACCGGAAATACATTCGGTCGTTGCGTATGAAATATTGCTTTTTTATATCAAGCATTTCTTGAGAATTCATATAATATTTTTAACATTTTCAAGAATAGAAAATTATTTGCGTAAATACATTTTGATCGAGTTTTGTAAAATTGAAAATTGAATAAGTGGCAAAGCGGTAAAGCGCAAAGTAAAGATCAAAATGAATATATTTACGTTTCGTTTACGATTAATTAAAAATATTCGCTTATGAAAAGATTTATTGGACGTAAGTCAGGTGAAATAAAAAAATGCTTACAGCTTTTACGCTTTCGTTTGTCAAGACGACTCCATATGTTCGATGCGTCAGATTGACAGGTCATTGACATTTGGAATTTTTGAACGTTGAAACGGAGCACGGTCATCAAAACAAGTTTTATATCATCTCTGGATAAGCTTAAACTCACGGGATCAAGAAAGTCATTCTTTACCAAATTTTCTATTGTCATATTAATACGAATTATTGTCTCGATAGGACTTCTCTTACGAACTAATACTTCGGGATCATTGCTTATAACTTTTTTCATCGGTAAAAGGTGTATTAATTTCTTCTTTTTAGTCCAATATCTACTCTCATCATCGTAATCGGAAGAAGCCGCAGATGCATTATTCTGAAATCGAGAATATCAACGGAAATGTTTGTGACATCTTCATTCCATTTCTAAATTGCTTTATTCATGTTTACATTCTTGCAGGCATAATCTTTATGTGTGTGTGTGTGTTATGCCGTAAAAAATCGGTAAGCTACTACATTTAAATTAATCTAAATGAGATAAAAGTCAGAATTATAGAAATATTTCGATAAGCAGTGTTTCTGAATTTTATTAGGGTATCTATCTTTAAAAGATTGCTCGGTGACAAATTTAAAAAATGTCAAAGCATCGAAATTCGTTTTCGTTTAAAAATATTTTTTCTTTTTTTATCACTTATATTACCGCTTAATAAATCTTAATAAATTTTGCGAATTAAAATTATGTGCGCGACATAATTTTAATTCTGCAAATTTCAGAGTGACAAAGTTTTTGTTTGATAATTGTTTTTACATGTTATTTTATACAATTAAGCATGCAAATTTTGACTCATCTACAATATCATTTCCATCATTTAATGCAGTAATGCGTCAGAATTATTTACCTCTGTTTGTAGCTGATAGTCTCTCCTTAATAAGTAGTATTTTATCAAGTTATATCTGGGAACATCTGATAAATAAAGAATGCGTTTTAAGCGCTCCTCTAAGTCACCGGTGGACAGAAAGTAAACCAACAAAAGTCCCTCATATATATTATGCGGACTGAAAACAAAATTATTCCTTGGCTTTATTTGCATAACTTTATGCAAGCATTTGATCGCGAACTGAAAACGCGCATCCGTCAATGTTCTCTCTGGTGAATAGAAAAAACGGATAAGATAAAAATCAAAATAAATTGACAAAAGAGAAATATTACAAATAGAAAGACACAATAAATGATATAATTTAAAATTAATAAATTAATCATAACATTTAACAGTATATACAATGAGGAATATTTTAAATGCAAGAATTAATGTATCGAAATTTATTCGACAATTATTTTGCATGTATAAAGATAAATTTTATTACAACTCAATTTTAATTTTAAATTCGAAATACGATTAAATCAACAATATACATATAATGACAATTGAAAGAGAAAAAAGGAAGGAAATTCGCGGATGTATTTTTACATATGTTTACACATGTTTATTACATTCAATCTTCATTTAATACGTTTCTCGTGAAATTTTATATTTTAGTTATATTTCCAGTAAATATTATAGAGTACATACAAAATTCGAAATCGATGGATTATTATTTATGAAACTTAATAATAATATTTAATGCTTAACAATGAAGAAAATATATTCTGCAATGATTGTACTTCTAACATTGACTCAAATATGCTTTCTGTCATGTACGCGCTGTGGAAGTCATATCTTAAAGTTACACTTATTTTGCATATATCTAAAACGCGTAACGATTCGCTAAAATATAAAATAATACTAGCAGATTTCGAAAAGAAGTACGCGACTATATATAAAATATTCGAATTTAGCGAATCGCAAGGTTCGCCAAGTGATGGCCACTAAATTACATCGAAATATACATTCACTGGACATTATATATGAAATAATTACACAAAAAGAATATTTGCATCGTATATATTAAATCATTATCTATTCGATAAATTTACTGCAAAATTATATAGTTTTATACAAGAACCTAGACTCACCAACTTGGAAAATCCATTCCATTTTCTGTTTATAGCAAAAGCAGAGACAAACGCGTGGCCCGCGTGAAGCACACAAGTCTTTTATTTCCTTTGATTGCAATATTATTTAGCAACTATACTTTTTCTCGCGTATTATTAGTTAACTTTACTATCGGATG
The DNA here is from genome assembly GCA_963971435.1 of Lasius platythorax. Classification (NCBI taxonomy): domain Eukaryota; kingdom Metazoa; phylum Arthropoda; class Insecta; order Hymenoptera; family Formicidae; genus Lasius; species Lasius platythorax. Next base: position 5,469,300 of record OZ020549.1, read on the forward strand.
TAATTTTTGCGCTGGTAGTAGATTGTGAAATAATTTTATCTTCTCGATATATTACTTCGCTTGTGATACTCTTGTACAATTTTCAAGTCAGAAGCCGTCCTCCTTTCGTTCGATTCTTCATCCTAGAACGGAAGGAAACCTTTCTTTCAGGATCGTGACATGCGCATAAACACACATACACAGATACAAACACACATACTCACTTACAGATATACATAAAAAACATACAAAAACATGTCATTTGATATTAATGTCAAAAATTCAAAAACTATTTATAACTATTCTATATATAGGTACGTTATCTCATACGTCGCGATACAATTACGAAAATATAAAGAAAAAGATATACATAGCGCACGTCTAGTGAAAAAAGAGCCAAAATTCTATCATCGATTCTATTAATGTTCGACACGTTGAGAAGACCATGAAAAGCGAATTTAGATATGATATATTATTGAAAGTATAAATTATAAAACTATTAACTATAGTAATGTTATAGAAAAATTAAAATAGAATAAAGTATCGTTTATATTTAAGAAAGATGCTTTAATTTTTATTCCTATTACATTACACAACACAATTAACATTTTTAAAAACGTTTAAGCATTATTAAAATACATATGTACATAATAATATATGAATTTCGATAGCGAATCGTTATCTCACTCCCAAATATTTCTTCGAGAGAATTAAAAAAAATACATGTATGATATATGTAGTATAATATATGTAAATATATTATACATACAAATATATATACATAAATTTGTGTATATGTAAATATATAAATACAATATATATATGTATGTAAGTATATATATATATTCATTGCTCTATCGAAATTCTTTATCCTAATATCATCAGACAATAATAATAGCACATTCTAATGTAAATTATGTTTTATATTCTTCTTGTCAGGTAATTTAAAAAACAATAAATTATAAAATTATGAAATTCGAATATGAGAATAAATTAATAAGAATCCCGTGAGAGAGACACACACACAGAGAGATTACATTTTCGAAAAAACTTTAAGAATACGAGCTTTTCTCCTTTTCTGGGGAACTTCCGAAGATTCATAAATTTAATAGGAAGCAAACATTAAATTTGAGTGACCCAAATGATTGACTATTTCATCGGTCCCCATATTTTTAATAGATGCTGCTAATTGAATATAAAATATAATGCATTTTAACACTAATCGACCAAAGATTGAACCGAAAGAGAAAGAAAATAGCTTTGATTACATCATTTTCTAATATCTATAAATCATAGTTACTAGTAACATTCGTTTCATACTGTATGTCCGACTCGTGTACTCCCGAAATTTCAAAAAAAAATTTAATTTGTCGACGGTTTAAAGTGTCGAGGATCTCCGCCTTTTGAATTTATTAAAAGCACCGGCAAAGAGAACGTTTTGACGCTGTTTGTCATAGATCAGCCAAACGAACGGAAAATTGTAATTCAGGCTTTTATGCTCGCGGCCGTGAGAGGTCTTCTGTCCGGTGTAGATCACGTTGGCCGCACACGCCTCGGTGTCCTTTTCCGTGACATTGACGGAAATTCGGTGCACGGCATTGCCAAAATGTACACTGTCGTCATTCACGAAGAAACTGTCCAGGTTGATCGCGTCAGGCTCCAGTAATTCTTCAATGCCTAGATCTCGAAGCAGCGCACGCATTGGCATGTCTCTCTCCAAATAGAAGATCGGATTTAACGTGTAGTTTGTAACATCTCCCGATGGCGTATCACTATCTAGCAAATTGCGCAATTTGCAGATTTTCTTCTCGGTCGATATTCGCTCGATCCAATTGCAAACGTCATTGACTGAAGGGATTTTTCTGGTTTTAAAGTCACCCGAAATTATCGAGTCAGGTAAAAACACGAACAGCGACGTTTTCTGTTTTGTGTAGAAAAACTCGGTCACGTGCGCTTTTAATTTGCGAGAGAAAACTGAAAAAAACAAATTAGTGTTGATAATATAGAGAACAATAAATAGTAGTCAAGATAGATGAATGAATGAAAACGGAAATACATTCGATCGTTGCATATAAATATTGCTTCTATATCAAGCATTTTTTGAGAAATCATATATTATTTCTCACATTATTAAGAATAAAAAATTGTTTGCGTAAACACATTTTGATCAAGTGTTGGAAAATTGAAAATGAAATAAGTGGCAAGGTGATGAAAATCAGAAACTTGTTCTTAACAATTTTAAAAATTTTTCAACAATTTTTATTGTACTAAAGTTTAACCCGTCGTTCAATTTATAATTTTGTACCTTTTCATTAATGTATAAGTAACCGAGTACCAATTGCGTGTTTTCGACACATTACTGCAACATTATCTTTATATCAAGTGCTAAGCATCGAAAAATTTTTTATCGTTATATTTCAGATAGTTCCTAAAGTACAAAGGCTCTCCGTATTTTCTTTCGAATTTTACGGCCGAAGAAATTTTCGACACATTTTAAATATTTTAATTAAAGTTACTTTCGATGTTCGGGTACCCGTTTATTGACAAAATGATTAAAGTGTGTGTTCTTTACAAAATAAAATACGTTTACAAAATATGTTTCGATTACGTTTAATTGATACAATTCAATTATGAAACGATTTATGGTACGTAAGTCAAGTGAAATCGAAAAATGGGTGGTATACTCACAGCTGTTATTCTTCCGTTTGTCAGAAAGATTCAGAACGTTCGATGCGTTAGATTGGCAGGTCGTTGAAATTTGGAATTTTTGAACGTTCATACGGGACACGGTCATCAAAACAAGTTCCATATCATCTCTGACTTTTTCTGCGCTTAATTTTACAGGTTTAAGAAAGTGATTCTTTAACGAATTTTTTATTGTCTTATTAATGCGAACTATTTTCTCAGTAGAAGTGTTGTCAGGATCAAAAACTTCAAGTCCAGTGTTGAAAATATATTTCAGCGGTAAAAGGTTAAACTTAAAATTAGTAGTTTTAATCCAACATCTACTCTCATCGCCATAATCGGAGGAAGCCGCAGATGCATTATTCTAGAACCGAGAATATCAAAGGAAATGTTTGTTAGATATTCATTCCATATCTTAATTGTTTCATTCAAGTTTACATTCTTGCAGGTATAATATTTATATGTGTGTGTGTGTTATAATCTAAAAAAATCGGCAAATGACTACATTAAATTAATCTAAATGAAAAAGAGTCAGAATTATAGAGATATTACGATAAACAAGTTTTCTGGATTTCATTTAAAAATCTACAATTAAAATATTGCTCTGTGACAAATTTAAGATGTATCAAAGCTTCAGATCTTTATTTCACGTAAAATATATTTTCTTTATTGTCATTGCTTTGACCGCTTAATAAATCGTTTAGATTGGAAAAGTTTTCGTTTGATAATTGTTTTTACATATCGTTATATATAATCAGGCATGCACATTTTGACTACTTTTTCATCATTGTATCCAACATATAATGCAAAAATGCAAATGCAAGAATTATTTACCTTCGATTGTAGCTCGGAGGCTCTTCTTGATAAGTAGTAATCTATCAACTCGTATTTGATAACATCTGATAAATACAAGATGTGTTTTAGGCGCTGCTCGATAGCACCGCTGGACAGAAAGTAAACCATCAAAAGTCCCTCATATATGCTATGCGGACTGAAGGCAATATTACTTTTCGGCTTGATCCGATTTAATCTATACAGACATTTCATCGCGAACTGGAAACGCGCCTCCGTCAATATCTTCTCTAGCGAATGTATAAGACAAATAACAAAAATCAAAAGAAAGTGACAAAAGAGAAATATTACTAACAAAGTAACAATAAATATTAATTCTAATTACAATTAAAAACTTAATCATAACATTTAACAAAACACGTAATAAAAAATATTTTTAATTCAACGAACAATGTATCGAAATTTTTTCGACAACTATTTTGCATTTGTAAGGATAAATTTTATTATAACTCAAATTTAATTTTAAATTCGAAGGACGACAAAATCAACAATATACATATAGTAATCATCAAAAAAAAAGAGGAGAAGATTCGCAGACGTATTCTTACCTATGTTAATTAACATGATTATATTTAAACTTTGTCTAATACGTAAAGAACTCGGAAAACGATACTTCACTTATAATTCCAGCAAATAGAATAATTGCGATATTCAAGATCGACGGATTATTAGTCATGAAATATTAATAGTAATATTTAATACTTAACATTGAAGAAATTATATTCTGCATTGATTTTATCAAATTTTAACAATCAAGTATACTTTGTGTCGTCTACGCTGTGTAAGTCATGCCTTAAAATTAAACTTATTTTGTGTATATGTAAAACGCCAAATAATTCACTAAAATAAAATAATGCTGGCAGATTTTGAAAGAAAAAGTACGCGACTCTAGATTTTCGAATAGCAAAACCTGCCAAGTGATGGCCACTAAATTATATCGAAATATTAGTTTACTTGACACAATATATAAAATAATAAAACAAAAAAACATATTTTCGTACCAATGAATATTTTTGATTATTATCTATGTGATAAATAAACGGCAAAATTACATGATTTTATAAAAGAATTTTTAAACTCACCAATTTGAATTATCCGTTCCTGTTCCATTTTTGTTTATACAATGGCAAAAGCAGGGACAAACGCGTGGCCTGCGTGAATCACACAAGTCTTATATTTATTTCCTTTGATCGCAATATTATTTAGCAACTGTACTTTCTCTCGCATATTATTAGTTAAATAGCTAACCTTACTATTGGATGTAATTTTTGCGCTGGTAGTAGATTGTGAAATAATTTTATCCTCTTGATATATTAATTCGCCTGTGATACTGTTGTACAATTTACAAGTCAGAAGCCGTTTTTCTCTCCTTCGAGTCTTCATCCTAGAACGGAAGAAAACTTTTCTTTCAGGATCGTGACATGCGCATAAACACACATACACAAATACAAACACACACACTCACTCACAGATATACAAAAAAAAAAATACAAAAACATGTCATATGATATTAATGTCAAATATTCAAAAACTATTTATAACTATACTTTATATACGTTATCTCATACGTAGCGATACAATTACGAAAATATAAAGAAAAAGATATATATAGCGCTCGTCTAGTGAAAAAAAAGTCAAAATTCTATCATCGATTCTATTAATGTTTGACACGTAGAGAAGACCATGAAAAAAGAATTTAGATATGATATATTATTGAAAATATAAATTATAAAACTATTAACTATAGTAATGATATAGCAAAATTAAAATAGAATAAAGTATATCGTTTATATTTGAGAAAGATGCTTTAATTTTTATTCCTATTACATTACACCGCACAATTAACATTTTTAAAACGTTTAAACCATATTTAAATACATATGTACATAATAATATATGAATTTCGATAGGGAATCGTAATCTCAATCCCAAATATTTCTTCGAGAGGATTGGAAAAAATACATTTATGTTATATGTAGTATAATATATGTAGATATATTATACGTACAAATATACATATATGTGTGTATGTGTAAATATATAGATACAATATATATATGTATTTATGTATATATATATATATATATATATTCATTGTCTTATCGAAATTTTTTATATTCTAAATTATGTTTTATATTCTTCTTGTCAGGTAATTTAAAAAGCAATACATTATAAAATTATGAAAGTCGAATATGATGAGAATTAATTAATAAGAATCCCATGAGAGAGTCACACACAGAAAGATTACATTTTCGAAAAAACTCTGAGAATACGAGCTTTTCTCTTTTTCTGGGGAGCTTCTGAAAATTCATAAATCTAATAGGAAGCAAACATTAAATTTGAGTAATTCAAATGATTGATTATTTTATTGGTCCCAATATTTTTAATATATGCTGCTAATTGAATATAAAATATAATGCATTTTAACATTAATCGACAAAAGGTTGAATCGAAAGAGGAAGAATATAGCTTCGATTACGTCATTCTCCAATATCTATAAATCTGTTACTAGTAACATTCGTTTCATAGGGTATGTCCGCCTCGTGTATTACCGAACTTTCAAAGAAAAACTTTATTTGTCGACGGTTTAAAGTGTTGAAGAACTTCACTTTTCGAATTTATTAAAAGCACCGACAAAGAGGACGTTTCGACGCTGTTTGTCATAGATCAGCCAAACAAACGGAAAATTGTAATTCAGGTAATTATACTGGGGGCCCCGAGATGTCTTTTGTCCGGTGTAAATCACGTTGGCCGCACACGCCTCGGTGTCCTCTTTCGTGACACTGACGAAAATGCGGTGCACGGCATTGCCAAGATGTACACTCTCATCGTCCACGAAGAAATCGTCCAGGTTGATCGCGTCGGGCTTCAATAATTCTTGAATGCCTAGATCTCGCAGCAGCGCACGCATTGGCATGTCTCTCTCCAAATTGAAAATCGGATTTAACGTGTAGTTTGTAACATCTCCCGATGGCGTATCACTATCTAGCAAATTGCGCAATTTGCAGATTCTCTCCTCGGTCGACATTCGCTCGATCCAATTGCAAACGTCATTGCCTGAAGGGATCCTTCTGGTTTTAAAGTCACCCGAAATTATCGAATCAGGTAAAAACACGAACAGCGACGTTCTCTGATTTGTGTAGAAGAACTCGGTCACGTGCGCTTCTAATTCGCGAGAGAAAACTGAAAAAGACAAATTAACGTTGATAATCTAGAGAACAATAAATAGTGGTCAAGATAGATGAATGAATGAAAACAGAAATACATTCGATCGTTGCATATAAATATCGCTTTTATATCAAGCATTTTTTGAGAAATCATATAATATTTCTCACATTTTTAAGAATAAAAAATCGTTTGCGTAAACATATTTTGATGAAGTGTTAGAAAATTGAAAATGAAATAAGTGGCAAAGTGATGAAAATCAAAAACTTGTTTCTAACAATTTTAAAAGTTTTTCAACAATTTTAATTCTACTAAAATTTAAACCTTTTGTCAATCCATAATTTTTCATTTTTTCATCAATGTATGAGTACCCGAGTACCAACTGCGTGTTTTCGACACATTACTGCAACATTATCTTTATAGCAAGTGCTGAGCAACGAAAAATTCTATATCGTTATATTTCAGATGGTTTATAAAGTACAAAGACCCTCCGTATTTTCTTTCGAATTTTATTCTTGAAAAAATTTCCGACACATTTTAAATATTTTAATTAAAGTTACTTTCGATTTTCGGGTACCCGTTAATTGACAGAATGATTAAAGGGTGTGTTCTTTACAAAATAAAATATGTTTACAAAATATGTTTGGATTACGATTAATTGAAAAAATTCGACTATGAAACGATTTATGGTACGTAAGTCAGGTGAAATCAAAAAATGAGTAGTATTCTCACAACTGTTATTCTTCCGTTTGTCAAAAAAATTCAGAACGTTCGATGCGTCAGATTGGCAGGTCGTTGAAATTTGGAATTTTTGAACGTTCAAACGGGACACGGTCATCAAAACAAGTTCCATATCATCTCTGACTATTTTTGCGCTTAATTTTACAGGATCAAGAAAGTAATTTTCTGACGAATTTTTTATTGTCATATTAATGCGAACTATTTTCTCAGTAGAAGTGTTGTCAGGTTCAAAAACTTCGAGTATAGTGTTGAAAATATATTTCAGCTGTACAAGCTTAAACTTAAAATTAGTAGTTTTAATCCAACATCTACTTTCATCGCCATAATCGGAGGAGGCCGCAGATATATTATTCTAGAACCGAGAATATCAAAGGAAAGGTTTGTCAGATATTTATTCCATTTCTTAATTGTTTTATTTAAGGTTACATTTTTGCAGGTATAATATTTATATGTGTGTGTGTGTGTGTGTGTGTTATAATTTAAAAAAATCGACAAATTACTACATTAAATTAATCTAAATGAAAAAGAGTCAGAATTATAGAGATATTACGATAAGCAAGATTTCTGTATTTTATTAAAAAATCTACCATTAGAAGATTGATCTGTGACAAATTTAAAATGTGTCAAAACTTCAAATCTTTATTTCCCTTAAAATATATTTCCTTTATTGTCATTGCTTTGACCGCTTAATAAATCTTTTAGATTAGAAAAGTTTTCGTTTGATAATTGTTTGTACATATCGTTTTATATAATCAGGCATGCACATTTTGACTACTTTTCCATCATTGTATCTATCATATAATGCAAAAATGCAAATGCAAGAATTATTTACCTTTGATTGTAGCTCGGAGTCTCTTTTTGATATGTAGTAACTTATCAACTCGTATTTGGAAACATCTGATAAATACAGGATGTGTTTTAGGCGCTCCTCGATAGCACCCTTGGACCACAAGTAAACCATCAAAAGTCCCTCATATATGCTATGCGGACTGAAGGCAATATCATTTTTCGGCTTGATCCGATTAAATCTATACAGACATTTCATCGCGAACTGGAAACGCGCCTCCGTCAATATATTCTCTGGCGAATGGAAAAGACGAATATGAAAAGAAGTTGACAAAAGAGAAATATTACAAATAGAAAGTAACAATAAATTTCAATTACAATTATAAACTTAATCATAACATTTAACAATACATGTAATAAATAATATTATAAATACAATGAACAATGTGTCGAAATTTGTTTGACAATTATATTGCATGTGTAATGATAAATTTTATAACTCAAATTTAATTTTAAATTCGAATGTCGAGAAAATCAACAATATACATATAATAATCATCAAAAAAAAGAGGAGAAGGTTCGCAGATGTATTCTTATTTATGTTTATTAACATGATTATATTTGAACTTTGTCTAATACGTAAAGAACTCGGAAAACGATACTTCACATATATTTCTATCAAATAGAATAAATGCGATATTCAAGATCGACAGATTATTATTCATTAAATATTAATAGTAGTATTTAATACTTAACAATGAAGAAATTATATTCCGCACTGATTCTATCAAATTTTAACAATCAAGTATACTTTGTGTCGTCTACGCTGTGTAAGTCATGCCTTAAAATTAAACTTATTTTGTGTATATGTAAAACGCCAATAATTCACTAAAATACAATAATGCTGGCAGATTTCAAAAAAAAGTACGCAACTCTAGAATTTCAAATTGCAAAACCTGCCAAGTGATGGCCACTAAATTACATCGAAATATAAGTTTACTTGACACAATATATAAAATAATAACACAAAAAAATATTTTCGTACCAATTAATATTTTAGATTATTATCTATGTGATAAATTAGCAGCAAAATTACATGATTTTATAAAAGAATGTTTAGTCTCACCAAATTGAATTATCCGTTCCTGTTCCATTTCTGTTTATACAATGGCCAAAGCAGGGACAAACACGTGGCGCGCGAGAAGCACACAAGTCTTTTATTTAATTGATTTGATCGCACTATTATTTAGCAACTTTACTTTCGCTTGTGTATTATTAGTTTGCGTTAATATCAGATGTATTTGTTGCACTATTAGTGGAGACGAATGTGAAATAATTCTGTTCTTTTGTGGTATTTATTTGCGCCAAATATTCTTTTGTACAATTTTCAAATCTGAAGCCGTCCTCTCGCGTTTGATTCTTCATCCTAGACTGAAAAGAACCTTCTATCAATATCATGACATGCGCATAAACACTCGAATACACATACACATACACACACACACAACAATAACAACACACACTTACTCACTCTCAGATACACATAAAAAAAGACTGAAACATATCATTTGATATTAATGTCAAATAAATTCAAAAATTATTTATAACTGTACTATTATCTAAATTATCTATAATTAAATATACATAACTAAATATTATCTTATACATCGCGATATAATTACGAGAATATAAAGGAGAAGATATATATAGCGAACTGCAAGTGAAAAAAGAGTCAAAATCCTGTTATCGATTCTATTAATGTTTGATACATAGAGAGGACCATGAAAAGAGGATTTAGATATAATATATTATCGAAAGAATAAATTATAAAACTGTTAACTATACTAATGTTGTAGCAGAATTAAAATAGTATAAAGTATTGTTTATATTTGAGAAAGATGCTTTAATTTTTATTTCTATTTCATTACACCGCACAATTAACCTTCTTTAAAACGTTTAATCATTATTTAAATACATATGTACAAAATAATATATGAATTTCGATAGCGAATTGTTATCTCACTCCCAAATATTTCTTCGAGAGGATTGGATAAAATACATTTATGATATATGTAGTATAATATATGTAGATATATTACACATACAAATATATATACATATATGTGTGTATGTGTAAATATATAGATACAATATATATATGTATTTATGTATATATATATATATATATATATATATATATATACATTGTCTTATCGAAATTTTATATATCCTAATACCATCAAACAATAATAATAGCACATTCTAATGTAAATTATGTTTTATATCCTTCTTGTCAGGTAATTTAAAAAGCAATACATTATAAAATTATGAAAGTCGAATATGATGAGAATTAATTAATAAGAATCCCGTGAGAGAGACACACACAGAAAGATTACATTTTCGAAAAAACTCTGAGAATACGAGCTGTTCTCTTTTTCTGGGGAGCTTCTGAAAATTTATAAATCTAATAGGAAGCAAACATTAAATTAGAGTGACCCAAATGATTGATTATTTTATTGGTCCCCATATTTTTAATATATGCTGCTAATTGAATATAAAATATAATGCATTTTAACACTAATCGACAAAAGGTTGAATCGAAAGAGGAAGAATATAGCTTCGATTACGTCATTCTCCAATATCTATAAATCTGTTACTAGTAACATTCGTTTCATAGGGTATGTCCGCCTCGTGTACTCCCGAACTTTCAAAGAAAAACTTTATTTGTCGACGGTTTAAAGTGTCGAAGAACCTCACTTTTCGAATTTATTAAAAGCACCCACAAAGAGGACGTTTCGACGCTGTTTGTCATAGATAAGCCAAACAAACGGAAAATTGTAATTCAGGTTAATATACTGGGGGTTCCGAGATGTCTTTTGTCCGGGGTAAATCACGTTGGCCGCACACGCCTCGGTGTCCTCTTCCGTGACACTGACGGAAATGCGGTGCACGGCATTGCCAAGATGTACACTCTCATCGTCCACGAAGAAATCGTCCAGGTTGATCGCGTCAAACTTCAATAATTCTTGAATGCCTAGATCTCGCAGCAGCGCACGCATTGGCATGTCTCTCTCCAAATAGAAGATCGGATTTAACGTGTAGTTTGTAACATCTCCCGATTGCGTATCACTATCTAGCAAATTGCGCAATTTGCAGATTCTCTCCTCGGTCGTCATTCGCGCGATCCAATTGCAAACGTCATTGCCTGAAGGGATCCTTCTGGTTTTAAAGTCACCCGAAATTATCGAGTCAGGTAAAAACACGAACATAGACGTTTTCTGATTTGTGTAGAAGAACTCGGTCACGTGCGCTTTTAATTCGCGAGAGAAGACTGAAAAAAACAAATTAATATTGATAATATAGAGAACAATAAATAGTAGTCAAGATAGATAAATGAATGAAAACGGAAATACATTCGATCGTTGGATATAAATATCGCTTTTATATCAAGCATTTTTTGAGAAATCATATAATATTTCTCACATTTTTAAGAATAAAAAATCGTTTGCGTAAACACATTTTGATCAAGTGTTGGAAAATTGAAAATAAAATAAGTGGCAAATTGATGAAAATCAGAAACTTGTTCTTAACAATTTTAAAAATTTTTCAACAATTTTTATTGTACTAAAGTTTAACCCGTCTGTCAATTTATAATTTTGTACCTTTTCATTAATGTATAAGTAACCGAGTACCAACTGCGTGTTTTCGACACATTACTGCAACATAATCTTTATATCAAGTGCTGGGCATCGAAAAATTCTTTATCGTTATATTTCAGATAGTTTCTCAAGTACGAAAGCCCTTCGTATTTTTTTTCGAATTTCACGGCCGAGGAAAGTTCCAACACATTTTAAATATTTTAATTAAAGTTACTTTCGATGTTCGGGTACCCGTTAATTGACAGAATGATTAAAGGGTGTGTTCTTTACAAAATAAAATATGTTTACAAAATATGTTTCGATTACGATTAATTGAAAAAATTCGATTATGAAATGATTTATGGTACGTATGTCAGGTGAAATCGAAAAATGAGTGGTATGCTAACAGCTGCTATTCTTTCGTTTGTCAAAATAATTCAGAACGTTCGATGCGTCAGATGGGCAGGTCGTTGAAATTTGGAATTCTTGTACGTATAAACGGGACATGGTCATCAAAACAAGTTCCATATTATCTCTGACTTCTTCTGCGCTTAATTTTACAGGATTAAGAAAGTTATACTTTGACAAATTTTCTATTGTCATATTAATGCGAACTATTTTCTCAGTTGAAGTTTTGTCAGGATCAAAAACTTCGAGTCCAGAGTAGAAAATATATTTCAGCGGTAAAAGGTTAGACTTAAAATTAGTAGTTTTAATCCAACATCTACTCTCATCGCCATAATCGGAGGAGGCCGCAGATGCATTATTCTAGAACCGAGAATATCAAAGGAAATGTTTGTCAGATATTCATTCCATTTCTTAATTATTTTATTCAAATTTACATTTTTGCAGGTATAATATTTATATGTGTGTGTGTGTGTTATAAACAAAAAAAATCGGCAAATTACTACATTAAATTAATTTAAATGAAGAAGTGTCTGAATTATAGAGATATTACGATAAGCAAGGTTTCTGAATTTTATTAAATAATCTACCATTAAGAGATTGCTCTGTGACAAATTTAAGATCTGTCAAAGCTTCAAATCTTTATTTCACTTAAAATATATTTCCTTTATTGTCATTGATTTGACCGCTTAATGAATCTTTCAGACTGGAAAAGTTTTCGTTTGATAGTTGTTTTTACATATCGTTTTATATAATCAGGCATGCACATTTTGACTATTTTTTTATCATTGTATCCAACATATAATGCAAAAATGCAAATGCAAGAATTATTTACCTCTGATTGCTTGGAGTCTCTTCTTGATGAGTAGTATTGTATCAACTCGTATTTGGAAACATCTGATAAATACAAGATGTGTTTTAGGCGCTTCTCGATAGCACCGCTGGACAGAAAGTAAACCATCAAAAGTCCCTCATATATGCTATGCGGACTGAAGGCAAAATCATTCTTCGGCTTGATGAGCATAAATCTATACAGGCATTTCATCGCGAACAGAAAATGCGCTTCCGTCAATATTTTCTCTGGGGAATAGAAAAGACTAAGAATAAGAAAAGAAGTTGATAAAAGAGAAATATTACAAATAGAAAGTAACAATAAATTATAATTATAATTAATAAATTAATAATAACATTTAACATAAATTTAATAAAAGATATTTTAAATACAATGAACAGTGTATCGAAATTTATTCTACAATTATTTTGCATGTGTAAGAATAAATTTTATTATAACTCAAATTTAATTTTTAACTTGAAGGACGATAAAATCAACAATATACATATAATAATCATCGAAAAAGAAGAGGAGAAGGTTTGCAGATGCATTCTTACCTATGTTTACTAACATGATTATATTCAAACTTTGTCTAATACGTACCGAACTCGGGAAACGATATTTCATTTATATTTTTAGCAAATAAAATAAACGCGAAATTCGAGATCGACTAATTATTATTGATGAAATATAATTTGTAATTTTTAATACTAAACAATAAAGAAATTATATTCTGCAATGATTATAACTGATTCTAACACTCAATCAAGTATACTTTGTGTCGTCTACTCTGTGGAAGTCATATCTTAAAATTAAACTTATTTTGTGTAAATCTAAAACGCGAAATAATTTTTCAAAATATAAATAATGTTAGCAGATTTCAAAAAAAAAGTACGCGACTTTAGAATATCCGAATTGCAAAACCTGCCAAGTGATGGCCACTAATTTACATGGAAATATAAATTCACTGGACAACAATGTATATAATAATAACACAAAAATAATATTTTTGTATATTCGGCATATTTTATCAATGTATCTTTTAGATCATTATCTATGCGATAAATTGACGACAAAATTACATGGTGTTACACAAGAATTTTTAGACTCACCAATTTGGTTTATCCGTTCCTGTTCCATTTCTGTTTATACAATAGCATAAACAGAGACAAACACGTCGCCTGCGTGAAGCACACAAGTCTTTTATTTATTTGCTTTAATCGTAATATTATTTAACACTATAGTTTCGCTCGCGTATGTTAGTTAGCGTTAATAACGGATATAATTTTTGCGCTGGCAGTAGAGCCGAGTGTGAAATAATTTTATCCTCTCGTTATATTACTTCGCCTGAGATACTTTTGTACAATTTTCAAGTCAGAAGCCGTCCTCCTCTCGTTCGATTCTTCATCCTAGAACGGAAGAAAACCTTTCTTTCTGGATTGAGACATGCGCATAAACACACATACGCAAATATAAACACACACACTCACTCACACATAAAAAAAATACAAAAATACAATATTTACTTGAATATTCATATCTTCTTGTGATATATTCTTAATAACAGTTTTAACACTTTAACTTTATTAAATATCTAATATCTAATAACTTAATAACACAACAATAACACATGTGACATATTATACATATACGTACATGCATGTACGCACGCACACACGCACAGCTTTTAAAAGAATGAAATAAAATACTCACACACACACGCTTTTAAAAGAATAAAATAAAAAAAGTTTAAAAAAAAAGACTCTCGCCTGCTGCCAACAAAAAGTGCAACATTTAAAAAATAATTAATTAAAACTAATTAAAATAAAAATTAAATAGAAATTAAATAAAACAATTGAATAAAAAAATGTTATGTAAAATTTAAAAATAAATAAAACCAAAAATATCAAAAAGTTAAATAAAATTTAAGTGATACTAAAATATAAAATATGTAAAATTATCATATTAATAAAATAAAATTTAAAAAAACAGTTTATTAATTTAAAAAACATTTAATAAAAATAAGCTTAGAAATGTTTGAAATAATATCTATTTGTAAGTATTGATACAATTAATTACACATTATTAAATATTAAATTAAAGAAATTATACATGTGTGAACTAACAATTATTATTAAATATCAAGTATAAGATGAAGTATTAGATGAAATATAAGAAATCACTCACACACAAATAAGTTATTATTTATTTGATTTCATTCTCATCACATATTTTGCGCTGTATATTTTAAAAAGGGTTAAAATTGTAGAATTAAATAATAATAAATTATTTTTTTTCATACACTGTAATTATTAAGTGCATACTTTACAAGAGCAGTCGGGAGACGCCACATTAGGTGTGCATGTGTGTTTGTTAAATTTAGCATTATTTAAATACATATGTACATAATAATATATGAATTTCAATAGCGAGCTGTTATGTTACTTCCAAATATTTCTTTCAAAGAATCGGAAAATAATTAATTTATGACATATATGTAGATATATATACAACATATATGTATATGTATGTGCATATGTATATATACATATACATATATTCATTGCTTTATCGAAATTCCTCATCCTAATATCATCACACAATAATAATAGCACTTTCTAATATAAATTATGTTTTATATATTTTTCGTCAGGTAATTCAAAAAGCAATAAATTATAAAATTATGAAATTCTAATGTGAGAATAAATTAATAAGAATCCCGTGAGAGAGACACACACCCAGAGAGACTACATTTTCGAAAAAACTTTGAGAATACGAGCCTTTCTCCTTTTCTGGAGCGAACATTCATAAATCTAATAGGAAACGAACATTAAATTTGAGTGATCCAAAAGATTGATTTATTTCATCGGTCTCCATATTTTTAATAGAAGCTGTTAATTGAATATATCGCGCATAAAATATAATGCATTTTAACACTAATCGACAAAAGGAATCGAAAAAGGAAGAATATAGCTTCGATTTTATCATTTTCCAGTATCTATAAATCTGTTACTCGTAACAATCGTTTCATGGTGTATGTCCGACTCGTGTACCTCTGAAATTTCAAAGAAAAATTTAATTTGTCGACGGTTTAAAGTGTCGAGGAACTCAACCTTCTGAAATTATTAAAAGCACCGGCAAAAAGGACGTTCCGACGCTGTTTGTCATAGATCAGCCAAACGAACGGAAAATTGTAAATCAGGCTGTTATGCTTGGGGCCCTTAGAGGTCTCTTGTCCAGTGTAGATCACGTTGGCCGCACACGCCTCGGTGTCCTTTTTCGTGACATTGACGCAAATACGATGCACGACATTGCCAAGATGTACACTGTCGTCGTCCACGAAGAAACTGTCCAGGTTGATCGCGTCGGGTTTCAATAATTCTTCAATGCCTAAATCTCGCAGCAGCGCACGCATCGGCATGTCTCTCTCCAAATAGAAGATCGGATTTATCGTGAAGTTTGTAACATCTTCCGATGGCTTATCACTATCTAGCAGATTGCGCAATGTGCAGATTGCTTCCTCGGTCGACCATCGCTCGATCAAATCGCAAATAACGTTAGAGGCTATAGGAAACCTTCTCATGCTAATGTCGCTTGAAATTAACGAATCAGGTAAAAAGAGGAACAGCGACGTGTTCTCATTTGTGTAGAGGAACTCGGTCACGTGCGCTTCTAATTCGCGAGAAAAAACTGAAAAAAACAAATTAATTTTGATAATATAGAGAACAATAAATAGTAGTCAAGATAGATGAATGAATGAAGAGGGAAATACATTCGATCGTTGCATATAAATATCGCTTTTATATCAAGCATTTTTTGAGAAATCATATAATATTTAACACATTTTTAAGAATTAAAAATCTTTTGCGTAAACACATTTTGATCAAATGTTGGAAAATGAAATAAGTGACAAAGTGATAAAAATCAGAAACATGTTTTTAACAATTTCAAACATTTTTATTATACTAAAATTTAACCCTTCTGTCAATGCCTTTATTTTATCTTTTCATCAATATATGGGTACCCTGATACCAACTTCGTGCATTCGACACATTATTGTAACAATATCTTTATATCAAGTGCAGGGCGTCGAACATTTTTTTTCGTTATATTTTAAAAGATTTCCAAAAGGCCCTTCGTATTTTCTTTCGAATTTTCCGGCCGAGGAAATTTCCGACACATTTTAAAAATTTAAAGTTATTTTGGGTATTCGTTAATTGACAGAATGGTTAACCGGTGTGTTCTTTACAAAATAAAATATGTTTACTAGATATGTTTCGTTTAGAATTAATTGAAAAAATTCGATTATGAGACGATTTATGGTACGTAAGTCAGGTGAAATTAAAAAATGAGTGGTATGCTCACAGCTGTTATTCTTCCGTTTGTCAATGAGATTCAGAGCGTTCGATGCGTCAGATTGGCAGGTCGTTGAAATTTGGAATTTTTGAACGTTCATACGGGACACGGTCATCAAAACAAGTTCCATATCATCTCTGACTTTTTCTGCGCTTAATTTTACAGGATTAAGAAAGTGATTCTTTAACGAACTTTCTATTGTCATATTAATGCGAACTATTTTCTCGGTAGGAGTGTTGTCAGGATCAAAAACCTTGAGCCCATTGTTGAAAATATTTGTCAGCGGTAAAAGATGATTGAACTTACAATTAATAGTTTTAATCCAACATCTACTTTCATTGCCATAATCGGAGGAGGCCGCAGATGCATTATTCTGGAACCGAGAATATCAAAGGAAATGTTTGTCAGATATTCATTCTATTTTTTAATTGCTTTATTCAAGTTTACATTCTTGCAGGTATAATATTTATATGTGTATGTGTTTTTTAGTCTAAAATTATCGGCAAGTTACTACATTAAATTAATCTAAATGAAAAAGGATCAGAATTATAGAAATATTACGATAAGCAGAGTTTTTGGATTTTTTTTAAAAGATCTACAATTAAAAGATTGCTCTCTGACAAATTTAAGATGTATCAAAGCTTCAAATCTTTATTTCAATTAAAATATATTTCCTTTATTGTCACTGCTTTGACCGCTTAATAAATCTTTCAGATTGGAAAAGTTTTCGTTTGATAATTGTTTTTACATATCGTTTTATATAATCAGGCATGCACATTTTGACTATTTTTCCATCATTGTATCCATTATATAATGCAAAAATGCAAATGCAAGAATTATTTACCTTTGATTGTAGCTCGGAGTCTCTCCTTGATGAGTAGTATTGTATCAACTCGTATTTGGGAACATCTGATAAATACAAAATGTGTTTTAGGCGCTCCTCGATAGCACCGCTGGACAGAAAATAAACCATCAAAAGTCCCTCATATATGCTATGCGGACTGAAAGCAAAATCATTCTTCGGCTTGATGATCATAAATTTATACAGACATTTGATCGCAAACTGAAAATGCGCCTCCGTCAATATTTTTTCTGAGGAATAGAAAAGACTAAGAATAAGAAAGAAGTTGATAAAAGAGAAATATTACAAATAGAAAGTAACAATAAATTATAATTATAATTAATAAATTAATAATAACATTTAACATACATTTAATAAAAGATATTTTAAATACAATGAACAGTATATCGAAGTTTATTCTACAATTATTTTGCATGTGTAAGAATAAATTTTATTATAACTCACATTTAATTTTAAACTTGAAGAACGATAAAATCAACAATATACATATAATAATCATCGAAAAAGAAGAGGAGAAGATTTGCAGATGTATTCTTACCTGTGTTGTTTACTAACATGACTATATTCAAACTCAAAAAATGTACGCGACTTTAGAGTATCCGAATTGCAAAACCTGCCAAGTGATGGCCACTAAATTACATCGAAATATAAATTCACTTGACAACAATATATATAATAATAACACAAAAATAATATTTTCGTATATTTGGCATATTTTATCAATGTATCTTTTAGATCATTATCTTTGCGATAAATTAACGACAAAATTACATGGTGTTACACAAGAATCTTTAGACTCACCAATTTGGATTATCTGTTCCTGGTCCATTTCTGTTTATACCATAGCATGAACAGGAACAAACACGTCGCCCGCGTGAAGCACACAAGTCTTTTATTTATTTGCTTTGATCGCAATATTATTTAGCAACTGTACTTTCTCTCGCATATTATTAGTTAGCCTTACTATCGGATGTAATTTTTGCGCTGGTAGTAGAGCCGACTGTGAAATAATTTTATCCTCTTGTTATATTATACTTCGCCTGAGATACTTTTGTACAATTTTCAAGTCAGAAGACGTCCTCTTCTCGTTCGATTTTGTATCCTAGAACGGAAGAAAACCTTTTTTTCAGGATCGTGACATGCGCATAAACACACATGCACAAATACAAGCACACACACTCACTCACTCACAGATAAACATTTAAAAAAACACAAAAACATATCATTTTTTATTAATGTCGAAAATTCAAAAATTATAATTATAAAAATTAATATTATATCTATACTAAATTTACGTTATCTCATACATCGTGATACAATTACGAAAATATAAGGAAAAAAATATATGTAGTAAACGTCAGATGAAGAAGAATCAAAATTCTATCATCCATTCTGTGAACACTTGGAGAAAATCATAAAAAGGGGAGATGCAATTAAATTAATTAATAAAGAGTTAGTTTTTGTTTATAAATTTTATTATAATTTATTTTATTTGTGTCCATTAGTGAGATTTATTTTTATGTTGATAATGTGGTTATTTCCTTTTATTACTAATATTTATTTTCTTATTTATTCCGTATTATTGATAATTGTTTTAATAACACAGTTGGAAGATGTACAATAATTTTTATAGGATGATCAGCAAATTCAATTTATTCAATAATAGGATCAATACGGTCAGTTTCTCAAATACTTTCTTATGAAGTTAGATTTATTTTACAATAAATTTTATAGGATAATCAGCAAATTCAATTTATTCAATAATAGGATCAATACGATCAGTTTCTCGAATATTTTCTTATGAAGTTAGATTTATTTTAATTGTTTTTTAATTTTGATAGTTATAAGAGAAAGTTATATTCATTTGTAGATTTTTTAAAATATCAATTTTATATATGGTATTTGGTGATTTTATATCTGTGAGAAATAGATCATTGTACGCGGACATTTAATTTAGTTTTATGTTATACTTTATAGATGGCATAAATTGCATTAATTAATTTTTGATTTTCATGCGATACCCGCCTCAGTTCCGTTCTTTCTCGTCTTTTATACGTTATACTTCGGCGCTCGCAAAGTTTAGTTTAGTTTCTGATAATTTACTACATAATTTACTAACTTATTGTTAGTGTGATTTTCTGTCGTGTATAATTACATCAGTTATATAAACCGCTTACAAAAATGAAGAAATTAATTGCTTATTTAAGATTTATTGGTATTAAAACTACATTCCATACATGCATTTAAAACTACAAATTCGGTTATTTCTATGATAAACATAATAAATTTGAAATTACTTAAAATCGCTCTTATTCGTTTAAAATAACTCTTGCGAATATCTGTAACGTTCTCTCACATATAAGTTAGTTCACCATCTATTATATAGAGATAGTGTAATAAATTATATTAATTTAAATTATATAATTATTTCGAATTTGCCCTGACATTTTTTTACGGTAGATGGAGGAATATCTTGTAAGTGTGAATTTTGAAGAATAAAATATATAATAATGAATTACAACAATTTATCTAACCCAATACAATCGTGTAGCAAGCATATGATGCCATCTAAATTTATTTAACACGAAAATTATATAATGAATTTGAATATATAATTATATAATGAACTTGAATATATAATTTATTTTTATAAAATTAAGTTTTTATATAATATTTATTTATTTTATTTTTCGAAATTCTCACTTACAAGATAATGTCAATATCTTATAAGATTATAAAAAATTTATTTGTTCTACTATTTCATTTCAACTACATTCGGAAAAGAAGCAGTGTGCGCTGCGCTGCTGACTTCAGGCAGTTGATGATTTTTATTCATAACGCCAGTGAAAAGGATGTCGTGTCTATGTCTGTCATAGATCAGCAAAACAAACGAATTTTTGTATTGAGAGTAATTAGTCCCTTCGATTGACTTAAAGGTCGCTTCATTTTTGGTAAAGAACATGTTAACTGCGCCGGCAGTGACGTTCTCTAGTGTCACCTTGACATATGCACGATGTATAGCACCACCGAGGTGCAGATTTTCACGAGTGAAATTAGATAGATCGGAATGGTAGGGTTCCAATAATTGTCGGATCCCTAAATCTTCCAACAGCTCATCGATGGACAGTTCGTACTCCAGTTCGATGAACTCTGGGTATATGACACTTTCTGGTAATGACACTTGGCCCTCTAGCACTTTACGAAGCTCATCGCTTCCTTCTTTGGTCATCAATTTTTCGACCAATCCGGAAATGTTTTGACCAATTATCCAGCAATTATGAATACATGATTGCACATACGGAAATAATAGATACAGCGACTGAGTCTTGTGCAGATATGATAATTCAGTCACGAACATGCCAAGAGTGGATGATATGACTGAAAAAAAAATTATTGAGACTACAGAGCAACAAAAGAAGTAAATATAATTGGTTGCGAAATTAGATTGTTGCCTAAAAAATATTAATTATATATCAAGAATTTTTAAAAATGCGTATAGAGCTCCTTGCACTCTCGAAATGAAAAACTATGTATTTGCATAATCACATTTCGATCACATGTTGGAGAATTAGGAAAACATAAGTGGAACACAAAATCAGAGACATGTGTATGTGTGTTTAATTTTAAACAAATATCGAAAATGATTTATTATACTAAAATTTCTACTAGACTAAAATTATTGTTATAAAATTTAAAACTGAATTTCATTTATAAAATAAAATATTGCGAAATATATTACCATTTTAATTAATTAAAACAATCTGATTAAAGAAGATTTCATTAAATAGAGTCTATGTAAATGTATAAGTAAAATAAAAATGTAATTATAAAAAATCTAAATATGTAATTAAACAGAGTGACATGTTTACCATGTCTAGGTTTTCGCACAAAATCATGCAACTCAAACGGCACGTTGGTAGGGACAGCCGATTGAAATGTATCGCCTTTGAAGCGAAATTCGGACGACAGAATAAATTCCATATTTTTGTTGAGTCCGTTTAATTCCACGGGTTGAGAGATATAATACTGCATCTCGTTTCTCAGTACTTCATTAATGTCTTGCATTAAATTAGAAATTTTGGAGCTATCAAACACATTGCATTTATTTGTATTAAAAAAACTTGCCACGGTATCGAGTAAGCGTTTGCTATTTTTAATCCAACAACTATTTCCGTCATAATATCCCTTGGACTTCTGATCCTAAAATAAAGAATATCGAAGATTATGTGATTGTTTACAAAATTTCTTTTCTTTCGAAATAAAAGACTCCTTTTTCGAAAGAAAAGAAATTTTGTAAACAAGTAGAACAATATATCATATATTAATACAATATTATATTATATATAATAATTTCTGTAATTATATACAATATTTAATTTTATTTTTTAATATTATATACAATAATTTCTGTAATTATATATTACTAGGGCTTCACCCACACAAGTAGAACAATATATCATATATTAATACAATATTATATTATATATAATAATTTATATAATAATATATGAGCAATTCCACATCAAATCGGACAAGAAAGTACCTCATATTTTTTAAATCGATTCAAACTTTTTTCACTTAAAATATACATAAAATAATGAGGTACGTATTTTTATATTTGTCCAAAATATTTTTATGCAGAAGTTATAAATAACAAAATTTTCGTGAAAAATTAAGAAGTTGTCAACATTAAAAGTTAATATCTCTGGTTATACCTGTCATAGAGATATTTTCGAAAATGTATTTTCAAGCTATAGAGACAACCTTTTTTATAAAATACGTACCTCCTTATTTTATGTATATTTCAAGTGAAAGAAGTTTCGTTCGATTTAAAGAGACGAGGTCAAAAATGGTCGATTGTTGTCCGATTTGACGTGGAATTTCCTACATAATAATAATACACATATATTTATTATTCAAATATTACCAAATTGCCAAAATTACTCAAGTTAATTATGTATTTCAGTAATAATTATTATGATTAGTAAAGTAGTAGTTTTCGAATTTTGTGTTCAAGGACTTATCATTAAAAATTGCTCTATGAGAAAATTAGAATTTTAGTTTTTGGTTCTTTATTTCGCTTAAAAATATATACTCATTTTCGTCGCTTAATACACTATTTAACATAATAATGTTTTTGTTTAGTATAAATAAATTTTACGTTATTTTATACAAAGTGATCTAACAAACTTCAAACTTGTTTCCGTCATTTCTCATCAGCTTTTAAAGCGGAAATCTGTCAGTTCCATTGTGTTAAAATATGGTACAAGTATTTTAATACTTATCATTTGTAGTAAGAGGCAAGTATTTTCTTCAGCAAAACATTTCTACAATAACTCATAGATCCGCAATTCTGAGATATATCGTTTATGAAAATCTTGAGAATCCGAATATGTTGATGTAACGATAAATCATGCACAAATCTTTTTGACATATCTTTAACATATCTTGATGATGTAATTCAATTAAATGGGGCTAAATTACTCACCTTTTTTCTTCTCTCCATTCGGTAGTACATCGCCAAAAATTCTCTGGAAATATCAGGCAATTGCAGGATGCGTTTCAAATGTCTCTCGGTGTGACCTTCAGATACAAAGTAAACCATAAAAAGTCCTTCATATATGCTGTACTGACAAAAGACAACATTTTCCGACGCCTTTCTCTGCATAACTGTCTGCAGACATTTGAGTGCGAATCGAAAGCGTGCTTCCGATAGTTTGCCTTCTGATAAACATACATAAAACATAAATAAGAAAATTAAGCTGAACTGACAATGGCAGTAAAGAGTATTATTACACGTAAAAAGTCACAATTAATTATACAATATTTCACCAAACAATATTAAATGCAAAGTAGAACTTGATCTTGAATTTATTTGACAAATATTTTGCATTGAATTGTATTGGGAGCAATTCTAAATTTAATTTTAAACTTAAAATACGATAAAAAATTAGCAAAGATGTATATACCTAGAACAATTATTTATATAGTTTTTCTATAGAAACTATGAAGTTGCAATATTATTAAGGAAACTGTGCAGAACATAGAAGCATTTTTGAATATCCTTCTCTTGTTTTAATCAATGCTTATTACATTCAAGAAATTTCTTCAGATAGCATTACGATGTGACGACTGAATGTAACCATTACTGTCACGATATCATTTAATGCTTATAACTTTTGTCGAAACTTGAAACTCTTAGTTATATACAAATAAATGCAGAAAAAATAATTTAAACATAATAAAGTTAAAAATATATGTACTAATTAACTTACTCGCGGATTAGAAGCAGTTTGATAGAAAAAAGGATGTCATCCAATGTTTATGCGTATGAGTATTAAATAATTATTAATAAATATATAATTTTATAAACGTATAAAAACATATTATTATAAAATATATCACTATATATTGTAAGCGCTATGTTAAATGTTGTTTAAAATGTTATAAACTTTATGAAGAAATTGATGATCGCTATCTTAGAGAAGAAGAGAGGAAGATACTCAAAGATGGCTCTTTGTCGCACAGATCTTCAACTAGTTAACGTCTAGGAATCGAATGTTTGTTTAGGTATATGTGTTTATAAAAATCAATAATAAAAGACAATCGAAACAGAAAAAAGAGGACAAGATTCACGAGAGAATCTTGTTACATATGTTTACTAACATGGCTACATAAAAACTTCGTCCAATACTTAGTCGACGTCCAAAAAAAAGAATCGAATTCGACAGATAGAAATCCATTTAATTTTTCACCATGTAGAATGGACGCAAATTTCAAGATCGATGAAACTTAATAATAATAATTAACAATTAAAAATGAAGAAATTATATTCTGTAATGATTCCATCTAATTCTGACATTTACGTCGTATTCGTTTACTCAAGTATACTTTGTATCTATTCTTTACGTTGAAAAGAATCATACTCTTAAAGTCGATCTTATTTAAAATACATCTTAAGCGCGAAACGTTTAGTTAAAATATTCATAATTAGATATATAATACACGAGTATTATATATCTAGAGTATTTGAATCTAACTGATCGCGAGACCCACTAAGCGACAGCAATTAAATTGCATCGAAATACACAAATTTATCTAAGGACAATATATTAAAAAATAATAGTACAATGAAAATATTAGCGCTGTATATTTTAATTATCTATGTGATAAATCGGCGTTTCAAAATTGCTTGGTTTTGTAAAACATCTTTCGACTCACCTAATTTGTCAATTGTAACCATTTCTTCCTCTGCACTTTTCATACCCAATAGCTCCATATTCAATAGCAAAACCGTGGCAAACGGGTAAAGCAGACGAATTCCTTTGTGTGTCTCAATCACGATTAATAGCTGTTTATAATACATACAAAATATGTGGCGCTTGCGTATAATACTTAACACTGTCGCCGGATGTAATTTTTGTGCGGGAAGTTGTACCAGATATGAAATTACGTCGTTTTACTTTATGTCATTGTAGTTTGACATTTTTCTGCGCCATTTTAAAATCTAAGGCAGTATGTAGATTTAATTGTTCATTTTACAATTAGTCAGAAACAATGTGTAAGTAAACCAAATTGACACACACAAACATAAATGTTATCATTATCAAATTCAAAAATTATTTTTGACTATATATATATATATATATATATACATATACGCGTCAAGTGAAATGATGAGTCAAAATTCTATCATCGGTTCTGTTAATATTTGACACATGGAAAGCATCATGAAGAAGATTTAGATATATTATCAAAAAAATAAATTATAATTCTAATAATTATAGCAATATTATTGCAAAATAGAGTTAAGTACATCGCATGGTTACACATATTGAAAAGAGAAATATTTTTATTTTTTTTTCTTTCTATTACATTACACCGCATTATTAATATTCTTACAAATTTTATAAGCATTATTTAATATCATATGAACATAATAATATAAATGTCGAATTTCGATAGCGAACCGTTATCTCGCTTCTAAATACTTCTTCCATAGAATCCGAAAAAATGAATTAATAAAGTACATACATACAGATATATTATACATACATACGTACATATATACGTGTATACAAACACATATATACATATGTATGTACATATATTTACTGCTTAAACGAAATTTATCACCTACATATAATAACACAATAACATCAGCTCCTTCTAATGTAACTTATATCTTATATCGTTCTCTTCAGTTAATTTAAAAAAAAAGAAATTATTAAACAATATAATCCAAACGCGACAACAAATTCATGAAAATCGCGTAACAGACTATAATTCCGAAAGAACTTTGAAGGATACGAGCTTTTCTCTTTTTCTGAAGTTTTCAAAAATTCATAAATCTAATAGGAAGCAAACATTAAATTTGAGTGATACAAAAGATTGATTTATTTCATCGGCTTCCATATTTTTAATAAAAGTTGCTCACATTGAGTATATCGCGCACAAAATATAATGCTTTTTAATTCTAATCGACAAAAGGTTGAATCAAAGAAGAATGAATATATCATTGATAATTACATCATTTTCCAATAACCATAAATCCGTTACTCGTAACAATCGTTTCATAGTGTATGTCCGACTCGTGTACTCCCTAACTTCCAAAGAAAGATTCGAGTTGACGGCCTAAACCCCTGAGATCCAGACTGCGGTTTTTATTAAAAGCGCCGGCAAAGAGAACGTTTCGACGCTGTTTATCATAGATCAGCCAGACAAACGGAAAATAGTAATGCTGGCTGATTTTATTGGAGTCCGAAAAGGGAACATGATAATCCTCTTGTCCGGTGTAGATTACGTTGACTGAACCCGCGACAGTGTCCTCTTTCGTGACCTTGACGTGAGTTCGGTGCACAGCATTGCCGAGATGTACACTGTCGTCGTTCACGAAGAAACTATCCAGGTTGATCGCGTCAGGCTTTAGTAATTCTTCAATACCTAGATCTCGCAGCAACGCACGCATTGGCATGTCTGTCTCCAAATCGAAGATCGGACCTCTCGTGTAATCTTGATCATCTTCTGATGGCGTATCATTATCTAGCAGATTGCGCAATGTGCAGATTCCCTCCTCGGTCGAAAATCGCTCGATCAAATCGCAAATTGGATCATTGACTACAGGGAATCTTCTGACCTCGCCACCTTGGATTATCGAACCAGGTATAAACATGAACAGCGATCTGTTCTCATTAGTGTAGGGGAACTCGCCCACTAACATGCCTAATTCGTCAGATATCCCTGAAAGAAAAATAGACGTTGCCAATATGAAGAACAATAAATAGTGGTCAAGATAGATGAATCAATGAAGAGGGAAATACATTCGATCGTTGCATATAAATATCGCTTTTATATCAAACATCTTTTGAGAATTTATATAATATTTCTCACATTTTTAAGAATAAAACATCGTTTGCGTAAGCACATTTTGATCGAGTGTTGGAAAATTGAAAATGGAATAAATGGCAAAGCGATAAAAGGCAAAGTAAAAATCAAAATGAAATATGTTTACGAGATGTTCTGTTTACGAATAATTGAGAAAATTCGATTATGAAAAGATTTATGGTACATAACTCAAGATAAATCAAGAAATAAATGGTATACGTACAACTTTTACGCTTTCGTTCGTCAACTTTCTGTACGCCCTTTGCGTCAGATTCACTCATCGTTTAAATTTGGAATTTTTGAACGTTCAAACGGGACACGGTCATCAAAACAAGTTCCATATCATCTTTGACCTCTCTAAATTTCACGGGGAAACGAATGTAATTTTCCGTCGCGCTTTGTATTGCCATATTAATGCGATCTATTTTCTCGATAGGAGTGTCGTCAGGATCAAAAACTTCGAATTTATTATTGAAAATACTTTTTTTTCAGCGGAAAAAGGTGATTGAACTTAGTAGCTTTAATCCAACATCTTCTCTCAGCATCGTAATCGGAGGAGGCCGCAGATGCATTATTCTAGAACCGAGAATATCAATGGAAATATTAGTGAGATCTTCATTCCACATTTCTTAATGGTATTATTCAAGTTTACATTCTTGCAGGCATGACATTTATATATGTGTGTTACAATTTGAAAAATCTCCAAGTTTCTACATTTAAATTAATCTATGTATATGAAAAAGAGTCAGCATTATAGAGATATTTCGATAGGCAAGTTTTTTGAATTTTATTAAAGGATCTATCATTAAAAGATTGCTCAGTGACAAATGTAAGATGTGTCAAAGCTTCATATCTTTATTTCACTTATAATATTTTTCCTTTACCTAATATTTTTGTTACCGCTTTTACCGCTTAATAAATCTTTCAGAGTGGCAAAATTTTCGTTTATAATTGTTTTTATATATCATTTTATACAATCAGGTATGCACATTTTGACTATTTTCCATCATTGTATCTATCATATAATACAAAAATGCGTCAGAATTATTTACCTCTGATTGCTCGAAGTCTCTCCCTAATAAGTAATATTGTATCAAGTCGTATTTACGGACATTTGATAAACATAGGATGAGCTTTAGGCGCTCCTCGATGGCACCGCTGGACATAAGGTAAATTGACAAAAGTCCCTCATATATGCTATGCGGATTGAAGGCAATATCATTATTCGGCATGATCATCATAAATCTATACAGACATTTCATCGCAAACTGGAAATGCGCTTCCGTCAATATATTCTCTGGCGAATGGAAAAGACGAATATGAAAAGAAGTTGACAAAAGAGAAATATTACAAATAGAAAGTAACAATAAATTTCAATTACGATTAAAAACTTTATCATAACATTTAACAATACATGTAATAAAAAATATTAAAAATACAATGAACAATGTGTCGAAATTTGTTTGACAATTATATTGCATGTGTAAGGATAAATTTTATTCTAACTCAAATTTAATTTTAGACTCGAAAGATAAAATCAACAATATACATATAATGCCAATCGAAAAAAAAGTGAAGGAGTTTCGCAGATGTATTCTTACCTACTTATGTTTACTAACATGACTATATTCAAACCTTTTCTTATACGTAACGAATTCGGGAAACGATATTTCACTTATATTTCCAGCAAATGAATAAACGCGAGATTAGAGATCGACGGATTATTATTGATGAAATATAAATAGTAATATTTAATACTTAACAATGATAAAATTATATTCTGCAATGATTCTATCAAATTCTAACATTCAATTAAATATACTTTGTGTCGTCTACGCTGTGTAAGTCATGCCTTATAATTGAACTTATTTTGTGTATATCTAAAACGCGAAATAAATTTCACTAAAATAAAATAATGTTAGCAGATTTCGAAAAAAAGTACGCGACTCTAGAGTTTTCGTATTTCAAAACCTGCCAAGTGATGGCCACTGAATTACATCGAAATACAAGTTCACTTGACAAAAATATATAAAATAATGACGCAAAAGAATATTTTTGTACCAATGTATATTTTAGATCATTTTCTATGCGATAAATTGACGGCAAAATTACATGATGTTATAGAAGAATTTTTCGACTCACCAATTTCTATTATCCGTTCTTGTTCCATTTCTGTTTTTACAATAGCAAAAGCAGAGACAAACACGTGGCTCGCGTGAAACACACAAATCTTTTATTTAATTGATTATATCGCAATATTATTTAGTAACTGTACTTTCGCTCGCGTATTGTTAGTTAGCGTTACTATCGGATGTAATTTATGCGCTGATGGTAGAGCCGAATGTGAGATAATTTTATCCTTTCGCTATATATCTGCGCCAGAGATTATTTTGTACACTTTTCAAATCTGAAACCGTCCTCGAGCTTTGATTCTTCATCCCAGACTGAAGACAACTTTCTATAAATATCATGACAAGCGTATTAGCACCCGAATACACACACACACACACACACACATCAATAACAACACACACTCACTCACTCACAGATACACATCAAACAAGACAGAAACATATCATTTGATATTGATGTCAAATAATTCGAAAATTATTTATAACTGTATTATTATCTATAACTAAATGTACGGTATCTTATACATCGCGATATAATTACGAAAATATAAAGAAGAAGATACATATAGCGCACGTCAAGTGTGAAAAAAGAAAAAAAATTCTGTCATCGATTCTATTAATGTTTAATACATAGAGAGGACCATGAAAAGAGAATTTAGATATAATATATGATCGAAAGAATAAATTATAAAACTGTTAACTATACTAATATTATAGCAGAATTAAAATAGAGTAAAGTACAACGCATCGTTACACATATTTGAGAGAGAAGGATGTTTTATTTTTTTTCCTGTTACATTACACCGCACAATTAACATTTTTAAAAAATGTTTAAGCATTAATTAAATACATATATGTACATAATAATATATAAATGTTGAATTTCCATAGCGAACACCGTTATCTCTCTTTCTAATATTTGTCAGAGAATCGGAAAAAAATTATTTAATGACATACACATATGCAGATATATTATGCATACATATATGTATATATATATATATGTCTGTGTATATGTAAAAATATATATATATACAATATATATATATATATATATATATATATATATATATATATGTATGTATGTGTATATGTATTCTCTGCTTTATCGAAATTCCTCATCTTAATATCAAAAGCGCCGACAAATCATCAGACAATGATAACAACGCTTTCTAATGTAAATTATGTTTTATGTCCTTCTCTTCAATTAATTAAAAAAGCAATTTCATTATAAAATAATGAAATCCGAATGTGAGAATAAATTAATGAGAATCCCGTAACAGATTACATTTTTTCGAAAATACTTTGGTGGATACGAGCTTTTCTCTTTTTTTCGAGCTTTCGAAAATTCATAAATCTAATAGCCAGCAGACATAAAATTCGAGTGATTTAAAAGACTGATTTGTTTCATCAGTCTTCAAAGGCTATAGCCGGATAAGATGGTAAAAAGTGCCCCCGCGCGAAATGACTTAAAAGTATTTACGCAATACTTCTAAACTAAAAAAAAGTTTTTTAGCGCGGTTCATAACCTCCCACCCCCTCCCTCTTCTACATAGCAAAAAAAACATGTTTTTTAAATTTAATTTTTTCTTACGTGTTTATGCTTAGGAATTCTTGATATAAAAAATATGTTACTAAAAAAAAAATGTTTCTTCTGTACAAAAAATTTGTTTTGAATTGTTTTACTGTCACATTTGAATTTTAAAAAATTCCTAAATATAAAAAATGCGATTTTCACAAGGTTCTTATAGAGGTGACGCCTTGAAAAAATTCTCGAATATCCCTCTCAAAAAATAAAAATTTATGCAATTTATTCCGAATTTTCTGATTGGTGCAACATATTTAAAAAAATTAAAAACCACGTTTTTACACTATTTTTCACATAAAATGCATATAAATCTAAACTTATGCATTAAATCTAGTTATAAATATTTATTTTTAATATATCTGCATCTATTTCAATACTTATTTTATAAACTTTCCATCGCTTATACTTATTATAACATATTACAATCATACATAAATATTTATATTATAATCAATATCCTGATTTTTACGGTTTTTATTTTATTAAGTCAAAATTTTTTGTCATTTAAATTATTTATCTAGTGATATTTTGACTTAATGAAATAAAAACCGTAAAAATCAGGATATTGATTATAATATAAATATTCTATCATCGATTCTATTAATGTTTGACACATATAGAGTAATATTAACAGGACTTAGATATAATATATTATTGAAAAAATAAATTATAATGTTATTAGCAATAGCAAAATATTATAGCAAAATTAATATAGAGTTAAGTACATCGTATCGTTACACATGAGAGAGAAAGAAACTTTTATTTTTTTTTCAAGTTACATTACACCGTGCAATTAACATTTTTACAAATTTCGTAAGCATTATTTAAATACATATGAACATAATAATATTATTAATAATATTATTATGTACATATGTATTTAAATAATGCTTAAAAATTTGTAAAAATGTTAACTGCACGGTGTAATGTAACAGGAAAAAAAAATAAAACATCTCACTCTCTCCAATATACAGTAACAATGCGTTATACTTTACTCTATTTTAATTCTGCTATAATATTAGTATAATTAACAGTTTTATAATTTATTCTTTCGATAATATATTATATCTAAATTCTCTTTTCATGATCCTCTCTATGTATCAAACATTAATAGAATTGATGAAAGGATTTTGACTCCTTTTTACTTGACGTGGGCTATATATATATCTTATTCTTTATATTTTCGTAATTATATCGCAATGTATAAGATATCGTATATTTAGTTATAGATAATAATACAGTTATAAATAATTTTTGAATTATTTGACACCAAATGATATGTTTCTGTGTTGTTTGATGTGTATCTGTGAGTGAGTGAGTGTGTGTTGTTATTGTTGTGTGTGTGTGTGTGTGCGTGCGTGCGTGCGTGCGTGTGTGCATTATATGTATATTGTTGATTTTATCTTTCAAGTTTAAAATTGAATTTGAGTTATAATAAAATTTATTCTTACATATGCACAATAAATGTTGAATAAATTTTGATACATTGTTCATTGTATTTATAATATTTTTTATTACATGGATTGTTAAATGTTATGATTAAGTTTTTAATTGTAATTAAAATTTATTGTTACTTTCTATTACTAATATTTCTCTATTGTCACTTTCTTTTCATTCTTTTTATTCGTCTTTTCTATTCGCTAGAGACAAAAATGACGGAGGCGCGTTTCCAGTTCGCAATCAAATGTATGCATATAATTATGCAGATTATGCCGAAAAGTGATATTGCCTTCAGTCCGCATAGCATATATGAGGGACTTTTGATGGTTTACCTTATGTCCAGCGGTGCCATCGAGGAGCACCTAAAGCTCATTCTGTGTTTATCAGATGTCCGTAAATACGACTTGATACACTATTACTTATTAGGGAGAGACTTCGAACAATTAGAGGTAAATAAATGTGACGCATTTTTATATTATATGATGGATACAATGATGGAAAATAGTCAAAATGTGCATGCCTGATTGTAAAAAATGATATGTAAAAACAATTATTAACCAAAAGTTTGCCACTCTGAAAGATGTATTAAGCGGTAAAAGCGGTAAAAATAAAGGAAAAGTATTAGTGAAATAAAGATATGAAGCTTTGACACATCTTAAATTTGTGACTGAGCAATCTTTTAATGGTAGATCCTTTAATAAAATCCAGAAAACTTGTTTATCGAAATATATATCTATGATTCTGACTCTTTTTCATTTATATCAATTTAAATGTAGTAACTTGGCGATTTTTTAGATTGTACTACACATATATAAATGTTATGTTTGCAAGAATGTAAACTTAAATAAAGCAATTAAGAAATGGAATGAAGATGTCACAAATATTTCCATTGATATTCTCGGTTCCAGAATAATGCACCCGCGGCCTCCTTCGATTACGATGCTGAAAGAAGATGTTGGATTAAAGCTACTAATTTCAATCACCTTTTTCCGCTGAAGAGTATTTTCAACAATAGACTCGAAGTCTTTAATCCTTTTGACACTCCTATCGAGAAAATAGCTCGCATTAATATGGCATTAATACAAAGCGCGACGGAAAATTACATTCGTTTCCCCGTGGGATTAGGAGAAGTCAGAGATAATATAGAACTTGTTTGATGACCGTGTCCCGTTTGAACGCTCAACAATTCCAAGTTTCACAGATTCTTTATGACAAACGAAAGCGAAGATTCTGTGAGCATACCACTCATTTTTTTATTTCATCTAACGTACCATAAATCTTTTCATATTCGAATTTTTTCAATTAATCGTAAAACGAAACATATGTAGTAAACATATTTTAATTTGTAAAGAACGCTCCGCTTAATCATTCTGTCAATTAACGGGTACCCGAGCATCGAAAATAACTGTAAATATTTAAAATGTGTCGAAAATTTCCTCGGCCATAAAATTTGAAAGAAAATACAAAGGGTCTTTGTACTTTGGAAACCATCTAAAATAAGGTCAGTGCAAAAGTAATTACGCCACCTTAAGCTTTTGGATTTTTTCGACACTTTGCTGAGTATCGAATCAAAAAATTAAGTGTACCATAATTAAAAGTGATCTTTTGGCTGCTTAAAAAAAAATATTTCAACACTTTATCTCCTCTCTTTCTTTTCCCACCAATCGTTACAAAAAAGTGCGTCAAAGTGGCGTATTTACCGACACGTGCAGGTAATTACGCCACCTAATAAAAAATTCATATAAAGTGATTTTAAGGCGTGGAATCATTTGAGAAACTAACGCAGGACTTTGCAACAATCATTTTGTGAATTTTACTCGCAATTCCAATGCATAAAAAAAGGAACGGGAAGACAAACGTGTTTTGATTATAAATTTTATTTTATAAAAATAAGCAGAATTAATTTTTATTTTTTATCAAGTATAAGTTTTATTTTTTACATTGAAAAAACTGCCATAATTAAAACGGATCTAAATACAAATATAGAGGCAAATTCGTTAGTAATTCTAATGAGTTCTTAAAGTGGCGTAGTAACCAGCAGCCTGAAATTTCGTAAATAAATTATTTTTTTTGTACTTAAATGAAATGGAATGACAAAAACGACTATACTTTCGGAAAAGACGTTAAATGTACTACCAAAATAATGCTAGTAAATATTTGAAATGTAATAATTACTGCCGGCAAATTAGCGGCTAGTGTAGTGCCAAATTTATAGTGGCAAATTTTTTGATAACAATTTTTGTTCTAATCGTTACTACAAATCACTGAATGTTCAAAACGGCAAAATGTTTGTTGATATCAACTTAGTATCTATGCCTTCACAATTAGCATTCGTCATTTAAAGCCATCCGTACGTATTAATGAAGAATTAGATAGGTGGCGTAATTAGCTGCTATGGCGTAATTATCTGCACTGACCTTATAACGAGAAAGAATGTTCGATGCCCAGCACTTGCTATAAAGATAATGTTGCAGTAATGTGTCGAAAACACGCAATTGGTACTCGGGTACTCATACATTGGCGAAAAGGTAAAAAATTATGCAAAACACAGAAGAGTTAAATTTTTGTAGAATAAAAATTGTTGAAAAATGTTGAGATTTTTAAAAACAAGTTTATGATTTTTATCATTTTGCCACTTATTTCATTTTCAATTTTCCAACACTTGATCAAAATGTGTTTACGCAAACGATGTGTTATTCTTAAAAATGAGAAATATTATATGAATTCTCAAAAAATGCTTAATATAAAAGCGATATTTTATACGCAACGATCGAATGTATTTCCGTTTTCATCGACTCATCTATCTTGATCACTATTTATTGTTCTCTATATTGGCAACGTCTATTTTTCTTTCAGTCTTCTCTGGTGAATTAAACATGCACGTGCTCGAGTTCCCCTACACGAATGAGAACAGGTCGCTGTTCGTGTTTTTACCTACGATATCCTGGCGCCCAGCTGACTTTGGCGTGAGAAGATTCATCGCCAATGGCGTTTTCGATTTAATCGAGCGATTGTCGACCGAGGAGGCAATGTGCACATTGCGCAATCTGCTAGATAGTGATACGCCATCGGAAGATGCGTATGATAACTTCGAGATAGAACCTATCTTCAATTTGGAGGAAAACGTACCAATGCTGCCGCTGTTTGAAGCATTTGGCATTGAAGAATTATTGAAGCCCAACGCGATCAACCTCGACAGTTTTTTCGTTAATGATGACAGTAAACATCTCGGCAATGCCATGCATCGTATTCGCATCGAGGTCACGGAAAACTACACCGCAGCGGGTGCAGTTAACGTGATCTACTCCGGACAAGGAATTCCCGCTTGATTCCCGCATATGTACATACATATGTACATATGTATGTATTTATGTGTATATATTAATTGCTTTGTCGAGATTGATCACCTACATATATCATAAGACAATAATATCAGCACCTTCTAATGTAACTTATGTTTCATGTCCTTCTCTTCTACTTAAAAAAACAAGAAATTATTAAACAATGAAATTCAAACGCGACAATAAATTAATGAGAATCGCGTAACAGCCTATATATTTCAAAAAAGACTATGAAAGATACGAGCTTTTCTCTTTTTCTGGAGTTTCCGAAAGATACATAAATTTAATAGCAAGCAAACATTAAATTTGAGTGATAGAAAAGACTGATTTATTTAATCGGCCTCCATATTTTTAATAGAAGCTGCTCATTGAATATATTGCGCACAAAATAAAATGCATTTCAATTCTAATCGATAAAAAGTTGAATCGAAAGAGGAAGAATATAGCTTCCATAATTACATCACTTTCCAATAACTGTAAATCTGTACTCTCTGTAAACTCGTAGCAATCGTTTCATAGTATATATTCGATTCGTGTATTTCTGAACATTCAAAGATAAACTTAATCTATATCCAAAGGTACAGAAATATTGGGAGGGAACGTGAGGATATGATTTATGGGAAAATAATCAAGATTATTAAAAGCGCCAGCAAAGAGGACGTTCCGACGTTTTTTGTCATAGATCAGCCAGACAAACGGATAATCGTACCCATCGTGCATTCTTTTTCCCAAAGCGGGAATCCCTTGTCCGCGGTAGATCACGTTGACTGCACCCGCCGCGGTGTAGTTTTCCGTGACCTCAATGCGAATACGATGCATGGCATTGCCAAGATGTACACTGTCATTGTTAACGAAAAAACTGTCGAGGTTGATCGCGTTGGGCTTCAAAAATTCTTCAATGCCAAATGCTTCAAACAGCGGCAGCATTGGTACGTCTTCCTCCAAATTGAAGATAGGTTCTATCTCGAAGTTATCATACGCATCTTTCGATGGCGTATCACTATCTAGCAGATTGCGCAATGTGCACATTGCCTCCTCGGTCGACAAACTAAATTCTTCCTCTTTCAATTCAACCTTTTGTCAATTGGAGTTAAAATGCATTATATATCGTGCGCGATATATTCTATGAGCAACTTTTATTAGAAATTTGGAAACCGATGAAATAAATCAATCATTTGGATCACTCAAATTTTATGTCTGCTGGCTATTAGATTTATGAATTTTCGGAAGCTCGAAAAAAAATAGAAAAACTCGTTTCCTTCAAAGTATTTTCAAAAATGTATATAGTCTGTAACAGAATTCTCATTAATTTATTCTCACATTCGAATTTCATTATTTTATAATTTATTGCTTTTATTATAACTGAAGAGAGAGACATAAAACATAATTGATATTATAAAGCGTTGTTATTATTGTCTCATAATATTAAGATGAGGAATTTTTCGATAAAGCAGAGAATATATATACAATATATATATTTACATATACACACACACAAATATATATATATATATATATATATATATATATATATATATAT
Source organism: Lasius platythorax (assembly GCA_963971435.1). Classification (NCBI taxonomy): domain Eukaryota; kingdom Metazoa; phylum Arthropoda; class Insecta; order Hymenoptera; family Formicidae; genus Lasius; species Lasius platythorax. The sequence continues at coordinate 5,507,026 of OZ020549.1, forward strand.
ATATATATGTATAATATATTTGCATACATATAAAACATTATCCGAGAAACTTTCCGAAATAATTTTCGAAGAAGTCTACGAACAGAATAGTTATACGTAATAACTATTTCTTCAGAAGTGTGATCTTGTAACTGATAAATTTATATTGAAAATTCTATTTTCAATTATATCTATCTTCAGATCGATATGAAAAGCAGATGAAAAGAATTGTAAAGATGGTAATTAAAATAAATTATCGAAAAAATAATTTAACGATATAGTAATAAGTTAAAATAAAGAAAATTATGTACAACGCGTAGATAATTTGAAAAAATGTAAATATAAAATTAAATTTATAATTAACTATGATCAACATCTATATTCTATATGGACGTTGAACATTTGCATTATTTGTAATAAAATGAAGAAATTAATTGCTTATTAAGGATTTATTGGTATTAAAACTACCTTCCATATATGCATTTAAAAATACAAACTCGGTTATTTCTATGATAAACATAATAAATTTGAATTACTTAAAAAATCGCTCTTATTCGTTAAAAATAACTCGTGCGAATAACTGGAATGTTCTCTCACATATAAGTTCGTTCACATATAAGTGAGTTCACCATCTGTTATATATATGTATAGAGATAATATAATAAATTATTCCAGTTTAAATTACATCATTATTTCAAATTTGCCCTGTGACTTTTTTTTGCGGTAGATGGTGGAATATCTTCGAGTATTTGTGAATTTTGAAGAATAAAATAAATAATAATGGATGACATCAATTTATCTAACCCAATACAATCGTGTAGCAAACATATGATGACATCTAAATTTATTTAACACAAAAGTTATATAATGAATTCGAATATAAACTTGAATATATAATTTATTTTTATAAAATTAAGTTTTTATATAATATATATATATTTCATTTTGCGAAATTCTCACTTACAAGATATTGTAAATATTTTCTAAGATGATAAAAAATAATTGACTGCACAGCCGGAAATAATAGGTATACAATGACTGAGTCTTGTTTATATATAATAATTCAGTCACAAACATGCTTAGAGTGGAAGATAAAACTGAAAAAAAAAAAAATTTTTTTTGAGATTACAAAGCAACAAAAGAGATAAAAATAAATGGAAGCGAAATTAGATTTTTGCCTACAAAATATTAATTTTACATCATGGATTTTTGAAAATGCGTATAGTGCTCCTTGCACTCTTAAAATGAAAAGCTATTTGCATAATCATATTTCGATCACATGTGGGAAATTTAAGAAAACAAGTGGAACAAAATCAGAGATATGTGTATGTGTGTTTAATCTTAAATAAATATCGAAAATGTTTTATTATACTAAAATTTTTCCTAGACTAAAATTATTATTATAAAATTTAAAATTGAATGTCATTTATAAAATAAAATATTGCGAAATATATTACCTTTTCAATTAATTGAAAAAATCTGATTAAATAAAATTTGATTAAATAGAGTTTATGTAAATGTATAAATAAAATGAAAATGTAATTATGTATAATGTAAATATATAATTAAAATGAATGACATATGTTTAACGTGTCTAGGTTTTCCCACATAAATACGCTCAAACGGCACGTTGGTAAGGACAGCCGATTGAAATGTATCGCCTTTGAAGCGAAATTCGGATGACAGAATAAATTCCATATTTTTGTTGAGTCCGTTTAATTCCATGGGAGAGATATAACCCTGCATCTCGTTTCTCAGTACTTCATTAATGTCTTGCATTAAATTAGAAATTTCGGAGCAGTCAAATACACATTGCATTTATCTATATTAAAAAAACTTGCCGTGGTAAGGAATAAGCGTTTGCTGTTTTTAATCCAACAACCATTTCCGTCATAATATTCTTTGGACTTCTCCCTATTCTGGAATAAACAATATCGAAGATGATGTGACTGTTTGCAAAATCTCTTTTCTTTCGAAATAAAAGGCTCCTATCGTTTGTAATTATAGATTACAGGGCTTTAGCCACACAAGTAGAACTTTATATCATATTTTAATACAATATTATATTATTATATATATAATAATTTATATAATAATATATAGACAATTCCACGTCAAATCGGACAAGAAATGACCTCATATTTTTTAAATCGATCGAAACTATTTTTACTTGAAATATACATAAAATAAAGGGGTATTTTTTTATTTGACCGAAATATTCTTTTTCAAAAATTATAAACAACAAAACTTCCGTGAAAAATTAAAAAGTTGTTAACTTTAAAAATTAATATCTCTGGTTATACTTGTTGTAGAAATATTTTCGAAAATGCATTTTAAAACTAAGGAGACAACCCTTTTTATAAAAATAGTTTAGGTTACAAGAAATTGTTAATTTCAATTGTTATAAATAATTGAAATGTTTAATAAATTTTTTCATCAAAAAAATACGCTCTTTAAAATTTTTATAATACCATTTCTTCTCATTCTCCACATCATTCTGAAAGTGTACATATTTTATATTTTATGGAGAAATGATAGATTCGATTTTTATATATTTTTGATAAAAGAAACGCCGCACCCCCTCCACCCCCCCCCCCCGTGCTTGACCAATGAAACGTACTTTTTAATGAAAAAATTTATTTAACACTTCAATTATTTATAACAGTTGGAATTAACAATTTATTGTAACTTAAACTATTTTTATAAAAAAAGTAGTCTCTTTATCTTCATAATGTATTTACGAAAATATCTCTGCGACAAATATAATCAGAGATATTTATTTTTAAAGTGGACAACTTTTTAATTTTTCAAAAATTTTGTTGTTTATAACTTCTGCAAAAAAAAGAAAATATTTCGGAGAAATAATAAAATACGTATCTCCTTATTTTATGTATATTTCATGTGAAAAAAGTTTCGTTCGATTTAAAAAACGAGGTCAAAAAGGGTTTTTTTTGTCCGATTTGACGTGGAATTTCATATATAATAATAATATTATATAATAATATACATAATATTATTATTTTAAAATATCTTAGTGTAATATTATAGAATATATATTATACACAAATATTTATTATTCAAATATAATCAAATTGCCAAAATTACTCAAGTTAATTATGTATTTTAGTATTAATTATTATGATTAGTAAACAGTAGTTATCGGATTTTATGTGTTCAATGACTTATCATTCAAAAATTCCTCAATGACAAAATTAGAATTTTAAGTTTTCCGTTATTTATTTCGCTTACAATTATATTCTCATTTTTGTCGCTTAATACACTATTTAACATGATAATGTTTTCGTTTAGTATAAATCAATTTTATGTTATTTTATACAAAGTGATCTAATAAACTGCAAATCTATTTCCGTCAATTCTTATCAGCATTTAAAGCGGAAATCTCTCAGTTCCATTGTGTTAAAATATGGTACAAGTATTTTAATACTTATCATTTGTAGTAAAGAGGCAAGTATTTTCTTCAGCAAAACGTTTCTACAATAACTCTTATAGATTCGCAATTCTGAGATATATCGTTTATGAAAATCTTGAGGAACGAATATGTTGATGTTATAATAAATCATGCACAAATCTTTTTAACATATCTTTGACATATCTCGATGATGTAATTCGATTAAATACGGCTAAATTACTAACCTCTTTTCTTCTCTCCATTCGGTGGTACATCGCCAAAATGATCATCAAACTGACTGCAGACATTTGAACGCGAATTGGAAGCGTGCTTCCGATAGTTTGTTCTCTGATAAACATAAAACATAAATAAGAAAATTAAGCTGAACTGACAATGGCAGTAAAGAGATTTATTACACGTAAAAAAGTCATAATTAATTATACAATATTTCACCAAACTATATTAAATGCAAAGTAGAACTTGATCTTGAATTTATTCGACAATTATTTTGCATTGAATTGTTTTTGAAGCAATTTCTTAATTCAATTTTAAACTTGAAATACGATAAAAAATTAGCAAATATATATATATAGCTAGAACAATCATTCATATAGTTTTTCTATAGGAACTATGAAGTTGCAATATTAATAGAGAAACTGTGCAAAGAAGCATTTTTGGATATCCTTCTTTCGTTTTAATCAATGCTGATTACATTCAAGAAATTTCTTCAAATAGCGTTACGATGTGACGGCTGAATGTAACCATCACTGTCACGATATAATTTAATGGACGCAAATTTCAAGACCGATGAAACTTAATAATAATATTTAACAATTAAAAATGAAGAAATTATATTCTGCAATAATTTCATTTAATTCTGATATTTACGTCGCATTCGTTTACTCAAGTATACTTTGTATCTATTCTCGTTGTAAAAAAATCATACTCATAAAATCGATCTTATTTAAAATACATCTTAAGCGCGAAACGTTTAGTTAAAATATTCATAATTAGATATATAATACACGAGTATTATATATCTATAGAGTATTTGAATCTAACGGATCGCGGGACCTACTAAGCGACAACAATTAAATTACACCGAAATATACAAATTTACCTAAGAACAATATATTAAGATATAATAGTGCAAAGGAAATATTTGCGGTGTATATTTTAATTATCTTTGTGATAAATCGGCGTTTCAAAATTGCTTGGTTTTGTAAAGCATCTTTTGACTCACCTAACTTGTTAATTGTAACCATTTATTTCTCTGCTATTTTCATACGCAATAGCTCCATATTCAATAGCAAAACCGTGGCAAACAGGCAAAACAGACGAATTTCTTTGTGTGTCTCGATCACGATTAATAGCTGTTTATAATATAATATATACAAATTATATGGCGCTAGCGTATATATTACTTATCACTGTCGCCGGCTGTAATTTTTGTGCGATAAGTTGTGCCAGATATGAAATGACGTCGTTTTACTTTGTGGTTTGACATTTTTCTGCTCCATTTTAAAATCTAGGGCAGTTTTTAGATTTAGCTCTTCAACTTCCAATTATAGTCAGAAACAATGTGTAAACCAAATTGACACACACAAACATAAATGTTATCATTATCAAATACAAGAATTATTTTTAACTATATATATATATATATATGTATACATATAGCGTACGAGTAACAAGTGAAATGATGAGTCAAAATTCTATCATCGGTTCTATTAATATTTGACACATGGAGAGCATTATGAAGAAAATTTAGATATATTATCGAAAAAATAAATTATAATTCTATTAATTATAGAAATATTATTGCAAAATAGAGTTAAGTACATGGTTACACATATTTGAGAGAAAAAGAAACTTTCATTTTCTTTCAAGTTACATTACACCGCGCAATTAACATTTTTGCAAATTTTTAAGCATTATTTAAATAGATATGCAGATAATAATATATAAATGTCGAATTTCGATAACGAACCGTTATCTCGCTTCCAAATATTACTTCCATAAAATCCGAAAAAAATGAATTAATGAAGTACAAACATATAGATATATTATACATACATACGTACATAAATACGTGTATATGAATATATACATATGTATGATATATACATATGTATGTACATATATTCACTGCTTCAGCGAAATTTATCATCTACATATAATAACACAATAACATCAGCGCCTTCTAATGTAACTTATGTTTTATGTCCTTCTGTTCAATTAATTAAAAAAGTAAGAAATTATTAAACAATGTGAAATTCAAACGCGACAATAAATTAATGAGAATTGCGTAACAAACTATATTTCCGAAAAAACTTTGAAGGATACGAGGTTCTCTCCTTTTCTGAAGTTTCCAAAAACTCATAAACTTAATAGAAAGCAAATATAAAATTTGAGTGATCCAAAATATTGATTTATTTAATCGGCCTCCATATTTTTAATAGAAGTTGCTCACATTGAGTATATCACGCACAAAATATAATGCATTTTAATTCTAATCGACAAAAGGTTAAATCGAAGGAGAAAAAATATAGCTTTAATAATTACATCATTTTCCAATAACTATAAATCTGTTACTCGTAGCAATCGTTTCATAGTGTATGTCCGACTCGTGTACCCCCTAACTTTCAAAGAAAAATTTAAGTTGACGGCCTAAACCGGCGAGATTGAGACTGCCACTTTTATTAAAAGCGCCGGTATAGAGGACGTTTCGACGCTGTTTATCATAGATCAACCAGACGAACGGAAAATAGCAATTCTGGTTGATTTGATTGGAGTCCGAAGAGGGAACATGATAATCCTCTTGTCCGGTGTAAATCACGTTGACTGCACCCGCGACGGTGTCCTCTTCCGTGACCTTGACGTGAGTTCGGTGCACGGCATTGCCGAGATGTACAATGTCATCGTCCACGAAGAAACTGTCCAGGTGGATCGCGTCAGGCTCCAGGAATTCTTCAATACCTAGATCTCGCAGCAACGCACGCATTGGCATGTCTGTCTTCAAATCGAAGATCGGACCTTTCGAGAATTCTGAAACATCTTCTGATAGCGTATCACTATCTAGCAGATTGCGCAATGTGCAGATTCCCTCCTCGGTCGACAATCGCTCGATCAAATCGCAAACTGCACCATTGACTACAGGGAAACTTCTGACCTCGGCACCTTGGATTATCGAACCAGGTATAAACATGAACAACGATCTGTTTTCATTCGCGTAGGGGAACTCGCACACGAACATGCCTAATTCGTCAGATAAGCCTAAAAGAAAAATAGATGTTGCCAATATAAAGAACAATAAATAGTGGTCAAGATAGATGAATCAATGAAAACGGAAATACATTCGGTCGTTACGTGTAAAATATCGCTTTTATATCAAACATTTTTTGAGAATTTATATAATATTACTCACATTTTTAATAAAACATCGTTTGCGTAAGCACGATGATTTTGATCAAGTGTTGGAAAATTGAAAATGAAATAAGTGGCAAAATTATAAAAATCAGAAACTTTTTTTAAAAAATTTCAAACATTTTTCAACAATTCTTATTGTACTAAAATTTAATTCTTCTGTCAATGCATAATTTTTCACCTTTTCGTCAATGTATGAGTACCCGAGTACCAACTGCGTGTTTTCGACACATTACAACATTATCTTTATAGCAAGTACTGGGCATCGAACATTCTCTCTTGCTATATTTTAAATGGTTTCCAAACTACAATAGCCCATCGTATTTTCTATCAAATTTTACGGCCGAGGAAATTTCCGACACATTTTAAATATTCGAAATTACTTTCGATGCTCGGGTACCCGTTAATTGACATAATGATTAAGCGGTGCGTTCTTTACAAAATAAAATATGTTTACTATATATGTTTCGTTTACGATTAATTGAAAAAATTCGAATATGAAAAGATTTATTGTACGTTAAGTTAAATCAAAAAATGTGTGGTATGCTCACAGTTTTTTCGCTTTGGTTTGTCATGAGGAATCGTTGCGTTCGATGCGTCAAATTCACTGGCTGAAATTTGAAATTTTTGAGCTTTCAAACGGGACGCGGTCATCAAAACAAGTTCCATATTATCTCTGACTTCTCCTAATCCCACGGGGAAACGAATGTACTTTTCCGTCGCGCTTTGTATTGCCATATTAACGCGATCTATTTTCTCGATAGGAGTGTCGAAAGAAGTAAAAACTTCGAATCCGTTGTTGAAAATAGTTTCCAACGGTAAAAAGTGATTGAAGTTAGTAGCTTTAATCCAACATCTTCTCTCGATACCGTAATCGGAAGAGGCCGCAGATGCATTAATCTGGAACTCAGAATATCAATGGTAATAATTGTGAGATCTTCATTCCATTTCTTAATTGCTGTATTCAAGTTTACATTCTTGCAGGCATAACATTTATATGCATGTGTGATGTAGTCTAAAAAATCGGCAGATTACTACAATTAAATTAATCTAAATAAAAAAAAGTAAGAATTATAGAGATATTTCGATAGGCAAGGTTTCTAAATTTTATTAAAGAATCTACCATTAAAGGATTGATCAGTGACAAATTTAAGATGTGTTAAAACTTCATATCCTTATTTCACTTAAAATATTTTTCCTTTATTGTCTCCTCTTTTACCGCTTAATAAATCTTTCAGAGTGGCAAAGTTTTCGTTAATAATTGTTTTTACATATCATTTTTTACAATCAGGCATGCACATTTTGACTATTTTCTATCATTGTATCCATCATATAATACAAAAATGCGTCAGATTTATTTACCTCTGATTGATCGAAGTCTCTCCCTAATAAGTAATATTGTATCAACTCGAGTTTACGGACATCTGATAAACACAGAATGAGCTTTAGGCGCTCCTCGATGGCACCGCTGGACATAAAGTAAACCAACAAAAGTCCCTCATATATGCTATGCGGACTGAAGACGATATCACTTTTCGGCATGATCTGCATAACTTTATGCATACATTTGATCGCGAACTGGAAACGTGACTCCGTCAATATTCTCTCTGGCGAAGAGAAAAGACGAATAAAAGAAATCGAAAGAAAGTGACAAAGGAGAAATATTAGTAATAGAAAGTAACAATAAATTTTAATTACAATTAACAACTTAATCATAACATTTAACAATACATGTAATAAAAAATATTATAAATACAATGAACAATGTATCGAAATTTATTCGACATTTATTTTGGATGTCTAAGAATAAATTTTATTATAACTCAAATTTAATTTTAAACTCGAAGGACGATAAAATCTACAATAAACGTATAATAATCATCGAAAAAGAAGAGAAGAAGATTCGCTGATGTATTCTTACCTATGTTTACTGACATGACTATATTCAAACTTCGTCAAATACGTAACGAACTCGGAAAACGATATTTCACTTATATTTTCAGAAAATAGAATAAACGCTACATTCAAGATCGACGGATTATTATTGATAAAATATAAATAGTAATATTTAATACTTAACAATGAAGAAAATATATTCTGCAATGATTCTATCTGATTCTAACATTCAATCAAGTTTTGTGTCATCTACACTGTGGGAGTCATACCTTCAAATTAAACGTATTTTGTGCATATCTAAAACGCGAAATAATTCGCTAAAATAAAATAATGTTAGCAGATTTCGACAAAAAGTACGCGACTCTAGAGTCTTTCTCGAATTGCAAAACCTGCCAAGTGATTGCCACTAAATTACATCGAAATTTAAGTTTACTTGACAACAATATATAAAATAATAATACAAAAAGAATATTTTCGTACAAATATACATTTTAGATTATTATCGATAAATTGACGGCAAAATTACATGATTTTATAAAAGAATCTTTAGACTCACCAATTTCAATTATCCGTTCCTGTTCCATTTTTGTTTATACAATAGCATAAGCAGGGATAAACACGTGGCCCGCGTGAAGCACACAAGTCTTTTATTTAATTGATTTGATCGCAATATTATTTAGCAACTGGACTTTCGCTCGAGTGCTATTAGTTTACGTTATTGTCAGATGTAATTTTTGCACTGTTAGTGGAGCGGAGTGTGAAATAATTTTGTTCTCTTGTGCTATATATCTGCGCCTGAGATTCTTTTGTACTTTCAAATTTGAAATCGTCCTCTCACTTGTGATTCTCCATCCTAGACTGAAGACAACCTTCTATCAATATCATGATATGCGCATAAACACACGAACACACACACACACACACACACACACACACAAAACAACACACACTCATTCACTCACAGATACACATAAAACAAGGCAGAAACATATTATTTGATAATTAATGTCAAAAAAATTCAAAAACTATTTATAACTGTACTATTATCTATAATTAAATTATCTATAACTATTATACGTTATCTCATACATCATGATATAATTAAGATAATATAAAGAAATAATTAATTAAATAATAATTAAATAAATACTCCCGACTACTGCCAACAAAAAGTGCATCATTTAAAAAACATTTGAAAAATAATTAATTAAAAAATAATAAAAAAAAGTTAAATAAAAATTAAATAATACAATTGAATATATAAATATGTAAAATTTAAAAATAAAACAAAAAATATCATTAAAAAGTTAAATAAAATTTAAGTGAAACTATAAAATAAAATATATTATATAAAATTATCATATTAATAAAATAAAATAAATAAAAACAATTTTTAATTTAAAAAATAATTAATAAAGATAAACTTAGAAAAATTTGAAATAATATCTTCGTAAGTATTGATACAATTAATTACAAATTGTTAAATATTAATTTAAAGAAATTATATATATGTGAAATAACAATTATTATTAAATATCAAGTAAAAGATGAAGTATCAGATAAAGATAAGAAATCATACACACAAATAAGTTATTGTTTATTTGATTTCATCACATACTTAGCGTTATATATTTTAAAAAGTGTAAAAATTTTAGAATTAGATAGTAATAATTTATTTTTTGTCATACACTGTAATTATTACGTGCATATTTTACAAGAGCAGTCGAGAGACGCCACGCTAAATTTAACACACACACAAACACACACACACACACACACACACCTAATGTTGCGTCTTCCGACTGCTCTTGTAAAATATGCACATATAGTCATAGTGAGAGACCTAAATAATGTCTAAATTCAAATATATAAATTTATACACAACCATATATGGCTATGCAGAATAAATGTAAATATATAAACTTCTGCATAGCCATAATTATGGCTACGTAGACAAATATATAAACTTCTATATAGCCATAATTATGGCTACATAGAAGAAGATTATTATTTACATATATAATTATGGCTACGCAGAAAAAGATTAGGTAATACTTAAGGAGAGGAGGGAGCTCTCCTTAAGTATTACCAATAACTTAATAACACAACAATAAATATGTAATAACTTTTTAATCACTAACTTAATAACACAACAATACCACATGTAACATATTGTGGTGACACAGGTTATGTCTAACATATGGGAGCATTTGACCACAGCCAGAGAGAAGAATGAGAGGGGCCACGCCGCCGTTTTTCGTCAAACGGTTTTCCTCATAGACATAGGGTGCTTTCCGATTCACGCATGATGCGCATGAAGCGACAGAAAATCTATAATACACGTGACGCGAACTATAGATCTTCTGTCACTTCATGCGCATCATGCGTGAATCGGAAAGCACCCATAGTAAGTATAGACCATAGACTTATATAATAGACTGAGCGTTCCAGTGGCAGCGTTGAAGCCGCATGCAAGAGAGAACGATATACAGCAGGGTGTAGCCGTCTCTTTTTATGGGTAAGAAGAGGGGATATCGCACAAGCACGCACAAGCAATGGCAGTGAAGGAGAAGAGGAGAAGAACCTCCCACTTTACCCTGTTAGAAAGAGACAGCTACACCCCGCTGTATATCGTTCTCTCTTGCATGTCGGCTTCAACGCTGCCACTGAAACGCTCAGTCTATTATATAAGTCTATGGTATAGACCGAGCATCCATTGTATAAGCGGTGATGCATACGATGAGAGAGAGAAACTCATCTTACATCTTTTCTCTCTCTCATCGTATGCATCACCGCTTATACAATGGATGCTCGGTCTATACTTACTATGTCTATGGTTTTCCTAGCTGGTACAGTAGCGCTAACTGGATCCATTTTAGAGCCGGCCGGAACTACATGGCCAGATCCACTTTTCTGCCACGGTAAAACGACCGATTGGTTAATGTCCGTGCTAGATCCACAATTTTTTGGTTCATGTCCGTGCTACATCCATATAATTGTGGATCAAAAATATATATCGAAACTTCATGAACTTATTAATATGTTTTATTAAATGCGTGTAACGTTTTGGCATTCTAGTACATAATACGATATAAATACAGCGATATAAATTATTACTAAAGTATTTTTACGTACATATATCCGCATGCGCAATGAAATAAATTTTCTTAAATCAATTTTTCTTAATAAGTCTTAATTGAATATAATGTAGAAAACATCTGCAATATATTACTTTTACTATTTTCTTATTCTTGGAACAAAGGTATCAAGCATTTAAGCAATCATGCATTTTAATCAAATTATGATTTTAATTTATAGCTTTTTATATTAATTTTTTTATATTAATTTATTTTTTACTTATTATTAATTTAATGAATTTTTTATTTATAAATTCGATTGAATGCGTATAGTCTTTTGAAAATAAACATATAATAGGTGCGCTCCGCTTGACGTTATATTTTCGCTTCGAAGACAATTGTAAGATTCTTCACCTTATTTAGTTAAAAATTATCCGATTTATGTCGTGTTTGATGTCGTTTTAATCGCCAAAATCTCATTAATCCATTAAGATTATTTTCAAACCGATTAATTGTAAAATAGAAGTTTTAGTTTTCTCTCGATTCTCGGATCATCTTATCTTTCCGAGCTGTCTAGCGCAACTCGTCGAGTGTAAGAACGAGAGCGAGACCGCGAGTAGAGAGCGAGCGAGATGACCTATCATCAAAGAGTTCCGAAGTCTCTTACAATGGGCTCTCCCCATCCATAGCAATTCACGAATGTAAACATTTTTTTAAATGAAAACTAAAACTTCTATTTTGCATTTAAACAGCTTGAAAATAATCTTAATGGATTAATGAGATTTTGGCGATTAAAACGACATCAAACACGACATAAATCGGATAATTTTTAACTAAATAAGGTGAAGAATCTTACAATTGTCTTCGAAGCGAAAATATAACGTCAAGCGGAGCGCACCTATTATATGTTTATTTTCGAAAGACTATACGCATCCAATCGAATTTATAAATAAAAAATTCATTAAATTAATAATAAGTAAAAAATAAATTAATATAAAAAAATTAATATAAAAAGTTATAATTTAAAATCATAATTTGATTAAAATGCATGATTGCTTAAATGCTTGATACCTTTGTTCCAAGAATAAGAAAATAGTAAAAGTAATATATTGCAGATATTTTCTACATTATATTCAATTAATACTTATTAAGAAAAATTGATTTAAGAAAATTTATTTCATTGCACATGCGGATATATGTACGTAAAAATACTTTAGTAATAATTTATATTGCTGTATTTATATCGTATTAGTTACTAGAATGCCAAAACGTTACACGCATTTAATAAAACATATTAATAAGTTCATGAAGTTTCGATATATATTTTTGATCCACAATTATATGGATGTAGCACGGACATGAACCAAAAAATTGTGGATCTAGCACGGACATTAACCAATCGGTCGTTTTACCGTGGCAGAAAAGTGGATCTGGCCATGTAGTTCCGGCCGGCTCTAAAATGGATCCAGTTAGCGCAACTGTACCAGCTAGGAAAACCGTTTGACGAAAAACGGCGGCGTGGCCATGAAGTAAGAGTAAGGAGAGTTATCTCGATAGTATAGAGAGGAAAAAGTTGGTCACGAAAAATGTTCCGTATGTGGCCAGGTTTGCCAAATAGAATAACTTGGACCATTTCGTCGCCATCTTGAATTATATTTGTATATATAGTGTTACGTTCACGTTTATTTAGCAAAGTGGCCAATAGACATGAGTATTTTCGGGAGAGGCTCAATTGCGCACAGTACAATTGGACACGTTGCAATTGCACACCGTGCTATTAGACACATGAAGTTGCGCACAGTTCTTTTGCGCACAGTTCTTTTGCGCACAGTTCTTTTGCGCACAGTTCATTTGCCCACAGTTCATTTGCGCACACGTTCTTAAGGCACCACTACCGACGGGGCGGGTGCGGGAAGGGGGCCGAAGGCCCCCTTGCACCCCCCCGTGTGTGTGTGTGTGTGTGTGTATTTTTACCTAATTATTCTAATTATTTAGTTAAATAAACTGTGTAAAAGAACTGTGCGCAAAAGAACTGTGCGCAAATTAACTGTGCGCAAAAGAACTGTGCGCAACTTCATGTGTCTAATAGCACGGTGTGCAATTGCAACGTGTGCAATTGTACTGTGCGCAAATGAAGGCTTCTCTTATTTTCTCATAAATTCATGTTTCTATTGGCCACCTTGCTAACTTTAACCGTCGGTTAATCTAACCGTGGTTGGTGAAATTGGCCCTTTTAGTATTTACTAAATACTACTTTAGTATTTACTAACACAACTAAACGTAACACTATATACGAATATAATTCAAGATGGCGACGAAATGGTCCAAGTCATGGTCTTACATACAGGTCTGGAAACGAAGGTGGTGGGGGTAAGTCTCTTAACGTCCGAGAATTTAGTTTGGCAAGGGCGGCGCTGCGAGTTAAAGTACGGATATATATATATATGTATGATATACAAAACCGTGTGATTAAATTGAAATTAAAGTGTTGTGAAGCGGGAAGAGGTAAAATATAACACTGAAAATCATTTAAAAATTTTAATTACGTCAATATCAGTTATGTGAGGTATTCTAACCTGTGATTCTAACCAGGTACCATAACCAAAAGCGACGCGTAGTGGCGGCCGAAGACATGAAATTCTCGGACGTTAAGGGACATACCCCCACCACCAAATATTGGCTTCGTTTCCAGACCTGTATGTAAGACCGTAATCCAAGTAATTCCATTTGGCAAACCTGGCCACATACGGAGCATTTTTCGTGACCACTTCCAATCTAGGTAGATAACTCTCCTTACTCTTACTTCATGGGCGTGGCCCCTCTCATTCCTCTCTCTGCCACAGCCAATTATATTGACCGGTGTATAGGGTTTTTTACTAGGTCTACCTATCAGAGGGTTCTGTGGTCAAAAGCAACGTGGTCAATCGAATCCCACTCCTAACATATTATGCTCGCCACCCACAGACATCTATATGTATACTAGACCGCTAACTCCCCTATATACTGTACGAAAAAATTGACCCCAAAAAGTATGTACTACAGAGGCGAGTTAGCATCTGCGCATGTGTAGCGTAAGTGGTAAAGAAGAGGAGAGGTGGTAGATATGTGATGTGTGTGTAGCACACATGTAGCACGAGAGTGGCACGTGACATATATTGCTTGAAATTTAATCAATCAGATGTGATTGCCATGTCACTTACGCAACGCATGCGCATGATTATGTACATACTTTTTGGAACCATGTATTTTGGCGAAGTTAGCAATCTAGTATATATATAGATGTCTGTGTTGCCACTACCACTTCTAGGGGTGCGTTCGAAAATATATTTTTTGGTATTGGGAAAAAAAATAAAATTGGCAGCATTGAAAATTCCCAGTGCTGCGTTTCGTTTCTCCCACTGGGACTGCTGGAATTTTATTATAACGTTAAAATTAACCTATTTGTTGCAATTAGATATCATCATGGAAGAGTATATTTTACTCGAAAATATGTTTGAATCTTCAAGTAGTTCCTCTTTTTCAGACAGTGATGATAATAATGAAGAATTACAAAATATTTTATTCGATAATAGAGATAACAATAATAGAGGTGAAAGAAGAATAGTACCAAAAATAACAGATTATTTGGAAAATATTATTACAAGATATACAAATATTGAGTTTAAGTCACATTTTAGGTAAATTGTCACTTTATTTAATTATATCATTATATATTAATATAAAATATACGTTTTTATTAATTTAATATATATAATATGTGATATTATTTATTTATTACAGGATGGAACGTAATACTTTTTATTTTGTGTTGCATTTAATTGGACCCATTTTTTACCTTTCACACAAGTAGCAATTTTTATGTTCTTCACAATCAATTAAAGCGGTCCCAGTGGGAGAAACGAAACGCAGCACTGGGAATTTTCAATGCTGCCAATTTTATTTTTTTTCCCAATACCAAAAAATATATTTTCGAACGCACCCTAGATGTCTCAAGTCCAACTGTGAGTTACTAAAATTCCCTATATGGTTGCTTAGACCGATGCTTTTCCGCTTTTTATTAACAGAATAAATATAACGATAATTATACGCTTTAAATATTCCTTGATTAATTAGAAACTTATGAGCAAAAGATGATATCAAATTATGCTGTAGTTATCGAGAACAAAGGTAACAACCGGTCCGAGCTCGGTGAAACGCATACTCCCTCCGTTTTTTGCCAACCTTTGGTTGGCAGCAGTCGGGAGTAACAACCTTCGATTGGCAGCAGTCGGGGGTAAAAATATGGAATTTATTCTGTCGTCCGAATTTCGTTTCAAAGGCGACACATTTCAACCTGTTCTTACCAACGTGCCGTTTGACAATATTTATGTGCGAAAACCTAGATATGGTAAACATGTAACTCATTCTTTTAATTATACCTAGGTAATTATTCAGTTTAGCTACCTCACCTCAAATATCAATAAAATTAATCAAATCTTATTTAATCAGATTCTTTCAATTAATTGAAATGGTAATATATTTTGCAATATTTTATTTTATAAATGACATTCAATTAAAAATTTTTTTATAACAATAATTTTAGTCTAGTAAAAATTTTATAATAATAAGCATTTTCGATATTTGTTTAAGATTAAACACACATACACATGTCTCTGATTTTGTTTCACTTGTTCTTCTAAATTTCCAACATGTGATCGAAATGTGATTATGCAAATAGCTTTTCATTTTAAGAGTGCAAGGAGCACTATTCGCATTTTTAAAAATCCTTGATGTAAAATTAATATTTTGTAGGCAATAATCTAATTTTGCTTCCATTTATTTTTACCTCTTTTGTTGCTCTGTAGTTTCAATAATTCTTTTTTGCAGTCTTATCTTTCACTCTAGGCATGTTCGTGACTGAATTACTATATATAGTCAAGACCCAGTCGCTGTATCTGTTATTTCCGGGTGTGCAGTCAATTGTCACTAATATCTGGGAAGTTGATGAAAACATTTCCGGATTGGTCGAAAGATTGACGACCAAAGAAGGAAGCGATGAGCTTCGTAAAGTGCTAGAGGGCCAAGTGTCATTATCAGAAAGTGTCATATACCCAGAGTTCGAAGTGGAGTACGAACTGCCCATCGATGAGCTGTTGGAAGATTTAGGAATCCGACAATTATTAGAACCCGACCATTCCAATCTATCTAATTTCACTCGTGAAAATCTGCATCTCGGTGGAGCTATGCATCGTGTATATGTCAAGGTGACACCAGAGAACGTCACTGCCGGCGCAGTTAACATGTTCTTTATCAAAAATGAAGCGACCTTTAAGTCAATCGAAGGGACTAATTACTCTCAATACAAAAATTCGTTTGTTTTGCTGATCTATGACAGACATAGACACGACATCCTTTTCACTGGCGTTATGAATAAAAATCATCAGCTGCCTGAAGACAGCAGCGCACACTGCTTCTTTTTCGAATGTAGTTGAAATGAAATAATAGAACAAAACTTTTTATAATCTTATAAGATATTGACAATATCTTATAAGTGAGAATTTCGTAAAATAAAATAAATAAATATTATATGAAAACTTTATATGAAAATTTTATAAAAATAAATTATATATTCAAGTTTTTATATTCGAATTCATTTTATAATTTTCGTGTTAAATAAATTTAGATGGCATCATATGCTTGCTACACGATTGTATTGGGATAGATAAATTGTTGTCATTCATTATTATATATTTTATTTTTCAAAATTCACACTTACAAGATATTCCTCCATCTACCGTAAAAAAATGTCAGGGCAAATTCGAATAATAATTATATAATTTAAATTAATATAATGTATTACACTATCTCTATATAATAGATGGTGAACTAACTTATATGTGATAACGTTCCAGTTATTCGCACGAGTTATTTTTAACGAATAAGAGCAATTTTAAGTAATTTCAAATTTATTATGTTTATCATAGAAATAACCGAGTTTGTAGTTTTAAATGCATGTATGGAATGTAGTTTTAATACCAATAAATCCTTAATAAGCAAATAATTTCTTCATTTTTGTGAGCGGTTTATATAACTGATGTAATTATACACGACAGAAAATCATAGTAAGTTATGTAGTAAATTATCAGAAACTAAACTAGACTTTGCGAGCTCCGAAGTATAACGTATAAAAGACGAGAAAGAACGGAACTGAGGCGGGTATTGCATGAAAATCAAAAATTAATTAATGCAATTTATGCCATCTATAAAGTATAACATAAAACTAAATTAAATGTTCGCGTACAATGATCTATTTCTCACAGATATAATATCACCAAAAACCATATATAAAATTGATATTTTAAAAAATCTACAAATGAATAACTTTCTCTTATAACTATCAAAATTAAAACAATTAAAATAAATCTAACTTCATAAAAAAGTATTTGAGCGAAACTGACTGTATTAATCATATTATTGAATAAAATGAATATGCTGATCATCCTATAAAAATTATTGTACATCTTCCAACTGTGTTATTAAAACAATTATCAATAATACGGAATAAATAAGAAAATAAATATTAGTATTAAAAAGAAATAATAACCACATCATCAACATAAAAATAAATCTCATTAATGTACACAAATAAAATAAATTATAATTAGATTTATAAAAAAAACTAACTTTTTATTAATTAATTTAATTGCATCTCCCTTTTTTTATGATTTTCTCCAAATGTTCACAGAATGGATGATAGAATTTTGACTCTTTTTCATCTGACGTTTACTACATATATTTTTTTCCTTATATTTTCGTAATTGTATCACGATGTATGAGATAACGTAAATTTAGTATAGATATAATATTAATTTTTATAATTATAATTTTTGAATTTTCGACATTAATAAAAAATGATATGTTTTTGTGCTTTTTTAAATGTTTATTTGTGAGTGAGTGTGTTTCTATTTGTGTATGTGTGTTTATGCGCATGTCACGATCCAGAAAAAAGGATTTTCTTCCGTTCTAGGATACAGAATCGAACGAGAGAAAGACGTCTTCTGACTTGAAAATTGTACAAAAGTATCTCAGGCGAAGTAATATAAGGAGAGGATAAAACTATTTCACACTCGGCTCTACTACCAGCGCAAAAATTACATCTGATAGTAAGGCTAACTAATAATATGCAAAAGAAAGTTCAGTTGCTAAATAATATTACGATCAAAGCAAATAAATAAAAAACTTGTGTGTTTCACGCAGGCGACGTGTTTGTCCCTGTTCATGCTATTGTATAAACAGAAATGGATCAGGAACGGATAATCCAAATTGGTGAGTCTAAAGATTCTTGTGTAACACGATGTAATCTTGTCGTCAATTTATCGCATAGATAATGATCTAAAAAATACATTGATAAAATATGCCAAATATATGAAAATATTATTTCTGTGTTATTATTATATATATTGTTGTCAAGTGAATTTATATTTCGATGTAATTTAGTGGCCATCACTTGGCAGGTTTTGCAATTCGGATACTCTAAAGTCGCGTACATTTTTTGAGTTTGATGAATATAATCATGTTAGTAAACAACACAGGTAAGAATACATCTGTAAGAATAAATCTTCTCTTCTTTTTTTTCGATGATTATTATATGTATATTGTTGATTTTATCGTCCTTCAAGTTAAAAATTAAATGTGAGTTATAATAAAATTTATTCTTACACATGCAAAATAATTGTAGAATAAATTTCGATACACTGTACACTGTATTTAAAATATCTTTTATTAAATGTATGTTAAATGTTATTATTAATTTATTAATTATAATTATAATTTATTGTTACTTTCTATTTGTAATATTTCTCTCTTATCAACTTCTTTTCTTATTCTTAGTCTTTTCTTTCCCCAGAGAAAATATTGACGGAGGCGCATTTTCAGTTCGCGATCAAATGTCTGTATAGATTTATGATCATCAAGCCGAAGAATGATTTTGCTTTCAGTCCGCGTAGCATATATGAGGGACTTTTGATGGTTTACTTTCTGTCCAGCGGTGCTATCGAGGAGCGCCTAAAACACATTCTGTATTTATCAGATGTCTCCAAATACGAGTTGATACAATACTACTAATCAAGGAAAGACTCCGAGCTACAATCAAAGGTAAATAATTCTTGCATTTGCATTTTTGCATTATATGATAGATACAATGATGGAAAAATAGTCAAAATGTGCATGCCTGATTATATAAAACGATATGTAAAAACAATTATCAAACGAAAACTTTTCCAATCTGAAAGTTTTATTAAGCGATCAAAGCAGTGACAATAAAAAAAATATATTTTAAGTGAAATATAGATTTGACGCTTTGACACATCTTAAATTTGTCACAGAGCAATCTTTTAATTGTAGATCCTTTAAAAAAAATCCAAAAACCCTGCTTATCGTAATATTTCTATAATCTGACCCTTTTTCATTTAGATTAATTTAATGTAGTAACTTGCCGATTTTTTTAGACTAAAAAACACATACACATATAAATATTATACCTGCAACAATGTAAACTTGAATAAAGCAATTAAAAAATGGAATGTATATCTGACAAACATTTCCTTTGATATTCTCGGTTCCAGAATAATGTATCTGCGGCCTCCTCCGATTATGGCGATGAGAGTAGATGTTGGATTAAAACTACTAATTGTAAGTTCAATCACCTTTTACCGCTGAAAAATATTTTCAACAATGGGCTCAAGGTTTTTGATCCTGACAACACTCCTACCGAGAAAATAGTTCGCATTAATATGACAATAGAAAGTTCGTTAAAGAATCACTTTCTTGATCCTGTAAAATTAAGCGTAGTCAGAGATGATATTTGGAACTTGTTTTGATGACCGCGTCCCATTTGAACGTTCAAAAATTCCAAATTTCAACGACCTGCCAATCTGACGCATCGAATGCTCTGAATCTCTTTGACAAACGGGAGAATAACAGCTGTGAGCATACCACTCATTTTCCGATTTCACCTGACTTACGTACCATAAATCGTTTCATAATCGAATTTTTTCAATTAATTCTAAACGAAACATATTTTATTTTGTAAAGAACACACCGGTTAACCATTCTGTCAATTAACGAATACCCGAAATAACTTTAAATTTTTAAAATGTGTCGGAAATTTCCTCGGCCGTAAAATTCGAAAGAAAATATAAAGGGTTTTTGTACTTTGGAAACCATCTAAATTATAACGAGAAAGAATGTTCGATGCCCAGCACTTGCTATAAAGATAATGTTGTAGTAATGTGTCGAAAACACGCAGTTAGTACTCGAGTACTCATACATTGGCAAAAAAGTGAAAAATTTTGCATTGACAGAAGAGTTAAATTTTAGTACAATAAAAATTGTTGAAAAATGTTTTAAATTTTTAAAAACAAGTTTATGATT
The DNA here is from genome assembly GCA_963971435.1 of Lasius platythorax. NCBI lineage: Eukaryota > Metazoa > Arthropoda > Insecta > Hymenoptera > Formicidae > Lasius > Lasius platythorax. The sequence goes on from OZ020549.1 coordinate 5,528,224, forward strand.
TTTATCATTTTGCCCCTTATTTTATTTTCAATTTTCCAACACTTGATCAAAATGTGTTCACGCAAACGTGTTTTATTCTTAAAAATGTGAGAAATATTATATGAATTCTCAAAAAATGCTTGATATAAAAGCGATATTTTACACGCAACGATCGAATGTATTTCCGTTTTCACTGATTCATCTATCATCATCACTATTTATTGTTCTCTATATTGGTAACGTCTATTTTTTTTAATCTTCTCTCGTGAATTAAACATGCACGTAAGCGAGTTTCTCTACACGAGTGAAAAGACGTCGCTGTTCGTGTTTCTACCTAGTGCGATAACCTTAGCTGACTTTAGCGTGAGAGAGTTCTTAACCAATGGTATTTCCAATTTGATCGAGCGATTATCGACCGAGCAGGCAATCAGCACATTGCGCAATCTGCTAGATAGTGATACGCCATCGGAAGATGCAGGCTTGTCGATAGATCCGATCTTCGATTTGTATGGAGACATGCCAATGCGTGCGCTGCTGCGAGATCTAAGTATTGAAGAATTACTGAAGCCTGACGCGATCAACCTGGACAGTTTCTTCGTGGACGACGACAGTGTACATCTCGGCAATGCCATGCATCGTATTCGCGTCAAGGTCACGGAAAATTACACCGCAGCGGGTGCAGTCAACGTGATCTACACCGGACAAGGGATACCCTCTGAGGACAAGAGAAACATCGATAAGTGCGATTTTCCGTGTGTTTGGCTGATCTATGACAAACAACGTCGGAACGTCCTCTTTGCTGGCGCTTTTAATGATTTTGATTATTATATTAATATCCCCTCGCCCCCACCATTTATTCATGAACCTGTGGATATAATTAATATTTCTCTTTGAATGTTCAGAGGTACACGAGTCGGACATACCCTATGAAACGATTGCCACGAGTAACAGATTTACAGTTACTGGAAAGTGATGTAATTATGGAAGTTATATTCTTCCTCTTTTGATTCAATTTTTTGTCGATTAAAATTAAAATGCATTATATTTTGTGCGCGATATATTTAATGAGCAGCTTCTATTAAGAATATGGGGACTGATGAAATAAATCAATCATTTGGGTCACTCAAATTTAATGCTTGCTTGCTATTAAATTTATAAATTTTCGGAAGCTTTAGAACAGGAGGAAAGCTCGTATCCTTCAAAGTTATTGTGGAAATATAGTCTGTTACGCAATTCTCATTAATTTATTGTCGCGTTTGAATTTCATTGTTTTATAATTTCTTGCTTTTTTAATTTGAAGAGAAGGACATGAAACATAAGTTACATTAGAAGGTGCTGATATTATTGTCTTATGATATGTAGGTGATCAATCTCGACAAAGTAATGAATATATATACATAAATACATACACATGTACATTTATGTACATATACACATGTATATGTATGTACGTATGTATGTATAATATATCTGTATGTACGTCATTAATTCATTTTTTCGGTTTCTATGGAAGATATATTTGGATGTGAGGTAGGCAATGCTTCGCTATCGAAATTTAACATTTATATATTATTATGCTCATATGTATTTAAATAATGCTTAAAAATTTGTAAAAATGTAAATTGTACGGTGTATTGTAACTTGAAAAAAAATAAAAGTTTCTTTCTCTCTCATGTGTAACAATACGATGTACTTACATAACTCTATTTTAATTTTGCTATAATATTTTGTTATTGCTAATAACATTATAATATATTTTTTTCGATAATATATTATATCTAAGTCCTGTTAATGGTACTCTCTATGAAACATTAATAGATTCGATGATGAGAATTTCGATTCGTTTTTCACTTGGCGTACTCTATACATATATATCTATATGTTTTTGAAATTGTATCACGATGTATGAGATAATGTATATTTAGTTATAGATAATAGTAACAGTTATAAATAATTTTTGAATTTCTTTGACATTAATATCAAATTATATGTTTTTTTTTTCTTTATGTTTAACTGTGAGTGAGTGAGTGTTGTTATTCTTGTGTGCGCGCGCGCGCGCGTGTGTGTGTGTGTGAATTCGTGTATTTATGCGCATGTCATGATTTTGATAAAAGGTTTTCTTACGTTTTCGATGAAGAATCAAGAGATTGAACGGCTTCAGATTTGATAATTGTGCAAAAAGTCTCAGACGCAGATATATAACGAGAAGACAAAATTATTTTCACACTCGACTCTACTACCAGCGCAAAAATTACATCCGTTAATAACACTAACTAAAACATACGCGAGCGAAACTATAGTGTTAAATAATAATATTGCGATCAAAGCAAATAAATAGAAGACTTGCGTGTTTCACGCAGGTCACTGTTTGTTGCGGTGTTTGTTACTGCTTTTGCTATTGTATAAACAGAAATGGAAAAGGAACTGGCATCCCAAATTGCTGAAACGAAAGATTCTTATATAAAATCACGCAATTTTGTAGTCGACTTATCGAATAGATAATGATCCAAAATATTCGTTATTTGCTACGCAAATATTTTTTTATGTTATTATTTTATATATTCTTGTCCAGTGAATTTATATTTTGATGTAAAAAAGTGAATTTATATTTCGATGTAATATAGTGGCCATCACTTGGTGGATCTTGCAATTCGATAAATTCGAATACTCTAGAGTTCCTAAGTCGTCGTGAATCACGATTATCCGTTCGTCTGGCTGATCTATGACAAAGTGTGTCGAAACGTCCTCTTTGTCGGCGCTTTTAATGATTTTCCCGATACTCCTCCTTTTATTAGTTAGTCGGATATAAATTAAATTTTTCTTTGAATGTTCAGAGGTACACGAGTCGGACATACACTATGAAACGATTGCTACGAGTAACAGATTTACAATTATTGGAAAATGATGTAATTATAGAAACTAAATTCTTTCTCTTTCGATTCAACCTTTTGTCAATTGGAGTTAAAATGCATTCATTATAGAATATATCGTGAGCGATATATTCTATGAGCAACTTTTATTAGAAATATGGAGACCGATGAAATAAATAAATCTTTTGGATCACTCAAATTTTATGTCTGCTGGCTATTAGATTTATGAATTTTTGGAAGCTCGAAAAAAAGAGAGAAGCTCGTATCCTCCAAAGTATTTTCGAAAAAATGTAATCTATTACGGGATTCTCATTAATTTATTCTTACATTCGAATTTCATTATTTTATTATTTATTGCTTTTATTAACTGAAAAGAGGGACATAAAACATTATATAAGTATGTATAATATATCTGCATATATGTCATTAATTTATTTTTTCCTATTCTATGGAAGAAATATTTGGACGCGAGATAACGATTCACTATCGAAATTCAACATAAATATATTATTGTTATGTACATATGTATTTAATTAATGCTTAAACATTTTTTAAAAATGTTAATTGTGCGGTGTAATGTAACAGGAAAAAAAAATAAAAACATTTTCCTCTTTCAAATATGTGTAACAATGCATTGTACTTTACCCTATTTTAATTCTGCTATAATATTAATATTGTTAACAGTTTTATAATTTATTCTTTCGATAATATATTATATCTAAGTCCTCTTTTCATGGTCCTCTCTATATATCAAACATTAATAGAATCGATGACAGGATTTTGACTCCTTTTTACTTGACGTGCGTTATATATATATATATATATCTTATTCTTTATATTTTCGTAATTATATCGCAATGTATAAGATATCGTCTATTTAGTTATAGATAATAATACAGTTATAAATAATTTTTGAATTATTTGACATCAAATGATATGTTTCTGGCTTGTTTGATGTGTATCTGTGATTGAGTGAGTGTGTGTTGTTATTGTTTTGTGTGTGTGTGTGTGTGTGTGTGTGTGTGTGTGTGTGTGTGTGTGTGTGTGTATTCGGGTGCTAATACGCTTGTCATGATATTGATAGAAGGTTGTCTTCAGTCTAGGATGGAGAATCACAAGTGAGAGGACGATTTCAAATTTGAAAGTACAAAAGAATCTCAGGCGCAGATATATAGCACAAGAGAACAAAATTATTTCACACTCCGCTCCACTAACAGTGCAAAAATTACATCTGACAATAACGTAAACTAATAGCACTCGAGCGAAAGTCCAGTTGCTAAATAATATTGCGATCAAATCAATTAAATAAAAGACTTGTGTGCTTCACGCGGGCCACGTGTTTATCCCTGCTTATGCTATTGTATAAACAAAAATGGAACAGGAACGAATAATTGAAATTGGTGAGTCTAAAGATTCTTTTATAAAATCATGTAAATTTGCTGTCAATTTATCGTATAGATAATAATCTAAAATGTATATTGGTACGAAAATATTGTTTTTGTGTTATTATTTTATATATTGTTTTCATGTAATCTTATATATTTCAATGTAATTTAGTGGCCATCACTTGGCAGGTTTTGCAATTCGAAAACTCTAGAGTCGCGTACTTTTTTCGAAATCTGCTAACATTATTTTATTTTAGCGAATTATTTCGCGTTTTAGATATACACAAAATAAGTTTAATTTGAAGGTACGACTTCCACATCGTAGACGACACAAAACTTGATTGAATGTTAGAATCATTGCAGAATATAATTTCTTTATTGTTAAGTATTAAATATTACTATTTATATTTTATCAATAATTATCCGTCGATCTTGAATCTCGCGTTTATTCTATTTCCTGAAAATATAAGTGAAATATCGTTTCCCGAGTTCGTTACGTATTTGACGAATTTTGAATATAGTCATGTTAGTAAACATAGGTAAGAATACATCTGCGAATCTTTTCCTCTTCTTCTTCGATGATTATTATATGTTTATTGTTGATCTTATCGTCCTTCGAGTTTATTTTAGCGAATTATTTCGCGTCTTAGATATACACAAAATAAGTTTAATTTGAATATATGACTTCCACAGCGTAGACGACACAAAGTATATTTGATTGAATGTTAGAATCAGATAGAATCATTGCAGAATATAATTTCTTTATTGCTAAGTATTATAAATATTACTATTTATATTTAATCAATATGAATCCGTCGAATCTTGCGTTTATTCTATTTGCTGGAAATATTTCCCGAGTTCGTTACGTATTAGAAGAAGCTTGAATATAGTCATGTTAGTAAACATATGTATGTAGGTAAGAATACATCAGCGAATCTCTTTCTCTTCTCTTTCGATTGGCAATATATGTATATTGTTGATTTTATCATTCGAGTTTAAAATTGAGTTATAATGAAATTTATTCTTACATATGCAAAATAAATGCCGAATAGATTTCGATACATTGTTCAATGTATTTATAATATGTTTTATTACATGTATTGTTAAATGTTATGATTAAGTTTTTAATTGTAATTATTGTTATTTTCTATTACTAATATTTCTCCTTTGTCACTTTCTTTTCATTTTTTTTATTCGTCTTTTTTATTCGCCAGAGACAAAAATGACGGAGGCGCGTTTCCAGTTTACGATCAAATGTATGCATATAATTATGCAGATTATTCCGAAAAATGATATTGCCTTCAGTCCGCATAGCATATATGAGGGACTTTTGATGGTTTATTTTATGTCCAGCGGTGCCATCGAGGAGCGCCTAAAGCTCATTCTGTGTTTATCAGATGTCCGTAAACTCGAGTTGATACAATATTACTTATTAGGGAGAGACTTCGATCAATCAGAGGTAAATAAATCTGACGCATTTTTGTATTATATGATGGATACAATGATAGAAAATAGTCAAAATGTGCATGCCTGATTGTAAAAAATGATATGTAAAAACAATTATTAACGAAAACTTTGCCACTCTGAAAGATTTATTAAGCGGTAAAAGCGGTAACAATAAAGGAAAAATATTATAAGTGAAATAAAGATATGAAGCTTTGACACATCTTAAATTTGTGACTGAGCAATTTTTTAATGGTAGATCCTTTAATAAAATCCAGAAAACTTGCTTATCGAAATATCTCTATAATTCTGACTCTTTTTCTCATTTAGATTAATTTTAATATAGTAACTTGCCGATTTTTTAGATTGTAACACAAATATATAAATGTTATGCCTGCAAGAATGTAAACTTGAATAAAGCAATTAGGAATTAAGAAATGGAATGAAGATCTCACAAATATTACCATTGATATTCTCAGTTCCAGATTAATGCCTCTTCCCATTACGGTATCGAGAGAAAATGTTGGATTAAAGCTACTAACTTCAATCATCTTTTACCGCTGGCAACTATTTTCAAATATAAATTCGAAATTTTTCATCCTGACATGCGTCATAACGTGAAAATAAATCGCATTAATATGGCAATACAATGCGCGACGGCAAATTACATTCGTTTCCCCGCGGGATTAAATGTACTCAGAGATAATTCTGATATAGAACTTGTTTTGATGATCGTGTCCCGTATGAACGCTCAATTCCAACGCACACAAATTCCACAGGTTCTTCATGACACGCGAAAGCGAAAAAACTGTGAGCATACCACTCATCTTTTTATTTCATCTAACGTACCATAAATCTTTTCATAATCGAATTTTTTCAATTAATCGTAAAACGAAACATATGTAGTAAACATATTCTATTTTGTAAAGAACGCTCCGCTTAATCATTCTGTCAATTAACGGGTAACCGAGCATCAGAAGTAACTTTAAATATTTAAAATTTGTCGGAAATTTCCTCGGCCATAAAATTTGAAAGAAAATACAAAGGGCCTTTGTACTTTGGAGACTATCTAAAATATAACGAGAGAGAATGAATGTTCGATGCCCAGCACTTGCTATAAAGATAATGTTGCAGTAATGTGTCGAAAACACGCAGTTGGTACTCGGGTACTCATACATTGGCGAAAAGGTGAAAAATTATGCAAAACGCAGAAGAGTTAAATTTTAGTAGAATAAAAATTGTTGAAAAATGTTTGAAATTTCTAAAAACAAGTTTATGATTTTTTATCATTATGCCACTTATTTCATTTTCAATTTTCCAACACTTGATCAAAATGTGTTTACGCAAACGATGTTTTATTCTTAAAAATGTGAGAAATATTATATGAATTCTCAAAAAATGCTTGATATAAAAGCGATATTTTATACGCAACGATCGAATGTATTTCCGCTTTCATTGACTCATCTATCTTGATCACTATTTATTGTTCTCTATATTGGCAACGTCTATTTTTCTTTCAGGGATATCTGACGAATTAAACATGCGCGTGAGCGAGTTCCCCTATGAGAATGAGAACAGATCGCTGTTCGTGTTTTTACCTACGATCCTCCGGCGCCCAGTTGACTTTAGCGAGAGAAGATTCGCAGCCAATGGCGTTTTCGATTTAATCGAGCGATTGTCGACCGAGGAGGCAATGTGCACATTGCGCAATCTGCTAGATAGTGATACGCCGGAAAATGCGGATGATAGCTGTGTGATAGAACCTTACTTTAATTTGGAGATAGACATACCAATGCTCCCATTTTTCGATGCATTAGGACTTGAAGAGCTATTGAAGCCCGACGCGATCAACCTCGACAGTTTTTTCGTTAACGATGACAGTGTACATCTCGGCAATGCCATGCATCGTATTCGCGTCAAGGTTACGGAAACCTACACCACAGCGGGTGCGGTCAACGTAATATATTCCGGACAAGGGATTCCCGGTTTGGGAAAAAGAGTGTACTGTGAATACGATCATCCGTTTGTCTGGCTGATCTATGACAAAACACGTCGGAACGTCCTCTTTGCTGGCGTTTCTAACAACTTTGATTACATGTCTCCCTCCGCTACTTCGCGTTATTAATTAATCAGAAATAAAATTTTTGCACGATTCTCATTAATTTATTGTCGCGTTTGAATTTCATTGTTTAATAATTTATTGCTTTTTTAATTAACTGAAGAGAAGGACATGAAACGTATATAAGTTGCATTAGAAGGCGCTGATATTATTGTCTTATGATATATGTAGGTGATCAATCTCGACAAAGTAATGAATATATATGTATTTATGTGTATATATTAATTACTTTGTCGAGATTGATCACCTACATAAGACAATAATATCAGCCCCTTCTAATGTAACTTATATACGTTTCATGTCCTTCTCTTCAGTTAATTAAAAAAGCAATAAATTATTAAACAATGAAATTCAAACGCGACAATAAACATACACATGTATATGTATATACGTATGTATGTGTGTGTATCTTAGACATATAAACATGGAAGGGGAATTGTGCCTATGTTTCCCATATAACAAGCCTGTATTCAATAGTGGAAGATAGTGATTAATAATCGTCCTCAATACGCATGCGGTAATATCGTCGTTGCCATGGGATTGTATGCTTTGCTTAAATTAGACGTTCACAAATTCAAATTCGGTGTCATCGATCGCAAGTGATTGCTACAAATTTATTAAATTTATTAATATAATATTATATAATATTACATATTATATACACATTTATTAATAATGCAATATAATATACTTTATATCATAATGTTATAATTATAATATATATATATATATTGTTATTATTATAATTATAACATAATTATGTTGTAATTATGTTATATACTATAACTTCTTTTCTAATAAATTTGTTGCGATAACTTGCGATCGATGACACTGAATGTGAAATTGTCAACTTCAAATTCAAACAAAGCATACAATCCCATGGCAACGACGCGTATGCGCATTGCGGACAATGATTAGTCACTATCTTTCTCTCACACACCAAAATACATGTCTTGAATACAGTCTCGGTGCTCAATTCCCCTTCCATTAAATATATGTTCTAAGGCCGCACCATCCTTTTCATTGGCATTATCAATAAAAATATCGAGCTGCCTGAAGTCAGCAAGCGCGGAGCACAGCGCTACTTCGTAGAACAGAAATAGTTAAAATAAAATAATACAACATACTTTTTTTAATCTTAGACGATATTTGCAATAGCTTGTAAGTGTGAATTTCGATAAATAAGATAATAATAACTATATTAAAGTTTAATTTAATAAAAATATATTATATTAAAGTTTGTATTCGAATTTATAATATAATTTTCGTTAAATAAATTTAGATGTCATTATATGCTTGCTACACGATTGTATTGGGATAGATAAATTGTTGTCATCTATTATTATTTATTTTATTCTTCAAAATTCACACTTACAAAATATTCCACCATCTATCATAAAAAAAAATGTTATAGGGCAAATTCGAAATAATTATATCATTTATATATTGATATAATTTGTTACATTTTCTCTATATTATCTTTATACGACAGATTGTGAAATAACTTATGTGAGAGTACGTACCAGTTATTCGCATGAGTTATTTTTGACGAGCTAGAGCGACTTTAAGAAAATTAATATTTCTTATGTTTATCATAGAAATAACCGAGTTTGTAGTTTTAAATGCATGTATTGAATGTAGTTTTAATAGCAATAAATACTTGATTAAAAATTAATATCTCTATATTATTGGGAATAATGCAAATGTTAGACATCTATATAGAATATAGGATAGTTGATTATTGATAATTATAAATTCAACATTATAATTACATTCTTCTTATAATCATGTGTTGTACACAATTTTCTTTATTTTAACTTATTGTTATAGCGTTCAATTATTTTTTCGATATCGTATTTTAATTATATCCATTATACAATTCTCTTCATCTGCCAAAAGTTGATACAATTGAAAATAGAATTTTAGCTTTTACTTGACGTATAGAATGTTCTTTTCATTATCATTGCTTATTAGAGGACTCTCTTTCTCTTTCAGTTACAATCAAAAGTAAATAATTTTGATGCGGTAGGCGTCACAAAAACCGGCATATTTTCATGATAAATTCTTAAACACAAAATCCGTAATTACTTATTGTGCTAACTAACATAATTGATTGTAAAATATGATTAACTTGAATAACGCAATGCGATCATGTTGGAATATAATACAATATAATATTAATTAAAGTTATATTATATAAAATTATATATATATGTAGAAATATACATATATGTATAAATATATGTATATACATATAGGCTTTCTACCAATATTATGATGGAAGTTATTGTTGGATTACGAACACTAAATTTGTAAAAGATATCGTGCAACATTTATTCGCTAATGAATTAGGAATAATAGATTTTTACGAATTTCCTAACGAGTTAGTAAATCGCATTAATAATTCGCTAAGAAGAATGAGATGGAGGGTTAAATCCATCAACCCTTGGAAATAAGCAGACTTATCGAAAATATGTAACTTATTCTGTCGAATTATTCTGTACAATTATTTATGTCTCATATTTTCGATAGGTTTGCTTATTTTGCTCCTACATTATGTTTAAAAAACGATAATTTTCAAGCGGCCATCCCTTCTCACGTTCCATACGCGTTGACGCATTTTCACAAACACACACTCCTTATTTAATTATGACCTATTTTATTCCTAAATTTCCAACATAAGATCGAAATGTGATTATGCAATTAGCTCTTTATTTTAAGAGCGCAATAAGCATTCTTACGGATTTTTAAAAATCGTTAATGTAAAATTAACATTATATAGGCAACATCCTAATTCCATCGATCGAATCTAATATTCAAAATTGCTTTGGGTACCCGCGGACACGCTTAGAGACAGAAGGGTTAAGAATGTCTAAAATACGATAAGAAATGAATAAATCGTTTTTTAAATGTATTTTCGGGACATGTGATGCCTGGGTTATGTCGTCGCGACTAATGACAGTAGCTCCTTTTTTAAGAATACATGGCAGCGAATTGATACCTTAACGAATCCGCAGTTATTGGAAGGATTATTAAGCTTCCTTTTTTCTCTTCATCAGCTGATTTAAACTTTGACTATTTAAATTACTTAGTTATGAATAATTTTTGAATTTTCGACATTAATATCAAATGAAATGTTTTTGTGTTTATTTATGTGTGAGTGAGTGTGTATGTTTGTATTTGTGTATGTGTGTTTATGCGCATGGCACGATCCTGATAGAAAGGTTTTCCTTCGTTCTAGGATAAAGAATCGAATGAGAGGAAGACGGCTTCTGACTTGAAAATTGTACAAAAGTATCTCAGGCGAAGTAATATATCGAGAGGATAAAATTATCTCACACTCGGCTCTACTATCAGCCCAAAAATTACATCCGATAGTAACGCTAACTAACAATACGCGAGCGAAAGTACAGTTACTAAATAAAATTGGGATCAAACTAATTAAATAAAAGACTTGTCTGCTTTACGCGCTTGTCCCTGCTTTTGCTATTGTATAAACAAAAATGTAACAGGAACGATCATCCCAAACTGGTGAGTCAGAAGATTCTTGTATAAAACCACGTACTTTTTCAATCGATTTATCGAACATATAATGATCTAAAATAATTCTTATGCATTTATGCATTAAATGATGTAAACAATGTTATAAAAAGAGTCAAAATTTGCATGCCTGCTTGTATAAAATGACATGTAAATATAATTATCGAACGAGAACTTTGCCAATCTGAACGATTTATTAAGCGGTAAAAACGATACAACAATAACAAAAAAAAAATATATATATATATATTTTAAGTGAAAAAAAGATTCAAAACTTTCACATATTTTAAATTTGCCACTGAGCAATCTTTTAATATATTATAATGATAGATCCTTTAATAAGATCCAGAAATTTTGCATCCAGATATCTAATTCTGACTCTTTATTTATATAAATTAATTTGAATGAAGTGACGGCGTTTCTTTAAATATAACATAAAGATTTTGCCTGCATGAAAAAAAATTGAATAAGACTAATTAAAAATGACAGGAGACTTTTATTTAAGAATGAATGAAGATCTCACACACATTTTCTTTGATATTCTCGATTCTAGAAAAATAATCTGCGATTTCCTCTGATTACGATTATGACAATATATGTTGGATTCATAAGTTTTCATTCCTTTTTCCGATGAGATCCATTTTCAGAAGTGAATTTACAGTGTTTGAAGTTATCAATAATACTATACCGATAATAAAAGGAATTAATAAAATGATAAAAAAAATGATAGAAGATCACATTTGTGATCCCGTTCAATTAGACGTAATCAGAGAAGATATGGACATTATTTTGATGTCCGTTTTAACATTCAAAAATTTCATATTTCAACGGACTGTCAATCTGATGAACTGAACGTACCGAGTCTTCTTGACAAACGAAAGTATAAAAGCTGTGATCGTAACACTCATTTCTCGATCTCACCTGACTTACGTACCATAAATCTTTTCATAATCGAATTTTTTCAATTAATCGTAAATGAAACATATTTTATAAACATGTTTTATTTTGTAAAAGACGTACAGCTTAACCACTCTGTCAATGAACGGGTATCCGGATACCCGATACATCGATGAGAAAATAAAGAATTATGCGTTGACAGAAGGGTTAAATTTTAGTAGAATAAAAATTGTTGATAAGTATTTAAAATTGTTAAAAACTAGATTTTGATTTTTATCGCTCTGCCATTGATTTTTTTTCAATTGTTCAACATTTGATCAAAATGTGTTTACGCAAATAATTTTTTATTCTTAAATATATGAAAATTATTATATAAATTCTCAAAAAATACTTGATATAAGAGCGATATTTTATATGAAACGACCGAATGTATTTCCGTTTTCATTGAATCAACTAACTTGACTACTATTTATTATTCTCCATATTCTCAATGTTTTTTTTAGTCTTCTCTCACGAATTAAGCATGCACGTGAGCGAGTTTCCTTACAAGAATGAGAGCACGTTGTTGTTCGTGTTGTTACCTGCTTCAGTAATGTCAGATGACTGGATGATCAGAATGGACAAAAGCGTCGATGACATTTGCGTTTTGATTAAGCGATTGTCGACCAAAGAGGGAATCTGCAAATTACGCAATCTGCTAGATAGTGATACGACATCGAAAGATGTTACAGACTTCTCGATACGGACAAACTTCGAGTTGGAGAGAAATCTGCCAATCCGTGATCTGCTGCGAGCTCTAGATGCTGAAGAATTATTGATGCCCGACGCGATCGATCTGGACAGTTCTTTCGTGAAGAACAAAGAGAGTGTGCACCTCAGCAATGCCGTGCACCGTACTGACGTCAAGGTCACGCAAGGGAGTACCATGGAAAGTTCGGCTATTGTGATATACACCGGACAAGTGACCTCTCCGAGCACCCAACTAGTCGTCCTGATTAACGATTATCCGTTCATCTGGCTGAACTATGACAAAGTACGTCGAAACGTCCCCTTTGTCGGCGCTTTTAATGATTTCCCCGATAATCCTCTTTTTATTAGTCAGTCGGATAGAAATTAAATTTTTCTTAGAATGTTCAGAGGTACACGAGTCGGACAAACACCATGAAACGATTGCTACGAGTAATAGATTTACAGTTATTGGAAAATGATGTAATTATAGAAACTATATTCTTCCTCTTTCGATTCAACCTTTTGTCAATTGGTTAAGATGCATTATAGTTAAAATGCATTATAGAATATATTGTGCGCGATATATTCTATGAACAACTTTTATTAGAAATTTGGAGACCGATGAAATACATCAATCTTTGGGATCATTCAAATTTTATGTCTGCTGGCTATTAGATTTATGAATTTTTGGAAGCTCGAAAAAAATAGAAAAACTCGTATCCTTCAAAGTATTTTCAAAAATGTATATAGTCTGTAACAGGATTCTCATTAATTTATTCTCACATTCGAATTTCATTATTTTATAATTTATTGCTTTTATTATAACTGAAAAAAGAGACATAAAACATAATTGATATTATAAAGCGTTGTTATTATTGTCTCATAATATTAAGATGAGAAATTTTTCGATAAAGCAGAGAATATATATACATACATATATATATATATTGTATATATATATAAATATATATATATATATATATATATATTTATATATATATACAATATATATATTTACATATACACACACACAAATATATATATATATATATATATATATATGTATAATATATTTGCATACATATAAAACATTATCCGAGAAACTTTCCGAAATAATTTTCGAAGAAGTCTACGAACAGAATAGTTATAATAACTATTTCTTCAGAAGTGATCTTGTAACTGATAAATTTTTATTGAAAATTCTATTTTCAATTCTATCGACCTTCGGCAAATGAAAAGAATTATAAAGATGGTAATTAAAATAAATTATCGAAAAAATAATTTAACGATATAGTAATAAGTTAAAATAAAGAAAATTATGTGCAACGCGTAGATAATTTGAAGAAATGTAAATATAAAATTAAATTTATAATTAACTATGATCAACATGTATATTCTATATGGACGTTGAACATTTGCATTATTTGTAATAAAATGAAGAAATTAATTGTTTATTAAGGATTTATTGGTATTAAAACTACCTTCCATATATGCATTTAAAAATACAAACTCGGTTATTTCTATGATAAACATAATAAATTTGAATTACTTAAAAAATCGCTCTTATTCGTTAAAAATATCTCGTGCGAATAACTAGAATGTTCTATCACATATAAGTTCGTTCACATATAAGTGAGTTCACCATCTGTTATATAGAGATAATATAATAAATTATTCCAGTTTAAATTACATCATTATTTCGAATTTGCCCTGTGACTTCTTTGCGGTAGATGGTGGAATATCTTGTATTTGTGAATTTTGAAGAATAAGATAAATAATAATCGATGACATCAATTTATCTAACCCAATACAATCGTGTAGCAAACATATGATGACATCTAAATTTATTTAACACAAAAGTTATATAATGAATTCGAATATAAACTTGAATATATAATTCATTTTTATAAAACTAAATTTTTATATAATATATATATATATATATATATATATATTTCATTTTGCGAAATTCTCACTTACAAGATATTGTAAATATTTTATTAAATGATAAAAAATAATTGACTGCACAGCCGGAAATAATAGGTACAACGACTGGGTCTTGTTTATATATAATAATTCAGTCACAAACATGCTTAGAGTGGAAGATAAAACTGAAAAAAAAAAATTTTTGAGACTACAAAGCAACAAAAGAGGTAAAAATAAATGGAAGCGAAATTAGATTTTTGCCTACAAAATATTAATTTTACATCATGGATTTTTTAAAATGCATATAGTGCTCCTTGCACTCTTAAAATGAAAAGCTATTTGCATAATTATATTTCGATCACATGTGGGAAATTTAGGAAAACAAGTGGAACAAAATCAGAGACATGTGTATGTGTGTTTAATCTTAAACAAATATCGAAAATGTTTTATTATACTAAAATTTTTGCTAGACTAAAATTATTATTATAAAATTTAAAATTGAATATCATTTATAAAATAAAATATTGCGAAATATATTACCTTTTCAATTAATTGAAAAAATCTGATTAAATAAGATTTGATTAAATAAAGTTTATGTAAATGTATAAATAAAATGAAAATGCAATTATGTATAATGTAAATATATAATTAAAATGAGTGACATATGTTCAACATGTCTAGGTTTTCCCACATAAATACGCTCAAACGGCACGTTGGTAAGAACAGCCGATTGAAATGTATCGCCTTAGAAGCAAAATTCGGACGACAGAATAAATTCCATATTTTTGTTGAGTCCGTTTAATTCCATGGATTGAGAGATATAACCCTGCATCTCGTTTCTCAGTACTTTATTAATGTTTTGCATTAAATTAGGAATTTCGGAGCAGTCAAATACAAATTGCATTTATCTATATTAAAAAAACTTGCCGTGGTAAGGAATAAACGTTTGCTGTTTTTAATCCAACAACCATTTCCGTCATAATATCCTTTGAACTTCTCCCTATCCTGGAATAAACAATATCGAAGATGATGTGACTGTTTGCAAAATCTTTTTTCTTTCGAAATAAAAGGCTTCTATCCTTTGTAATTATAGATTACAGGGCTTTAGCCACACAAGTAGAACTTTATATCATATTTTAATACAATATTATATTATTATATATATAATAATTTATATAATAATATATAGGCAATTCCACGTCAAATCGAACAAGAAATTACCTCATATATTTTAAATCGATTAAAACTGTTTTCACTTAAAATATACATAAAATAAGGGGGGATTTTCTTTTGTCAAAATATTTTTTTTTCAAAAATTATAAACAACAAAATTTCCGTGAAAAATGAAAAAGTTGTTAACTTTAAAAATTAATATCTCTGGTTATACTTGTCGTAGAAATATTTTCGAAAATGCATTTTAAAGCTAAGGAGACAACCTTTTTTATAAAAATAGTTTAGGTTACAAGAAATTGTTAATTTCAATTGTTATAGGTAATTGAAATGTTAATAAATTTTTTCATCAAAAGTACGCTTTTTAAAATTTTTATAATAATACCATATTTTCTCTCATTCTCCATATCATTCTGAAAGTGTACATATCTTTCATTTTATGGAGAAATGATAGATTCGATTTTTATATATTTTTGATAAAAGAAACGCCGCGCCGTGCTTGACCAATGAAACGTACCTTTTAATGAAAAAATTTATTAAACACTTCAATTATTTTTTACAGTTGGAATTAACAATCTATTGAAACTTAAACTATTTTTATAAAAAAGGTTGTCTTCTTAGCTTTATGTATTTTCGAAAATATTTCTGCGACAGATATAATCAGAGATATTCATTATTAAAGTTGACAAATTTTTCATTTTTCAAAAATTTACGAAAATTTTGTTGTTTATAACTTCTGCAAAAAAAATATTTCGGAGAAATAATCAAATACGTATCTCCTCTTATTTTATGTATATTTCACGTGAAAAAAGTTTCGTTCGATTTAAAACACGAGGTCAAAGGGTCTTTATTTGTCCGATTTGACGTGGAATTTCATATATAATAATAATATTATATAATAATATATATAATATTATTATGTTAAAATATGTTAGTGTAATATTATAGAATATATATTATACACAAATATTTATTATTCAAATATAATCAAATTGCCAAAATTACTCAAGTTAATTATGTATGTTAGTGTAAATATTATGATTAGTAAAGTGATAGTTATCGGATTTTGTGTTCAAGGACTTATCATTCAAAAATTCCTTAATGACAAAATTAGAATTTTAAGTTTTCCGTTTTTTATTTCGCTTAAAAATATATTCTCATTTTCGTCGCTTAATACACTATTTAACATGATAATGTTTTCGTTTAGTATAAATCAATTTTACGTTATTTTATACAAAGCCATCTAATAAACTGCAAATCTATTTCCGTCAATTCTTATCAGCATTTAAAGCGGAAATCTCTCAGTCCCATTGTGTTAAAATATGGTACATTTTAATACTTATCATTTGTAGTAAAGGAGCAAGTATTTTCTTCAGCAAAACGTTTCTACAATAACTGTTAGATCCGCAATTCTGAGATATGTCGTTTGTGAAAATCTTGAGGATCCGAATATGTTGATGTAAGGATAAATCATGCACAAATCTTTCTGACATATCTTTGACATATCTCGATGATGTAATTCGATTAAATGCGGCTAAATTACTCACCTCCTTTCTTCTCTCCATTCGGTGGTACATCGCCAAAAATTTTCCTGGAATATTAGGCAATTGCAGGATGCGTTTCAAATGTCTCTCGGTGTGACCTTTAGATACAAAGTAAATCATAAAAAGTCCTTCACACACACACACACATATATATGCTGTACGGACAAAAGACAACATTTTCCGACGCCTTTCTCTGCATAACTGTCTGCAGACATTTGAGTGCGAATCGAAAGCGTGCTTCCGATAGTTTGCCTTCTGATAAACATACATAAAACATAAATAAGAAAATTAAGCTGAACTGACAATGGCAGTAAAGAGTATTATTACACGTAAAAAGTCACAATTAATTATACAATATTTCACCACAATATTAAATGCAAAGTAGAACTTGATCTTGAATTTATTCGACAAATATTTTGCATTGAATTGTATTGGGAGCAATTCTAAATTTAATTTTAAACTTAAAATACGATAAAAAATTAGCAAAGATGTATATACCTAGAACAATTATTTATATAGTTTTTCTATAGAAACTATGAAGTTGCAATATTATTAAGGAAACTGTGCAGGACATAGGAGCATTTTTGAATATCCTCCTCTTGTTTTAATCAATGCTTATTACATTCAAGAAATTTCTTCAGATAGCGTTACGATGTGACGACTGAATGTAAACATTACTGTCACGATATCATTTAATGCTTATAACTTTTGTCGAAACTTGAAACTCTTAGTTATATACAAATAAATGCAGAAAAAATAATTTAAACATAATAAAGTTAAAAATATATGTACTAATTAACTTACTCGCGGATTAGAAGCAGTTTGATAGAAAAAAGGATGTCATCCAATGCTTATGCGTATGAGTATTAAATAATTATTAATAAATATATAATTTTATAAACGTATAAAAACATATTATTATAAAATATATCACTATATATTGTAAGCGCTATGTTAAATGTTGTTTAAAATGTTATAAACTTTATGAAGAAATTGATGATCGCTATCTTAGAGATGAAGAGAGGAAGATACTCAAAGATGGCTCTTTGTCGCACAGATCTTCAACTAGTTAACGTCTAGGAATCGAATGTTTGTTTAGGTATATGTGTCTATAAAAATCAATAATAAAATACAATCGAAACAGAAAAAAGAGGACAAGATTCACGAGAGAATCTTGTTACATATGTTTACTAACATGGCTACATAAAAACTTCGTCCAATACTTAGTCGACGTTCAAAAAAAAGAATCGAATTCGACAGATAGAAATCCATTTAATTTTTCACCATGTAGAATGGACGCAAATTTCAAGATCGATGAAACTTAATAATAATAATTACTCTTATAGTCGATCTTATTTAAAATACATCTTAAGCGCGAAACGTTTAGTTAAAATATTCATAATTAGATATATATAATACACGAGTATTATATATCTAGAGTATTTGAATCTAACTGATCGCGAGACCCACTAAGCGACAGCAATTAAATTGCATCGAAATATACAAATTTATCTAAGGACAATATATTAAAAAATAATAGTACAATGAAAATATTAGCGCTGTATATTTTAATTATCTATGTGATAAATCGGCGTTTCAAAATTGCTTGGTTTTGTAAAACATCTTTCGACTCACCTAATTTGTCAATTGTAACCATTTCTTCCTCTGCACTTTTCATACCCAATAGCTCCATATTCAATAGCAAAACCGTGACAAACGGGTAAAGCAGACGAATTCCTTTGTGTGTCTCAATCACGATTAATAGCTGTTTATAATACATACAAAATATGTGGCGCTTGCGTATAATACTTAACACTGTCGCCGGATGTAATTTTTGTGCGGGAAGTTGTGCCAGATATGAAATGACGTCGTTTTACTTTATGTCATTGTAGTTTGACATTTTTCTGCGCCATTTTAAAATCTAAGGCAGTATGTAGATTTAATTGTTCATTTTACATTTAGTCAGAAACAATGTGTAGGTAAACCAAATTAACACACACAAACATAAATGTTATCATTATCAAATTCAAAAATTATTTTTAACTATATATATATATATATATACATATACGCGTCAAGTGAAATGATGAGTCAAAATTCTATCATCGGTTCTGTTAATATTTGACACATGGAAAGCATCATGAAGAAGATTTAGATATATTATCAAAAAAATAAATTATAATTCTAATAATTATAGCAATATTATTGCAAAATAGAGTTAAGTACATCGCATGGTTACACATATTGAAAAGAGAAATATTTTTTTTTTTTTTTTTTCTTTCTATTACATTACACCGCATTATTAATATTCTTACAAATTTTATAAGCATTATTTAATATCATATGAACATAATAATATAAATGTCGAATTTCGATAGCGAACCGTTATCTCGCTTCTAAATACTTCTTCCATAGAATCCGAAAAAATGAATTAATAAAGTACATACATACAGATATATTATACATACATACGTACATATATACGTGTATACGAACACATATATACATATGTATGTACATATATTTACTGCTTAAACGAAATTTATCACCTACATATAATAACACAATAACATCAGCTCCTTCTAATGTAACTTATATCTTATATCGTTCTCTTCAATTAATTTAAAAAAAAAGAAATTATTAAACAATATAATCCAAACGCGACAACAAATTCATGAGAATCGCGTAACAAAATATATTTCCGCAAAAACTTTGAAAGATACGACCTTCTCTCCTTTTCTGTAGTTTCCAAAAATTCATAAATCTAATAGGAAGCAAACATTAAATTTAAGTGATACAAAAGATTGATTTATTTCATCGGCCTCCATATTTTTAATAGAAGCTGCTTACATTGAGTATATCGCGCACAAAATATAATGCATTTTAATTCAAATCGACAAAATGTTGAATCGAAGGAGAAAGAATATAGCTTTGATAATTACATCATTTTCCAATAACTATAAATCTGCTACTCGTAGCAATCGTTTCATAGTGTATGTCCGACTCGTGTACCACCGAACTTTCAAAAAAAATTTAATTTGACAGTCTAAACCGGCGAGCAACTCTAACTGCGGAATTAGTCAAAATTATAGGAAGAACCGGTAAAAAGAATGTTCCGACGCTGTTTGTCATAGATCAGCCAGACGAACGGAAAATCGTACCCGCTGATGCTCCAGGAGCCCGCAGGGGGAATCCCTCGTCCG
Source organism: Lasius platythorax (assembly GCA_963971435.1). Classification (NCBI taxonomy): domain Eukaryota; kingdom Metazoa; phylum Arthropoda; class Insecta; order Hymenoptera; family Formicidae; genus Lasius; species Lasius platythorax. Next base: position 5,549,029 of record OZ020549.1, read on the forward strand.
GTGTAGATCAGGTTGACTGAACCCGCGACGGTGTCCTCTTCCGTGACCTTGATGTGAGTTCGGTGCACGGCATTGCCGAGATATACACTGTCGTCGTCCACGAAGAAACTGTCCAGGTTGATCGCGTCATCAGGCTTTAGTAATTGTTCAACGTATAGATATTGCAGCAGCCCACGTATTCGCAGATTTATCTCCACCTCGAAGGTCGGACCTATCAAGAAGTAGTCTTCCGATGGCGGAATATCACTATCTAGCAGATTGCGCAATGTGCGCATTGCTTCCTCGGTCGACAATCGCTCTATCAAATTGCAAATGATATCACTACTTTCTCTAGGGGCGCTTCTGTCATTATAGTCACCTAAGCTTATCGAACCAGGCAAAAACATAAACAGCGACCTGTTCTCATTCGCGTAGGGGAACTCGATCACGTGCATGTTTAATTCGTGAGAGAAGACTGAAAAAAAATAAACGTTGCCAATATAGAGAACAATAAATAGTGGTCAAGGTAGATGAATCAATGAAAACGGAAATACGTTCGGTCGTTGGGCATAAAATATCGCTTTTATATCAAGCATTTTTTGAGAATTAATATAATATTTCTCACATTTTTAAGAATGAAACATCATTTGCGTAAACCCATTTTGATCAAGTGTTGGAAAATTGAAAATGAAATAAGTGATAAAAATCATAAACTTGTTTTTAACAATTTCAAACATTTTTCAATAATTTTCATTACTAAAATTTAACCCTTCTGTCAATAATTTTTCATCTTTTCATCAATGAATGAGTACTCGAGTACCAACTGCGTGTTTTCGACACATTACTGCAACATTATCTTTATAGCAAGTGCTGGGCATCGAAAATTCTTTTTCGTTATATTTTATGGTTTCCAAAGTACAAAGGCCCTTCGTATTTTCTTTCCCATTTTACGGCCGATGAAATTTCCAACACACTTTAAATATTTAAAGTTACTTTCGATGTTCGAATACCCGTTAATAGATGGAATGATTAAGCGGTATGTTCTTTACAAAATAAAATATATTTACGAGATATGTTTCGTTTACGATATTAAAAAATTCGATTATGAAAAGATATATGGTACGTTAGGTGAAATCAAAAAATGAATGGTATGCTCACTGCTGTTACTCCTCCGTTTGTCACGAAGATTCGGTACGTTCGATGCGTCAGATTGACAAGTCGTTGATATTTGGAATTTTTGATCGTTCAAACGGGACACGGTCATCAAAACAAGTTCCATATCATTTATGACCTCCATAAGACCTCCTATTTGCAAAGGATGACGAATGTTTTTTATCGCGCTTCCTAATGCCTTATTAATACGATCTATTTTCTCGGTAGGAGTGTTGTCAGGATCAAAAACTTCGAGTCCACCGTTGAAAATATTTTTCAGCGGTAAAAGATGATTGAACTTAGTAGTTTTAATCCAACATCTCTTCTCATCATCGTAATCGGTGGAGGCAACAGATGCATTATTCTGGAACCGAGAATATTAATAGAAATATCTGTAAGATCTTCATTCCATTTTTTAATTGCTTTATTCAAGTTTCCATTTTTTTTCAGGCATAACTTTCATATGTGTGTTATAATTTAAAAAATCAAGTTATTACATTTAAGTTCATCTAAATGAAGAAGAGTCAGAATTATAGAGATATTTCGATAAGCAAAATTTCTGAATTTTATTAAAGGATCTACCATAAAAGAGTGCTCAGTGACAAATTTAAGATGTGTCAAAGCTTCATATTTTTATTTCACTTAAAATATTTTTCCTTTATTGTCTCCTCTTTAACCGCTTAATAAATCTTTCAAAGTGAAATAGTTTTCGTTAATAATTGTTCTTACATATCATTTTAAACAATCAGGCATGCACATTTTGACTATTTTCCATCATTGTATCCATCATATAATACAAAAATGCGTCAGAATTATTTACCTCTGATTGTTCGGAGTCTCTCCTTGATGAATAGTATTGTATCAAGTCGTATTTGGAGACATTCTTTAAGTACAAGATGAGCTTTAGGCGCTCCTCGATGGCACCACTGGACATAAAGTAAACCATCAAAAGTCCCTCATATATGCTATGCGGACTGAAGACAATATCACTTTTCGGCTTGAGCAGCATATATTTATGCATACATTTGATCGCAAACACAAAACGCGACGACGTCAATATTCTCTCTGGCGAATAGAAAAGACGAATAAAAAAAATTAAAAGAAAGTGACAATAGAGAAATATTAGTAATAGAAATTAAAAATAAATTTTAATTGCAAACTTAATCATAACATTTAACAATACATGTAATAAAATATATATTTTTTATAATATATATAAAATATATATTATAAATACAATGAACAATGTATCGAAATTAATTCGACATTTATTTTACATGTGTAAGAATAAATTTTATCATAACTCAAAAATTTAATTTTAAACTCGAAGGACGATAAAATCAACAATAAACATATAATAATCATCGAAAAAGAAGAGGAGAAGATTCGCAGATGTATTCTTACCTATGTTTACTAACATGACTATATTCAAACTTCGTCAAATACGTAACGAACTCGGAAAACGATATTTCACTTATATTTTCAGGAAATAAAAGAAACGCGAGATTCACGATCGACAGATTATTATTGATAAAATATAAATAGTAATATTTAATTCTTAACAATGAAAAAATTATATTCTGCAATGATTCTATCTGATTCTAACATTCAATCAAGTTTTGTGTCGTCTACGCTGTAAAAGTCTTCGAATTAAACTTATTTTGTGTATATCTAAATCGCGAAATAATTCACTAGAATAAAATAATGTTTGCAAATTTCGAAAGAAAGTACGCGGCTTTAGAGTTTAGAATTGCAAAACCTGCCAAGTGTTTGCCACTAAATTACATCGAAAAATATAAGTTTACTTGACAACAATATATATAAAATAATAACACAAAAAGAATATTTTCGTACCAATATACACTTTAGATTATTATCTATACGATAAATTGACGGCAAAATTACATGATTTTATAAAAGAATCTTTAGACTCACCGATTTTAATTATCCCTTCCTGTTCCATTTCTTTTTATACAATGGCCAAAGCAGAGAAAAACACGTGGCCCGCGTGAAGCACACAAGTCTTTTATTTAATTGATTTGATCGCAATATTATTTAGCAACTGGACTTTCGCTCGAGTGTTATTAGTTTACGTTATAGTCAGATGTAATTTTTGCACTGTTAGTGGAGCCGAGTGTGAAATAATTTGTTCTCTTGTGCTATATATGTATCTGCGCCTGAGATTCTTTTGTACAATTTTCAAATCTGAAATCGTCCTCTCACTTGTGATTCTCCATCCTAGACTGAAGACAACCCTCTATCAATATCATGATATGCGCATAAACACACGAATACACACACACACACACAAAACAACACACAGCAATAATAACACACACTTACTCACTCACAAATACACATAAAACAAGGCAGAAACATATTATTTGATATTAATGTCAAAAAAATTCAAAAATTATTTATAACTGTAATATTATCTATAATTAAATTATCTATAACTATTATACGTTATCTCATACATCATGATATAATTAAGATAATATAAAAAAATAATTAAATAAATTATAATTAAATAAATACTCCCGACTACTGCCAACAAAAAGTGCAACATTTAAAAAACATTTGAAATATAAATAATTAAAAAATAATAAAAAAAAGTTAAATAAAAATTAAATATAACAATTAAATAAATAAATATGTAAAACTTAAAAATAAAACAAAAAATATTATTAAAAAATTAAATAAAATTTAAGTGAAATTATAAAATAAAATATATTATATAAATGTATCATATTAATAAAATAAAATTAATGAAAACAATTTATTAATTTAAAAAATAATTAATAAAAATAAGCTTAGAAAAATTTGAAGAAATATCTTCGTAAGTATTGATACAATTAATTACAAATTGTTAAATATTAAATTCAAGAAATTATATATATGTTATGTAACAACTATTATTAAATATCAAGTATAAGATGAAATATCAGATAAAGATAAGAAATCATACACGCAAATAAGTTGTTGTTTATTTGATTTCATCACATACTTAGCGTTATATATTTTAAAAAGGGTTAAAATTTTAGAATTAAATAGTAATAATTTATTTTTTGTCATACACTGTAATTATTATGTGCATATTTTACAAGAGAAGTCGAGAGACGCCACGCTAAATTTAACACACACACACCTAATGTGTCTCCTGACTGCTCTTGTAAAATAGGCACATATAGTCATAGTGAGAGACCCAAATAATGTCTAAATTCAAATATATAAATTTCTACACAACCATATATTAATTATGGCTATGCAGAATAAATGTAAATATATAAACTTCTGCATAGCCATAATTATGGCTACGCAGACAAATATATAAACTTCTACGTAGCCATAATTATGGCTACATAGAAGAAGATTATTCACATATATAATTATGGCTACGCAGAAAAAGATTAGGTAATACTTAAGGAGAGGAGGAAGCTCTCTTTAAGTATTACCAATAACTTAATAACACAACAATAAATATGTAATAACTTTTTAATCACTAACTTAATAACACAACAACAATAACACGTGTAATATTTTTTTTTTTAATAATTTCCCGTACGGGAACGCACTTGACCGGTTAAGTCTTATGGCGAAGTTAACCTCTATGTCCACCGTTTGTATTCCTCTACTATTTATATAACTCTCTTTATCCTGCAAATAAACTGATAAATACTATAAAGTTTTTTCCAATTTTCGTGTTTTATAATATCAGATATCCGTTCTTCATTACAATTAGTCAACTTCTGAGTCACAAAGTCCTTTCTCATCTGAATTCTTTGACTGTTATATCTGGTACATGTCCAGATCACGTGATCAATATCCTCGTGCTCATGCCCACAATCGCATTGCGCAGACGCTATGTACCCCTTTCTTGCCAGGGACGCATTTAAATTATAATGGTTCGCTCTTATTCTATTGATTAATGTACCAAAATATCTATCCGCTTGTATTGTAGAGAACCAACATTTCTTTCTGCTACGCTTGTAATAATTACAAAAATAATGCTTTCCCTTAAATCTAGCCTGTGCTATTAAACGTTCTTGTGTATCATTCCACTCATTTTCCTTAAAAATTTTTGTTAAATCTTGAAATGGAACATATATACTATCATCTGCTCTTTCAAGCGCTCCTTGTTTCGCTAACAGATCTGCAATTTCATTGCCAACAAAACCTCTATGTGAGGGAATCCAAATAAAATAAATGCTTATATTAAATTGAGTGGTTAACTTCCAATATAAGTCGCGGGCTTCCAAAATGTACCGATTGTGATAAACGGACAATTTATTATTTTTAAGTGCTTTAAGTACCCCCTGACAATCAGAGAATATAATGTTATTTTTATAGTTATATCCTTTACTTTCATATGATCGTACCAATATTTCCAATGCAGTTTTTACTGCAAATGCCTCAGCAGTAAATATCGAACACTCTTTAGGCATGCTCACGTAATACGCTATATCCTCTTCATCACACACCATACTCGCTCCCGTGGAATTACTCTCCTTTGACTGTGATCCATCTGTATACACTATTATTGGTCTTGATCTCATGTTGTATTTCTCAATTACTCCGTCTATAAGAGATTTGTCCTGTTCCCCATATGCCATGGAGGCCAGTTCTGTCATCGCAAAGGACTTTTTTTCCAAACATGAATATTGAGCGCCGTAATCCAAGTCCACTTCCATATTATTTGTGAGTGCTAAATATTCCATTTTCCAGATGGGATATCCTTCTTCTCCTTTGCCCAGCATCGTCGAATACCTTTTCACATCATTCCATGCCTTGACCAGGACACTTGTCATCCTTAACGGTCTTTTATAGCAATACAGTGATTCATTTATGCACAACTCCTCTATACTCTTCATGATGTTGTCTGGTCCGAATTTCATAATTTTAGTGCAGAAATTTTTTGCCAAATGCAACGCCCTGTTTCGCATATAGGTAACTTTTGATTCCGCTATTATCACGTTGGTAGGGGTACTGTTGCGATATCCCAACGCTGTCCGTAGTCCCAAGAATTGTCCCCTTTCCAATTTTATTTCTGCCGCTCTAGTTACAGGGGCATATACAAATCCCCCGTAATCTGACACTGATCTGACTAAGCTTTTATATAGCATAAGAGCAGTATTAATTTCTGGACCTCTTGTAACCCCACTGACGTACTTTACAACATCATTAGCTTTCTCCATTTTGCCTCTGATATATGATACATGATTCTCAAACTTTAACTGATTATCCATTATGATTCCCAGAAATCTCGCTTCCGGAGTATTGCTTATCACCTTTCCCTTAAAGTCCATATCCATATTGCTATCAACATATCCACCTTTAGAGAACTCCATAATTGACGTCTTGCTGGGTTCTAACTGTAATCCAATTTCCGATAAATTGTTATCAATTATCATGAGTGCATTGTATAAAGAGCTTTTGTTTTCTTGTCTATCCAATCCTCTTGTATAAATAGCAATATCATCTGCGAACTGTACTATTCTTATGTTATCTGGTATGTTGTCTGGAATGTCAGCAGTATATATATCATATAAAAGAGGACTAAGCACCGCACCCTGAGGTAGACCCTTCCTTACAGCTCGTTCTATTACAAAACCTTTATTGTTAATTATAAACTGTGTTGTTCTTTCTTGTAACCAACTATCGAGAAAAAGAATCATTCTGCTGGGGCATTTATTCTTTATCAGTTTTCTTAAGAGAATATGAAACTGTACATTATCATATGCTGCAGAGACGTCCAAAAAGGCAGCCAGTGTATACTCCTCTTTATATAGTGAACTTTTAATATCAGCGGTAATTTTGACTAAGTTGTTGGTGCACGACCTACCTCTTCTAAACCCATTTTGTGAGTTGTGTATCACATTATTATTCTCTGCCCACCATATTAATCTTTCGTTTATCATCCTCTCCATAATTTTCCCCATACAAGAGGAAAGAGCTATAGGTCTCACTTTTTTCTTACCTATTTTGTCGATGAAATGAACTTGATACATCCTCCACTCGTTTGGAATATCCGCTGTAATCCAGATATTGTTTAAGGTTTTCAGTAGAGTTATTCTAAAATCCATGGGAAGTCTCCTAATCATCTCGTAGTCGATTCCATCTCTACCAGGCGCAGATAACCTTTTGACACATCCGATGGCCCTATTCAGTTCCGCCATGGAGAATTCAGCATTCATCGTATCTTCATCTGTATCATATGTGTATGGGACAAAATGATCATTGTGAGGAGTCACGCTGGGATGAGCTATCTTGTCCACCTCTTGTAGCACAACTTTCTCTCTATCCGATGTTTGCCATACATTCCATGTAACTCTGCTGAAACTGTTTTTTAAAATTCTAACTGTTTTCCAAACATAACTGAGTCCAGTCCATCTATTTATACTATTGCAAAACTCTTTAAAACATTCTCTCTTCTTGGTTTTCACTGTTCTTCTTACTATAGCGCAACTTTTCTTGTACTCTATAAAGGATGATACGGACCCATCTGAGAGGTAAGTCTTAAGTTTTTGTTTTCTTTCCATGATCACTTTATTGCAATCCGCATCCCACCATTTAACAGGATTATTTTTGTAAACTTTATTATTATTCTTATTATCTTTCTCCAGCGATTGTTTTTCCTTTCTGCCAGTTGCGACATTTACTGCTTTATACATAATTTCAACATGGTTGGCGTATGTGATATCACGACCCTCGTTTTCACATCTATTTTTAGTTTCCAAATGTAGCGAATTAACTAGTTTTGAGTACTCATCCCAATCAGTACCTCTGGTGCTCAATCTATTGGATCTTTTCCTGTAGCATTCAACTCCTCGTTTGTATTCAATTAAGAGGGGGTAGTGATCCGAATCCCAAGGATCCTCTAATTGTTTATACGTAACTAATTTTATCGCAGGTAAACTAACGAAAATTAAATCAATATTTGAAGCTCTCTCGTGTGGGCTATTAATGCGAGTCATAGTATCTCTATTTATACAAAAGAAGTTAAAACTAGTCATAGTTTGCAATAGATTTTCTCCATTACTATCAATATTCGCGCAATTCCATGTAGTGTGGTGGGAGTTAAAATCCCCTGCAATTATCGTATTCTTGCGTATTGATCCCATTCTACATATTTTGTTCCAATAGCTTTTTTGTGTTACTCCATATGGTCTTCTATATATTATAATTACGTCTAAGTCTAGGTTGTCTATACTAATTCCAGCTACATCGCAAGTATTATTGTGTCCAATAATATTTTCACAGTCAATGATCTTATACTCAAACTTTTTCTTAACAAATATAATTATCCCGCCGCTATTATTACCGCAGCTATCTAGTCGCACCGCTGTATATCCTGGAATATTAAATACATAATAATTTTGTACCTTACTTTCCGTAATTGCAAATATATCGTAATCTTTGATATGTTTAATAATTTCTTCTCGTTTTTCTCTGATGCCTCGAGCATTCCATACTATAATACTTGTCATTACAATAAATAATAAAAAAAGAAACAGGAGTATATTATTATATATTGCGATATGTTATTCTCGTTCGTGTTTTATCTCTAGCTTTATTAGATAAATTTTTTAATTTATTAAATTTAAGAGCTCTTTTTTCTATAAAATCTTTATTCCCTATGGTCTCTTTTCTCACATACTGTTCCTCCTCAATTTCAAGAGAAGGAGAGACATTCTCTACCTGACGACTAATGTTCTCAATATTATCATTAAAATTTGCCATAAAGGCAAGCCTCTTAGGATCTCTCCTTTCCTTGATATGCTCTTCATTGTTAGATTTCTTTATGTTATCTCTAATCCTACGTTCATTTATGTCATTATTCTGCTTATTGTCCAGTATTCTAACCTTACTTGCCTTTTTCTCTTTATCTGAGTCCTGTTCCTTATCGCTAGGCCTCTTATATTGTACATTTTTTTCCTTAAGGGGAGTCGCTATGGTCAGTGAATCTACTCCCTTAATTCTAAACTCTGCTTTAGATGTCGAAGGGAGACTGGGCCAAGATTGCGGCGATAAATATCTGTCATAATTAATGGGGACTTTCATATCTCTACCCTCTAACAGTTTTTCGGCTTCAAAATAAGAACAATTGTTATGAGCCATTATTATACACATATCCTTATTCATTTGAAACTCTATACAATCCCTATGATTTGACCTATGATTACCACCGCAATTGACGCATTGAGGAGTCTCATTACAATCTCCATGCGCATCTTTACCACAGATAGAGCACTTGGCTTTATTCTTACATGTACTTTTGAAATGCCCGAATTTATAACATGAATAACACTGCTTAACGGTCTCAACATATGGTCTCACCCTCAGCCAACAGCTTCTATTATAAATACTAACATCATCTGTAAAGTTTTTTCCTTTGAAAGTAACTATTATGTTGTCCGACGCAATGCTACTCATGATATTATTCTCTTTGTTCCAAACTCTTTTTTTCATTCTTTCCATCTTGACAATATCATCTCGAAGATCCATGGCCTCGAACAATTCCGGAATGCCTTTAGGCCAATCGCTAATAACACCTCTGTGCATTATTTCTTTATTATCAATAAATGCCTTTACTAATTTATTATTTATTTCAAAAAAATCGAGACATCCATTTGCGAGTTCCTTATTTTGGAACATGACGCGGGCTGTACTTCTATTTATCATTTCAATTCCCAGGGGAGAAAATCCAGTCTTATGTAATACAAATACAATTTTCACCATGTTTTTTTTCCTGTTATTGGTCATTACTAGATTATTCAATTTAATATTAATTGTACCATGTCCTGAATCTCTAGCTTCAAATCTATTAGTTGTTTTGCGCAGCCAGCTACGGAATTGTTCGATTTTTATTGGGTCGTCGATTTCAACTGCCATTAATTTATCATCCTTATTAAAATATATCATAGACGGTTCTTCTTTAGAATCCGCATATACGGATTTACTATTTTGTATGAACTGAAAAATATCTTTTTCTATGTCTGACATACCTGTAACTTCTGTGTTAAAATCAATGTTAGTCTGTGTTGTATCCGATTGAATTTTAGAAGGTATCATACTTACTATATCTTGTACCTTATTTGTTACCAATCTTTTTTCCTCAATCGTCTTTTCCATTTCTACCTCGTCATTCATATCGTTGTCCTCTATTTCTATCTCTATAGCATCCTCCTTTTCCTTTGTCGTCATCCTTACCTAGTGCCCCTCTCCGAGAAGGGGCGTACAATCGTATTTGTCCTAGCTCGGCACGTCGTGCCCGTTCCAGTAGAGCCTGTCTTACCCTTGATAACTTCCAATTCTTCGTGTCAAATCGTATTCTAATGTAATTTGAGTCGAAGTGTATCTTATAGGTTAACTACGCAGTTCTTCCTTTCTCTACACGTGTCTCTCGTCTATCTTCCGAGCATCTCGGAATACCGGAGGTTATACTCACGTGTAATATTGTGGTGACACAGGTTATGTCTAACCTATTATGCTCGTCACCACCACTTCGAGATGTCTCAGGTCCAACTGTAAGTTACTAAAATTCCCTATACGGATGCTTAGACCGAATCTTATTGGTGAATTATTTTGTTCGGCAGCCAATGAGAATACGTGTAGACGAAATATTATTGTTTTTCCGCTTTTTATTAAAAGAATAAATAACGATAATTATACGCTTTAAACCTTCCTTGATTAATTAGAAATTTATGAGCAAAAGATGATATCAAACTATACTGTAGTTATCGAGAACTAAGGTAACAACCGATCCGAGCTCGGTAAAACCACAGTCATCTATAATATATACTAGACAGCTAATTTATATTCTTTAGACGGTCAGGTATATAATGTATGTACAACTTGTACACAACATAATATCCGATTAGAATGTGTTGGTTGTATGTGTGTATGGGTTGGTATACACTTACTCAGTTATCCATAGGCGGAGACATAAAATTTAAACCATTCTAGCATTCCATTCGGTTACTAAGTTTGCCGCCTATGCGTAAATAAGTACATACATGGACGTTTCCTACGTCCATGAGTACATAAACCAAGTTTCGGGTACACAGAATCTAGTAACTATATATAAGAAGCCTATCTGTCTAGTATATTCACAGACATCTATATGTATACTAGACCGCTAACTCATCCCTTATATACTGTACGAAAAAATGGACCCCGAAAAGTATGTACAGAGGCGAGTGAGCATCTGCGCATGTGCAGTGTAAGTGGTAAAGAAGAGGAGTGTGCTGTATATGTGATATATGTGTAGCACTCATGTAGCACAAGAGTGGTACGTGACATATATTGCTTGAAATTTAACCAATCAGATGTGATTGTTATACCACTTACGCAACGCATGCGCACGAGTTATGTACATACTTTTTGGAGCCATGTATTTTGGCGAAGTTAGCAGTCTAGTATACATATAGATGCTGTGAATAAATATAAATGTCTGTGGGTGAAACGCATACTCCCGTTTTTTGCCAACCTTCGGTTGGCAGCAGCCCGGAGTAAAAAAAAAGATATACCTATATATAAGCACGTCACACACAAGTGAAAAAAAAAGTCAAAATTTTATCATCGATTCAATTATTAATGTTTGACACATGGAGAGGATCATGAAAAGAAGATTTTTAGATATAATATATTATCGAAAGAATAACTTATGAATCTATTAACTATTATAGTAATATTGTAGCAAAATTAAAATAGAGTAAAGTACAACACATTGTTACACATATTGAGAGAGAAAGCTTTTATTTTATTTTTTTTTTGTTACATTACACCGCACAATTAACATTTTTAAAAAATGTTTAAGCATTAATTAAATACATATGTACATATTAATAATATATAAATGTTGAATTTTGATAGTGAACCGTTATCTCGCGTCCAAATATTTTTTCCCGAGAATCGGTAAAAATAAATTAATGACATATATGTATAGCGAGTTTTTCTTGCGCAAAATCGTCGTTAGCCAATTAGAAACAGTGCAACATCAAAATAGATGTCTCTAAATGATATAATTGTCCCTTTCTCACTAGATAAACTAGTATATCCAACCAATTCGTTAAAATAAGTTGAGCCACCACAATCATTTCAAGATTTCATTGGGTCATGTAGTAACTTGTCATTGTATAATTCAGCATGGCGAAATCATACTCGCATTCAACTCGTAAGTTAAAAAATATTTTATAAAATCTCAATTTTGCTGTCGATTTATCGAATAGATAATAATTTAAATAAAATATCCGTCGACACGCAAATATTTTCTTTTTATACTATTATTTTATATAAAGTTCTAAAATAAATTTCTACTTTGATGTATTTTAATGGTCGTCATTTAATAAATAAATACTTATTGCGATCCGTTAGATTCAAATATTCCAGAATCATGTGCTTTTTCTCGAAGCCTATAAGTATTGATTATATTTTAGAAAACGTTTCTTGTTTGAGATAAACTTAAAATAAGATTAAGTTTAGGAATTTTGTAATTTTGGTTCAGTGTCGGTGATAAAAAATATATTTGAGTGAAAGTTAAACTTCAACATCCATTCTATACAAATGTTCCTTCCCTCGAATTCGAAGAAATTACATAACGACGTATCGAATGTATTCTAAGTAATCGAAGGAAACGTTGTAAAAATATTAATTACACCGCGGAGATTTATGTAATAAGAGAAAGAAAAATAAAATACAAGGTGCTATCGAAAATTTTTCGGACTTACTCTGTAAAACATATTAGGCTTACATTATTTACAATTTGCCTCCATCCCCTTCGAAGTAGTTCCTTGTGACTTTATATAGTGCTTCTGCCGTGCTTCAACGCTCCCTGGAAATCCTTTTGCTGTATCGTGTAAAACACTCTCTGCGATTCGGTTTCGATCTCTTGTATCGTCTTGATACATTGATCGAGACCGAATCGCAGAGGGTGCTTTACGCGCTACAGCAAAAAGATTTCCAGGGAGCATTTGAAGCATGGCAGAAGCGCTGGGATTACTGTATAAAGTCACAAGAAAACTACTTCAAAGGGGATGGAGGCAAATTGTAAATAATGTAAGCCTAATATGTTTTACAGAGTAAGTACGGAAAATGTTCGATAGAACCTCGTATAATTTAAATGTACGTTTTAATTAAGTGTTACATATGCTTTCTGTCCTTCAAATCACATTAACGTTATTATAATAAAATTAATTTATTTCGCCAATATTGCGAGTGTTTTTACCGGCTGCTATATATAGTCAACGCCATGATACTCATCAGCTTAGGATCGAATTGTTTTTTCCCGCCAAACATCGACACAGATCATTCTGTTACATTTCTGAATTCGTGTTGTATCACATTTGAAATTTCGCAATGCCGGCTTATCGTTTCATATCGGAATCTATTTAGAAAATAAAATTGATTTCAGAATGTAGTCTGACAGCATCGATGACAGGAAGAGTAGAGTGAGTAATAAGATTAGATAAAGTTGTTGCAGAATATAATTTTTTCATTACGATTTGTCTTGAAAATTTTAGTATTAGAAGATATTAATACCTAAATACTATTGAAAAATATTAGAAAAGAAATATGAATACCTAATTATATCCAAGATTCTCATAAACGGTAACTCAAAATTACGAATCCTTCAACGCTGGTAAAAAGACTGCTCAACAAAATCACTGATTCTCAGTTACTACAATTCATAAAAAAAAAAAAAGTGATCATTTTCTGCAATTCTTTTTTTTTTACCATTCCAGTCTCCAAATTGCTCTATCACAATATTTATCTAGGATGGCGCGAACAAATTAAAAGACAGCTCTAGATTTGTACAGAAGAATCTTAGACGACGAAAATGAACAAAAGAATAAAGTCATTTTACATCCGGCTCAATGCTAACAATAAGCAATATACGCGAGCGCCACATAGAAGCAGCGGCTACATAATATCGCGATCGAGAAAGAAGATTCCTTTGTCAAATAGACAGAGGAATTTGTGCGCTTCGCGTGTTTGCCACGATTTTGCTATTATATAGACAAAAATGGAGCAGGAAGAGCTAAGTAACGAAAGTGGTGAGTCGAAAGATCTTTTACAATTTTGATGCCGATTTCTCAAATAGTTAATTAAAATACACAGCTCCCCCCAGTATTTCCTCTGTTTATACTATTATTTTTTAATATATTGTTCTTAGGTAATTTTGCACATTTCTACGTAATTTAGTGGCTGTCGCTTATATAGTATGTTCCGCGTTAGATTCAAATACTCTAGAGTAATTTTTATCAAAGTCTGCTAGTATTAATTTTAGTAAATTGTTTCGCGTTTTAGATATACACAAAATAAGTTCAATTTTAAAATATGACTTCCACAGCGTAGACAGAAAGTATACTTGAGTGAATGTCAGAATTAGATAGAATATAATTGCAGAATATAATTTCTTCATTGTTAAGTATTAAATATCACTATTAAGTTTCATCAATAACAATCCATCGATCTCGAATTTTGTCTTTATTCTATTTGCTACAAATATAAGTAAAATACCGTTTTTCGAGTTCGTTAAGTATTAGACGAAGTTTAAATGTAGCCATGTTAGGAAACATAGGTAAGACTACATCCGTGAATCTCCTTTTTTTCTTCTTTAATTGTCATTATATATATATTGTTGATTTTATCGCATTACGAGTCTAATATTAAATTTGAGTTGTAATAAAATTTACTATTACACATGCAAAATAATTGTCGAATAAATTTCAATACATTAAACTTTACGTTTAACATATTTTTGAGACATATATTGTTAATTGTTATGATTAATTTATTAACTTCAATCATAATTTATTGCTACTATCTATTTGTAATATTTCTCTTCTGTCAACGTCGCTTGATTTTTTCTTTACTCATTTTTCTTTCTCGCCAGAGAAAATATTGACGGAGGCGCACTTTCAGTTGGCGATAAAATGTCCGCATGAAGTTATCCAGATCAAGCAAAAAAAAAATTTTGCCTTTAGTCCGTATAGCACATATGAGGGACTTTTATTGGTTTATTTTATATCCAGCGGTATCATTTTTGCATTAAATGATGTAAACAATTTTATAAAATGAGTCAAAGTTTGCATGCCTGATTGTATAAAATGACATGTAAGTATAATTATCGAACGAAAACTTTACCACTCTGAAAAATTTATTAAGCGGCGAAAACGGTAACAAAAAAAAAATATATACATATATATACATTTTAAGCGAAAAAAAATTTCAAAGCTTTCACATATTTTAAATTTGTCACTGTGAGCAATCTTTTAATATATTTTAATGATAGATCTTTTAATAAAATCCAGAAACCTTGCATCAAGGTATTCTGACTCTTTTGTTATATAAATTAATTTGAATGAAGTGACGGCGTTTTTTAAAATATAACATAAAGATTCTGCCTGCATGAAAAAAAATTGAATAAGACAAATTAAAAATGACAGGAGTCATTTATTTAAGAATGAATGAAGATCTCACACACATTTTCTTTGATATTCTCGATTCTAGAAAAATAATCTGCGATTTCCTCTGATTACGATTATGAGAATATGTATATGTTGGATTCATAAGTTTTCATTCCTTTTTCCGATGAGATCCATTTTCAGAAGTGGATTTACATTGTCTGAAGTTATCAACAATGCTATCCCGATAATAAAAAAAATTAATAAAATGATTAAAAAATGATAGAACATCACATTCGTGATCCCGTTCAATTAGGCGTAATCAGAGAAGATATGGACATTATTAAGATGTCCGTTTCAAATTTCGAAAATTCCATATTTCAACGGACTGTCAATCTGATGAACCGAACGTACCGAGTCTTCTTGACAAACGAAAGTATATAAAAGCTGTGATCGTACCATTCAGTTCTCGATTTCACCTGACTTACGTACCATAAATCTTTTCATAATCGAATTTTTTCAATTAATCGTAAATGAAACATATTTTATAAACATGTTTTATTTTGTAAAAGACGTACAGCTTAACCACATTGTCAATGAATGGATCCGGATCCTCATACATTGATGAAAAGATGAAGAATTATGCGTTGACAGAAGGGTTAAATTTTAGTAGAATAAAAATTGTTGATAAGTGTTTGAAATTGTTAAAAACAAGATTCTGATTTTTATCGCTCTGCCATTGATTTTCATTTCAATTGTTCAACATTTGATCAAAATATGTTTACGCAAATAATTCTATATTCTTTATAATATGAAAATTATTATATAAATTCTCAAAAAATACTTGTTGTAAGAGCGATATTTTAAGATGTTACAGACTTCTCTCTTCGCCGAACTTCGAGTTGGAGAGAAATCTGCCAATTCGTAATCTGCTGCGAGCTCTAGATGCTGAAGAATTATTGATGCCCGACGCGATCGACCTGTGTGGACAGTTTTTTCGTGAAGAACAAAGCGAGTGTGCACCTCAGCAATGCCGTGCACCGTACTCACGTCAAGGTCACGCGAGGGAGTACCATGGCGGATTCGGCTACCGTGATCTACACCGGACAAGTGACCTCTCCGAGCACCCAACTATAGTCGTCCTGAATAACGATTATCCGTTCTTCTGGCTGATCTATGACAAAGTGCGTCGAAACGTCCCCTTTGTCGGCGCTTTTAATGATTTCCCCGATATCCCACCCTTTATTAGTTAGTCGGATACAAATTAAATTTTTCTTTGAATGTTCAGAGGTATACGAGTCGGACATACACTATGAAACGATTGCTACGAGTAACAAATTTACAGTTATTGGAAAATGATGTAATTATAGAAACTAAATTCTTTCTCTTTCGATTCAACTTTTTGTCAATTGGAGTTAAAATGCATTACATATCGTGCGTAATATATTCTATGAGCAACTTTTATTGAAATTTATTAGAAATTTGGAGACCGATGAAATAAATCAATTTTTTGGATCACTCAAATTTTATGTCTGCTGGCTATTAGATTTATAAATTTTTGGAAGCTCGAAAAATAGAGAGAAGCTCGTATACTCCAAAGTATTTTCGAAAAAATGTAATCTGTTACGGGATTTTCATTAATTTATTCTCACATTCGAATTTCATTATTTTATAATTTATTGCTTTTATTAACTGAAAAGAGGGACATAAAACATTATATATGTATGTATAATATATCTGCATATATGTCATTAATTTATTTTTTCCGATTCTATGGAAGAAATATTTGGACGCGAGATAACGATTCACTATCGAAATTCAACATATATATATTATTGTTATGTACATATGTATTTAATTAATGCTTAAACATTTTTTAAAAATGTTAATTGTGCGGTGTAATGTAATAGGAAAAAAAATAAAAACATCCTTCTCTCTCAAATATGTGTAACGATGCATTGTACTTTACCCTATTTTAATTCTGCTATAATATTAGTATAGTTAACAGTTTTATAATTTATTCTTTCGATAATATATTATATCTAAATCCTCTTTTCATGCTGGTCCTCTCTATGTATCAAACATTAATAGAATCGATGACAGGATTTTGACTCTTTTTTACTTGACGTGGGCTATATATATATATATATATATCTTATTCTTTATATTTTCGTAATTATATTGCAATGTATAAGATATCGTATATTTAGTTATAGATAATAATACAGTTATAAATAATTTTTGAATTATTTGACATCAAATGATATGTTTCTGTCATGTTTGATGTGTATCTGTGAGTGAGTGAGTGTGTGTTGTTATTGTTGTGTGTGTGTGTGTGTTTGTGTATTCGGGTGCTAATACGCTTGTCATGATACTGATAGAAGGTTGTCTTCAGTCTGGGATGAAGAATCAAAGCTCGAGGACGGTTTTAGATTTGAAAATTGTACAAAATAATTTTTGGCGCAGATATATAGCACAAGAGAACAAAATTATTTCACACTCGGCTCCACTAACAGTGCAAAAATTACATCTGATAGTAACGTAAACTAATAATACTCGTGCGAAAGTCCAGTTGCTAAACAATATTGCGATCAAATCAATTAAATAAGAGACTTGTGTGCTTCACGCGAGCCACGTGATTGTCGCTGCTTTTGCTATTTTATAAACAAAAATGGAACAGGATAAAATAATTGAAATTGGTGAGTTTAAAGATTCTTTTATATAAAATCATGTAATTTTGGCGTCAATTTATCGTACAGATAATAATCTAAAATATATATTGGTACGAAAATATTCTTTTTTTGTTTAATTTTTTTATATATTGTTGTCAAGTAAACTTATATTTCGATGTAATTTAGTGGCCATCACTTGGCAGATTTTGCAATTCGAAAACTCTAGAGGCGGGTACTTTTTTTCAAAATCTGCTTATATTATTTTATTTTAGCGAATTATTTCGCGTTTTACGATTAGATATACACAAAATAAGTTTAATTTGAAGGTACGACTTCCACAGCGTAGACGATACAATGTATACTTGATTGAATCTTAGAATCAGATAGAATTATTGCAGAATATAATTTCTTCATTGTTAAGTATTAAATATTACTGTTTATATTTTATCAATAATAATCCGTCGATTTTGATACTCGCGTTTATTCTATATTCTGGAAATATAAGTGAAGTATCGTTTCCCGAGTTCGTTACGTATTAGACAAAGTTTGAATATAGTCATGTTAGTAAACATAGGTAAGAATACATCTGCGAATCTTCTCCTCTTCATTATCGATGATTATTATATGTTTATTGTTGATTTTATTGTCCTTCGTGTTTATTTTAGCGAATTATTTCGCGTTTTAGATATACACAAAATAAGTTTAATTTGAATATATGACTTTCACAGCGTAGACGACATAAAACTTGATTGAATGTTAGAATAAGATAGAATCATTGCAGAATATAATTTCTTTATTGCTAAGTATTAAATATTACTATTTATATTTCATCAATATAAATCCGTCGAATCTTGCGTTTATTCTATTTGCTGGAAATATTTCCCGAGTTCGTTACGTATTAGAAGAAGCTTGAATATAGTCATGTTAGTAAACATATGTAGGTAAGAATACATCAGCGAATCTCCTTCTCTTCTCTTTCGATTGGCAATATATGTACATATATTGTTGATTTTATCTTTCGAGTTCAAAATTAAATTTGAGTTATAATGAAATTTATACTTACCCATGCAAAATAAATGCCGAATAAATTTCGATACATTGTTCACTGTATTTATAATATTTTTTATTACATGTATTGTTAAATGTTATGATTAAGTTTTTAATTGTAATTAAAATTTATTGTTACTTTTTATTACTAATATTTCTCTCTTCTCACTTTCTTTTGATTATTTTTATTCGTCTTTTCTATTCGCCAGAGACAAAAATGACGAAGGCGCGTTTCCAGTTCGCGATCAAATGTATGCATATAATTATACAGATTATTCCGAACAAAGATATTGCCTTCAGTCCGCATAGCATATATGAGGGACTTTTGATGGTTTACCTTATGTCCAGCGGTGCCATCGAGGAGCGTCTAAAGCTCATCCTGTGTTTATCAGATGTCCGTAAATACGACTTGATACAATACTACTCATCAAGGAGAGACTCCGAACAATCAGAGGTAAATAATTCTGACGCATTTTTGTATTATATGATAGATACAATGATGGAAAATAGTCAAAATGTGCATGCTTGATTGTATAAAATGATATGTAAAAACAATTATTAAAGAAAACTTTGTTACTCTGAAAGATTTATTAAACGGTAAAAGCGGTAACAATAAAAGAAAAATATTATAAGTGAAATAAAGATATGAAGCTTTGACACATCTTAAATTTGTCACTGTGCAATTTTTTAATGCTAGATCCTTTAATATAAACAAGAAAACTTGCCTATCGACATATCTCTATAATTCTGACTCCTTTTCATTTAAATTAATTTAAATGTAGTAACTTGGCGATTTATTAGATTGTAACACACATATATAAATGTTATGCTTGCAAGAATGTAAACTTGAATAAAGCAATTAAGAAATGGAATGATGATGTCGCAAATATTTCCATTGATATTCTCGGTTCCAGAATAATGCATCTGCGGCCTCCTCCGATTACGATGCTGAGAGAAGATGTTGGATTAAAGCTACTAATTTCAATCACCGTTTACCGCTGAAAAATATTTTCAACAATAACCTCGAAGTTTTTGAACCTGACTACACTCCTCTCGAAAAAATAGACCGCATTAATAGGGGAATACGAAGCGCGGTAAAAAATCATATTTGTAATCCCTTGAAATTCAGAGTAGTCAAAGATGATACGGAACTCTTTTTGATGACCGTGTCCCGTTTGAACGCTCCAAAATTCGAAATTGTAGACTGTGAATTTGAGGCATCGTACGTATCGATTTTTCAAGACAAACGAAAGCGAAGAAGCTGTGAGCATACCACTAATTTTTTTATTTCACCTAACGTATCATAAATCTTTTCATAATAGAATTTTTTCAATTAATCGTAAACGAAACATATGTAGTAAACATATTTTATATTGTAAAGAACGCACCGCTTAATCGTTCTGTCAATCGACGGGTACCCGAGTATTGAAAATAACTTTAAGTATTTAAAATGTGTCGGAAATTTCCTCGACCGTAAAATTCGAAAAAAAATACAAAGGGCCTTAGTACTTTAGAAACCATCTAAAATATAACGAGAAAGAATGTTCGATGCCCAGCATTTGCTATAAAGATAATGTTGCAGTAATGTGTCGAAAACACGCAGTTGGTACTCGGGTACTCATACATTGATGAAAAGGTGAAAAATTATTGACAGAAGGGTTAAATTTTAGTACAATAAAAATTGTTAAAAAATGTTTGAAATTGTTAAAAACAAGTTTATGATTTTTATCACTTATTTCATTTTCAATTTTCCAACACTTGATCAAAATGTGTTTACGCAAACGATGTTTTATTCTTTAAAATGTGAGAAATATTATATAAATTCTCAAAAGATGTTTGATATAAAAGCGATATTTTATATGCAACGACCGAATGTATTTCCGTTTTCATTGATTCATCTATCTTGATCACTATTTATTGTTCTCTATATTGGCAACGTCTATTTTTTTTTTAGTCTTATCTCGTGAACTAAACATGCGCGTGAACGAGTTCCCCTACACGAATGAGAAGACGTCGCTGTTCGTGTTTATACCTACTGCGATAACTTCAGCTGACATTAGCGTGAGAGAATACATAGCAAATTTTGCTTCCAATTTGATCGAGCGATTGTCGACCGAGGAGGCAATCAGCACATTGCGCAATCTGCTAGATAGTGATACGCCATTGAATGATGAAGGCTTCTCGATAGATCTGATCTGCGATTTTGAGATAAATCTGTCAATGCCTGAGCTGCTGCCAGCTCTAGGCATTGAAGAATTATTGAAGCCCGACGCGATCAACTTCGACAGTTTTTTCATTAACGACGACAGTGTACATCTCGGCAATGCCATGCATCGTACTCGCGTCAAGATCACTGAAAAATACACCGCAGCAGGTGCAGTCAACATGATCTACACCGGACAAGGGAATTTTCTCTTTGCGGAAAATAGATACCGCAATGGGTTCGATTATCCGTGCGTTTGGCTGATCTATGACAAACAACGACGGAACGTCCTCTTTGCTGGCGCTTTTAATGATTTTGATTATTTAAAGAATATCCCCTCGCCCCCACCATTTATTCTTGATTTTGAGGATATAATTAATATGTAATTCTCTTTGAATGTTCAGAGGTACACGAGTCGGACATACACTATGAAACGATTGCTACGAGTAACAGATTTACAGTTATTGGAAAGTGATGTAATTATGGAAGCTAAATTCTTCCTTTTTCGAATCAACTTTTTGTCGATTAGAATTAAAATGCATTATATTATGTGCGCGATATATTTAATGAGCAGCTTCTATTAAGAATATGGGGACTGATGAAATAAATCAATCATTTGGGTCACTCAAATTTAATACTTGCTTGCTATTAAATTTATAAATTTTCGGAAGCTTTAGAAAAGGAGGAAAGCTTGTATCCTTCAAAGATTTTTTGGAAATATAGTTTGTTACGCAATTCTTATTAATTTAATGTCGCGTTTGAATTTTATTGTTTTATAATTCCTTGCTTTTTCAATTTGAAAAGAAGGACATGAAACATAAGTTACACATAAATACATACATATGTACATATATATATTAATTGCTTTGTCGAGATCGATTATCTACATATCATAAGACAATAATATCAGCGCCTTCTAATGTAACTTACGTTTCATGTCCTTCTATTCTAATTAAAAAAGCAAGAAATTATTAAACAATGAAATTCAAACGCGACAATAAACATACACATGTATATGTATATACGTATGTATGTGTGTGTAACTTAGCATATAAACATGGAAGGGGAATTGTGCCTATATTTCCCATGTAACAAGCCTGTATTCAATAGTGGAAGATAGTGATTAATAATCGTCCTCAATACGCATGCGGTAATATCGTCGTTGCCATGGGATTGTATGCTTTGCTTAAATTAGACGTTCACAAATTCAAATTCGGTGTCATCGATCGCAAGTGATTGCCACAAATTTATTAAATTTATTAATATAATATTATATATAATATTATTACACATATTATATACACATTTATTAATAATGCAATATAATAAAATTTAAATCATAATGTTATAATTATAATATATATATATTGTTATTATTATAATTATAACATAATTATGTTATAATTATGTTATATACTATAACTTCTTTTCTAATAAATTTGTTGCGATAACTTGCTATCGATGACACTGAATGTGAAATTGTCAACTTCAAATTCAAACAAAGCATACAATCCCATGGCAACGACGCGTATGCGCATTGCGGACAATGATTAGTCACTACCTTTCTCTCTCACACAAAAACACATGTCTTGAAAACAGTTTCGGTGCTCAATTCCCCTTCCATTTAATATATGTTCTAAGACCGCACCATCCTTTTCATTGGCATTATCAATAAAAATATCAAGCTGCCTGAAGTCAGCAAGCGCGGAGCACAGCGCTACTTCGTAGAACAGAAATAGTTAAAATAAAATAATGCAACATACTTTTTCTAATCTTAGACGATATTTGCAATAGCTTGTAAGTGTGAATTTCGATAAATATGATAATAATAACTATATTAAAGCTTAATTTAATAAAAATATATTATATTAAAATTTGTATTCAAATTTATAATATAATTTTCGTTAAATAAATTTAGATGTCATTATATGCTTGCTACACGATTGCATTGGGATGGATAAATTGTTGTCATCCATTATTATTTATTTTTTTCTTCAAAATTCACACTTACAAGATATTCCACCATCTATCATAAAAAAAATGTTATAGGGCAAATTCGAAATAATTATATCATTTATATATTGATATAATTCGTTACATTTTCTCTATATTATCTTTATACAACAAATGGTGAAATAACTTATGTGAGAGTATGTACGTTCCAGTTATTCGTATGAGTTATTTTTGACGAGCCAGAGCGACTTTAAAGAATTTAATATTTCTTATGTTTATCATAGAAATAACCGAGTTTGTAGTTTTAAATGCATGTATTGAATGTAGTTTTAATAGCAATAAATACTTGATTAAAAATTAATATCTCTATATTATGAGGAATAATGCAAATGTTAGACATCTATATAGAATATAGGACGTTGATTATTGTTAATTATAAATTCAACTTTTTAATTACATTCTTCTTATAATTATGTGTTGTACACAATTTTCTTTATTTTAACTTATTGTTATAGCGTTAAATTATTTTTTTGATATCGTATTTTAATTATATCCATTATACAATTCTCTTCATCTGCCAAAAGTTGATACAATTGAAAATAGAATTTTAGCTTTTACTTGACGTATAGAATGTTCTTTTCATTATCATTGCTTATCAGAGGACTCTTTTTCTCTTTCAGTTACAATCAAAAGTAAATAATTTTGATGCGGTAGGCGTCACAAAAACCGGCATATTTTCATGATAAATTCTTAAACACAAAATCCGTAATTACTTATTGTCCTAACTAACAAAATTGATTGTAAAATATGATTAACTTGAATAACGCAATGTGATCATGTTGGAATATAATATAATACAATATAATATTAATTAAAGTTATATTATATATAATTATATATATATGTATAAATATACATATATGTATAAATATATGTATATATATTAGTACATATAGGCTTTCTACCAATATTATGATGGAAGTTATTGTTGGATTACGAACACTAAATTTGTAAAAGATATCGTGCAACATTTATTCGCTAATGAATTAGGAGTAATAGATTTTTACGAATTTCTTAACGAGTTAGTAAATCGCATTAATAATTCGCTAAGAAGAATGAGATGGAGGGTTAAATCGATCAACTCTTGGAAATAAGCAAACTTATCGAAAATATGGAACTTATTCTGTCGAATTATTCTGTACAATTATTTATGTCTCATATTTTCGATGGGTTTGCTTATTCTGCTCCTATATTATGTTTCAAGAGCGATAATTTTCAAGCGGCCACCCCTTCTCACGCGCCATACGCGTTGACGCATTTTCACAAGCACACACTCCTTTAATTATGACCTATTTTATTCCTAAATTTCCAACATTAGATCGAAATGTGATTATGCAATTAGCTTTTTATTTTGAGAGCGCAATAAGCATTCTAACGGATTTTTAAAAATCGTTAATGTAAAATTAATATTATATAGGCAACATCCTAATTCCATCGATCGAATCTAATATTCAAAGTTGCTTTGGGTACCCGCGGACACGCTTAAAGACAGAAGGGTTAAGAATGTCTAAAATACGATAAGAAATGAATAAATCGTTTTTTAAATGTATTTTAGGGACATGTGATGCCTGGGTTATGTCGTCGCGACTAATGACAGTAGCTCCTTTTTTAAGATTACATGGCAGCGAATTGATACCTTAACGAATCCGCAGTTATTGGAAGGATTATTAAGCTTTCTTTTTTTCTTCATCAGCTGATTTAAACTTTGACTATTTGAATTACTTACTTATAAATAATTTTTAAATTTTCGACATTAATATCAAATGACATGTTTTTGTGTTTATTTATGTGTGAGTGAGTGTGTATGTTTGTATTTGTGTATGTGTGTTTATGCGCATGTCACGATCCTGATAGTTTTTCTTCCGTTCTAGGATAAAGAATCGAATGAGAGGAGGACGGCTTCTGACTTGAAAATTGTACAAAAGTATCTCAGGCGAAGTAATATATCGAGAGGATAAAATTATTTTACACTCGACTCTACTACCAGCGCAAAAATTACTTTCTTTAGAAATTAGGGAGTACACGAGTCGGACATATGTACACTATAAAACGATTGCTACGAGTAACGGATTTATAATTATTGGAAAATGATTTAATTATCAAAGCTATATTCTTTCTCTTTTGATTCAACCTTTTGTCGATTAGAATTAAAATGCATTATATTTTGTGCGCGATATACTCAATGTGAACAGCTTCTATTAAAAATATAGAGACCGATGAAATAAATCAATCATTTGGGTCACTCAAATTTAATGTTTGCTTCCTATTACATTTATGAATTTTCGGAAGTTCCAGAAAAGGCGAAAAGCTAGTATCATCAAAGTTTTTTCGTAAATATATAATTTGTTATGTGATTCTCATTAATTTATTCTCGCGTTTGAATTTCATTGTTTTTTCATTTCTTGCCTTTTTAATTAACTGAAGAGAAGAACATGAAATGTAAGTTACATTAGAAGGCGCTGATATTATTGTTTTATGATATATAGGTGATCAATCTCGACAAAGTAATAAATATATATACATAAATACATACATATACATATATGTAAATATACACATGTATATGTATATACGTATGTATGTGTATAATATGTCTGTATGTACGTTATTAATTCATTTTTTCAGTTTCTATGGAAGATATATAAGTCTCTTTCTTTCTCAAATATGTGTAACGATACGGTGTACTTAACTCTATTATAATTTTGCTATAATATTATGCTATTGCTAATAACATTATAATCTATTTTTTTGTTAATTTGATCTAAGTCCTGTTAATGGTACTCTCTATGTGTCAAACATTAATAGAATGGACGTACTCTATATATACATTAGGGTGTTCGTAAATTTGGCAATTTTTAAAATTCTTATGGGACCCCCTCTAACTTTTTAGTCGGTAAAAAAAGAAAACTTTTGGTTTTAAGTAAAACATAATACGATGAGTCTAAGGGTTCCCGCATCGACTTTGAAAATTACTATTTAAACATTTACATTGAGTTTTAACCGAAATTTACCTTTTTCAATCTTCGCAACGTTATGTTATTTTTTAGACGGTAACATGTCGTCTTATAGAAGAGCGATAACAGCGCCACTCATTCAAATTAAAAAATTTTTTCAATTATTAAAATCAAATCTTTGAACCTTATACGAGTGGCATCAAGATAAAGTAAAAAAAAATCAAATTTTTTTGATAACCAGTCGCATCGTCTCTGTGTTGTATGCAAGCTCCAAAAAAGGTAAATTTCGGTTAAAACTCAATGTATATTAAATGGGAATTTTCAAAGTCGATGCGGGAACCCTTAGACTTATCGTATTATGTTTTACTTAGAACCAAAATTTTTCTTTTATTACTGACTAAAAAGTTAGAGGGGGTTCCATAAGAATTTTAAAAATTGCCAAATTAACGGACACCCTAATATATGTACATGTATCATATATCTATATGTTTTCGTAATTGTATCACGATGATGATGTATATTTAGTTATACGAGATAATGTATATTTAGTTATAGATAATAGTAATAGTTATAAATAATTTTTGAATTGTTTTGACATTAATATCAAATGATATGTTTTAATTATTTTGTATGCATCTGTGAGTGAGTGAGTGTTGTTATTCTTGTGTGCGCGCTCGCGTGTGTGTGTGTGGGTGTGTGTGTATTCTTGTGTTTATGCGCATGTCATGATATTGATAAAAGGTTTTCTTCCGTCTACGATGAAAAATCAAGAGAGTGGACGGCTTCAGATTTGAAAATTGTACAAAAGAATTTCAGACGCAGATATATACCGAGAGGATAAAATTATCTCACACTCGTCTCTACTATCAGCCCAAAAATTATATCGGATAGTAACGCTAACTAACAATACGCGAGCGAAAGTACAGTTACTAAGTAAAATTGGGATCACACTAATTAAATAAAAGACTTGTCTGCTTCACGCGCTTGTCCCTGCTTTTGCTATTGTATAAACAAAAATGTAACAGAAACGATCATCTCAAACTGGTGAGTCAAAAGATTCTTGTATAAAACCACGTACTTTTTCAATCGATTTATCGAACATATAATGATCTAAAATATACGTTGCTACGTAAATATCTTTTTTGTATTATTATTTTATGTATTCTTATCCAGTGAATTTATATTTCGATGTAATTTAGTGGCCATCACTTGACAGATCTTGCAATTCGAATACTCTAGAGTCGCGTACTTTTTTTCGAAATCTGCTAGCATTATTTATATTTTAGCGAATCGTTTCGCGTTTTAGATGTACACAAAATAAGTTTAATTTTAAGTTGTGTATTGCACAGCGTAGACGACAGAAAATATACGTGAGTGAATGTCAGAATTATATAGAATCATTGCAGAATGTAATTTCTTCATTGTTAAATAATTATAATATTAATATTAAATTTCATCATTAATAATCCATCTCTTTTGCGTCATATCTTTAATTTCTTCTATTTGTTGGAAATATAAGTGAAATACCGTTTTTCGTGTTCCTTATGTATTAGACGAAGTTCGAATGTAGTTCTGTTAGTAAATATATGTAAGAGACAAAGATATAGAGAGAAAGAGAGAATGAGAATGAGAGGGAGAGAGGGAGAATACATCCGGGAATCTTTTTCTTTTTTTTTCTTTCAATTGTTATTAAATGTATATTGTTAAATTTATCACAATTTGTCTTTCTAATCTAAAATTAAATTTGAGTTATAATAAAATTTATCTTTACACATGCAAACTAATTGTCGAATAAATTTCAATACATTATACTTTGCATCTAACATATTTCTGATTACATATATTGTTAATTGTTTAGATTAATATATTAATTATAATTAGTAATTATTGCAAATTTCTATTTGTAATATTTCTCTGTTGTCAATTTTGATTGAATTTTTCTTACTCGTCTTTTCTATTCGTCAGAAAAAATATTGTCGGAGGCGCGTTTCCAGTTCGCGATTAAATGTCTGCATAAAGTTATGCAGATTAAGCCGAAGAATAATTTTGCCTTCAGTTCGTATAACATATACGAGGAACTTTTGTTGGTTTTCTTTATATTCAGCGGTGCCACCGAGCAAAGCCTAAAACACATCCTATATTTATCAGATGTCTTCAAACATGACTTGGTACAATACTAATACGTATTAAGGAAGGACGAGCAGCTACAATCAGAGGTAAATAATTCTTACGCATTTATGCATTAAATGATGTAAACAATGTTATAAAAGGAGTCAAAATTTGCATGCCTGCTTGTATAAAATGACATGTAAAAATAATTATCGAACGAGAACTTTGCCAATCTGAACGATTTATTAAGCGGTAAAAACGGTAACAAAAATATATATATATATATATATATATATATTTTAAGTGACAAAAAGATTCAAAATTTTCACATATTTTAAATTTGTCACTTAGCAATCTTTTAATAAATTATAATGATAGATCCTTTAATAAGATCCAGAAATTTTTCATCCAGATATCTAATTCTGACTCTTTTTTTATATAAATTAATTTGAATGAAGTGACGGCGTTTTTTTAAATATAACATAAAGATTCTGCCTGCATGAAAAAAAAACTGAATAGACTAATTAAAAATGACAGGAGTCTTTTATTTAAGAATAAATGAGGATCTCACACACATTTTCTTTGACATTCTCGATTCTAGAAAAATAATCTGCGATTTCCTCTGATTACGATTATGACAATATGTATATGTTGGATTCATAAGTTTTCACTCCTTTTTCCGATGAGATCCATTTTCAGAAGTGGATTTACAGTGTCTGAAGTTATCAACAATGCTATTCCGATAATAAAAGGAATTAATAAAATGATAAAAAAATGATAGAACATCACATTCGTGATCCCGTTCAATTAGGCGTAATCAGAGAAGATATGGACATTATTTTGATGTCCGTTTCAACGTTCAAAAATTCCATATTTCAACGGACTGTCAATCTGATGAACCGAACGTACCGAGTCTTCTTGACAAACAAAAGTATGAAAGCTGTGATCGTACCACTCATTTCTCGATTTCACCTGACTTACGTACCATAAATCTTTTCATAATCGAATTTTTTCAATTAATCGTAAATGAAACATAGTGCGCGAAATTTCCATAGTTCCACGTAATATTTCTTTGTAATATCCGATAATTTATAAAAATTAAATGAATTCTCATTATAGACGTAATATTAGATTGATAAGAAAGACAACTAAACAATTTTAAGGTAAATATATGTTTTTATGCAGACAATTATTTAAAAATATGTAGTTGTAGTAAGAGGATAGGGCGAAATTTCCATAGTTCCACTTAATATATTACTTTATTAACTCTATATAACAAAATGTTTTAAGAATTACATGTTAATAATGTGTATGAGCACCATTTCTACGGATAACTTCAAAAATTCTATTTTTCATACTTTCGATTAAGGTTTGTAAGGTCGCGATTTCTATGCTAGCCCACGCTTGTCTTATATACCATCTTTAAGATCTGAAATTGTAGCATACTGCGTTACATTTGCGTACACTTTACGGGCTAATATTCCACAAAGGTTTTCAATTGGGTTCAAGTCAGGGGAACGTGCGGGCCACTTATTAACTGAATATTTTTGCTTCGAAACCATTCTTTACTCAACTTCGAATTATGAATGGGCGCATTGTCTTGCTGAAAGATACCGTTTTCACAATCCGTGTCTTCCATGAACGGAATTAAAACATCCTCTAAAAGTTCTGTGTACATCTCGGAGTTCATTTTTGTTGATATCCAACACACTGAAGTTTTTGCAGTGTAGCTAAATGTGGCCCAAATCATAACGGTTCCACCACCAAAATTTCTACTCATGGCAACGTCGTGTGGTTTGCTGAAATCATGCCAGTAAAACTTCAAGCCATCTGGCCCGTCGAGATTGAATTTTTTTTTGTCCGAAAAAATTACATTTTTCCACTCTTCATCCCATGTCATATGATTTTTCGCAAATGCGAGCCTCGCTTGTTTATGATGTTGCGTTAAGGGTGGTTTTGAAATCTTTTTTCTCCGTACGAAGCGTTTACTGTTTCGCAAAATTTGTTGAATACGTCTTTTACCGACCGGTAGATTTAAATCTGCTTGTATTTTACCCGCTGTTACATTCCCCTTTGCTGCAGCTCGCAAAATTAACGAAATGTGTCTTCGCGTAAGCTTTTTATTTCCGCCCTTCGGATGATTTTTTCCATAAAAATCACCTAATTTAATAAAATTATTTATAACATGATGTGATCTCTTTATTCTAAGGGCAATTTCTCTATTAGAGAGTCCTGCATCCTTGTACGCCGTTATATTAGCCTTTTCTTCTTGATTTAGTAATTTGCCTCTTGGCATATTTAAAATAACCTAATAAAAATATACTCTATTTAATAAAAATATAACAAAACTAATACTTTTTCCAATCGCCCTCACTAATACTTACAGTTGAAAATGAAAGAAAAGAAAGCTGGAACTATGGTAATTTTGTTTAAATTTGCAGTACGATGTCAAATGTTACAGTAATAATAAGAACAAAACGCAACAATAAAGAAACAATGAGAAAGAATTCGAATATCGAATGATGGATTTAGCAATCCCAGTCGGTAATTTTGTTAAAACTCAGCCGACAATCATAGAAAAAAGTAAAATTTTTAGTGGAACTATGGAGATTTCGCGCACTATTTTATAAACATGTTTTATTTTGTAAAAGACGTACAGTGTGTTTAACCACACTGTCAATGAACGGATATCCGGATACCCATACATTGATGAAAAGATGAAGAATTATG
The DNA here is from genome assembly GCA_963971435.1 of Lasius platythorax. Taxonomy (NCBI): domain Eukaryota; kingdom Metazoa; phylum Arthropoda; class Insecta; order Hymenoptera; family Formicidae; genus Lasius; species Lasius platythorax. Next base: position 5,580,296 of record OZ020549.1, read on the forward strand.
CGTTAACAGAAGGGTTAAATTTTAGTAGAATAAAAATTGTTGATAAGTGTTTGAAATTGTTAAAAACAAGATTCTGATTTTTATCGCTCTGCCATTGATTTTTTTTTCAATTGTTCCACATTTGATCAAAATGTGTTTACGCAAATAATTCTTTATTCTTAAAAATATGAAAATTATTATATAAATTCTCAAAAAATACTTGATATAAGAGCGATATTTTATATGAAACGACCGAATGTATTTCCGTTTTCATTGAATCATCTATCTTGATTACTATTTATTATTCTCCATATTCTCATTGTTTTTTTTTTTAGTCTCCTCTCACGAATTAAGCATGCACGTGAGCGAGTTTCCTCACAAGAATGAGAATACGTTGTTGTTCGTTTTGTTACTTGCTTCAGTAATATCAAGTGACTGGATGATCAGAATGAACAAAAGCGTCGATGACATTTGCGTTTTGATCAAGCGATTGTCGACCAAGGAAGGAATCTGCAAATTGCGCAATCTGCTAGATAGTGATACGACATCGGAAGATGTTACAGATTTCTCGATACGGCCAAATTTCGAGTTGGAGAAAAATCTGTCAATCCGTGAGCTGTTGCGAGCTCTAGATGCTGAAGAATTATTGATGCCCGACGCGATCGATCTGGACAGTTTTTTCGTGAAGAACAAAGAGAGTGTGCACCTCAGCAATACCGTGCACCGAACTCACGTCAAGGTCACGAAAGAGGACACAATCGCTGGTTCGGCAACCGTGGTCTACACCGGACAAGAGCGCTGTTCGAGCGCCAAGCAAGTCGTCGTGAATCACGATTATCCGTTCGTCTAGCTAATCTATGACAAATTGCGTCAAAACTTCCTCTTTGTCGGGGCTTTCAATAAATTCACCGATCCCGTCCCCTAAATTAGATCGTCGGATACAAATTAAAATTTTTTTTGAATGTTCAGAGATACACGAATAGGACATACACTATGAAACGATTGCTACGAGTAACAAATTTACAGTTATTGGAAAATGATGTAATTATAGAAACTAAATTCTTCCTTTTTCGATTTAACCTTTTGCCAATTGTAGTTAAAATGCATTATATATCGTGCGCGATATATTCTATGAGCAACTTTTATTAGAAATTTGGAGACCGATGAAATAAATCAATCATTTGAATCACTCAAATTTTATGTCTGCTGGCTGGATTTATGAATTTTCGGAAGCTCGGAAAAAAAAGAAAAGCTCGTATTCTCCAAAGTATATTCGAAAAAATGTAATCTGTTATGAGATTCTCATTAATTTATTCTCACATTCGAATTTCATTATTTTATAATTTGTTGCTTTTATTAACTAAAGAGAGGGACATAAAACATTATACATATATATATGTATAATATATCTGCATATATGTCATTAAATTATTTTTTCCGATTCTATGGAAGAAATATTTAGACGCGAGATAACGGTTTATTATCGAAATTCAACATTTATATATTATCATGTACATATGTATTCAATTAATGCTTAAACATTTATTAAAAATGTTAATTGTGCGGTGTAATGTAACAGGAAAAAAATAAAAGCATCCTTTTCTCTCCAAAATGTGTAACGATGTGTTGTACTATACTTCATTTTAATTCAGCGTTGTACTATACTTCATTTTAATTCAGCAATAATATTATTATAGTTAACAGTTTTATAATTTATTCTTTCGATAATATTTTATATCTAAATCCTCTTTTCATGGTCCTCTCTATGTATCAAACATTAATAGAATCGATGACAGAATTTTGACTTGTTTTTCACACTTGCCGTGCGCTATATATATCATCTTCTTTATATTCTCGTAATTATATCGCGATGTATAAGATACCGTATATTTAGTTATAGATAATAATACAGTTATAAATAATTTTTGAATTATTTGACATCAATATCAAATGATATGTTTCTGTCTTGTTTGATGTGTATCTGATGTGTTTGATGTGAGTGAGTGAGTGTGTGTTGTTATTGTTGTGTGTGTGTGTGTGTGTGTGTGTGTGTATTCGGGTGCTAATACGCTTATCATGATATTGATAGAAGATTGTCTTCAGTCTGGGATGAAGAATCAAAGCTCGAGAACGGTTTCAGATTTGAAAATTGTACAAAATAATCTCTGGCGCAGATATACAGCACAAGAGAAGAAAATTATTTCACACTCGGCTTCACTAACAGTGCAAAAATTACATCTGATAGTAACGTAAACTAATAACACTCGTGCGAAAGTCAAGTTGCTAAATAATATTGCGATCAAATCAATTAAATAAAAGACTTGTGTGCTTCACGCGGGCAACGTGTTTGTCCCTGCTTTTGTTATTGTATAAACAAAAATGAAACGGGAACGGATAATTGAAATTGGTAAGTCTAATGATTCTTTTATAAAATCATATAACTTTGCCGTCAATTTATTATTATAGATAATAATCTAAAATGTATATTGATACGAAAATATTCTATTTGTATTATTATTTTACATATATATTGTTGTCAAGTAAACTTATATTTCGATATAATTTAGTAACTATCACTTGGCAGGTTTTGCAATTCGAAAACTCTACAGTCGCATACTTTTTTCAAAATCTTTTAAAAACATTATTTTATTTTAGCGAATTATTTCGCGTTTTAGTTAGACACAAAATAAGTTTAATTTGAAGGTATGATTTCCTCAGCGTAGACGACACAATGTATACTTGATTGAAAGTTAGAATCAGATAGAATCATTGCAGAATATAATTTCTTCATTGTTAAATATTAAATATTACTATTTATATTTTATCAATAATAATCCGTCGAACTTGAATTTCGCGTTTATTCTATCTTCTGGATAAAATGAATATAAGTGAAATATCGTTTCCCGAGTTCGTTAGGTACTAGATGAAGTTTGAATATAGTCATGTTAGTAAACATAGGTAAGAATACATCTGCGAATCTTCTCCTCTTTTTTTCGATGATTATTATATGTTTATTGTTGATTTTATCGTACTTGGAATTTAAAATTAAATTTAAGTTATAATAAAATTTATTTTTACTCATGCAAAATAAATGTCGAATAAATTTCGATACATTGTTCATTGTACTTATAAAATTTTTTATTACATTTATTGTTAAATGTTATGATTAATTTTTAATTGTAATTAAAATTTATTGTTACTTTCTGTTACTAATATGTCTCTTTTGTCACTTTCTTTTGATTTCTTTTATTCGTCTTTTCTATTCGCCAGACAGAATATTGACGAAGTCGCGTTTCCAGTTTGCGATCAAATGTATGCATATACTTATGCAGATCATGCTGAACAGTGATATTGCCTTCAGTCCGCATAGCATATATGAGGGACTTTTGTTGGTTTACTTTATGTCCAGCGGTGCCATCGAGGAGCGCCTAAAGCTCATCCTGTATTTATCAGATGTCCCTAATAAAGACGACTTGATATACTATTACTTATTAGGGAGAGGCTTCGAGCAATCAGAGGTAAATAATTCTGACGCATTTTTGTATTATATGATGGATACAATGATGGAAAATAGTCAAAATCTGCATGCCTGATTATATAAAATGATATGTAACAACAATTATTAACGAAAACTTTGCCACTCTGAAAGATTTATTAAGCGGTAAGAGCGGTAACAATAAAGGAAAAATATTATAAGTGAAATAAAGATATGAAGCTTTGACACATCTTAAATTTGTCACTGAGCATTCTTTTAATAGTAGATCCTGTAATGAAATCCAGAAAACTTGCCTATCAAAATATCTCTATAATTCTGACTCTTTTTCATTTAGATTAATTTAAATGTAGTAACTTGTCGATTTTTTAGATTGTAACACAAATAATAAACTTGAATAAAGCAATTAAGAAATGGAATGAAGATCTCACAAATATTTCCATTGATATTCTCGGTTCCAGAATAATGCATCTGCGGCCTCCTTCGATTACGATGTTGAAAGAAGATGTTGGATTAAAGCTACTAAGTTCAATCACCGTTTACCGCTGAAAACTATTTTCAACAATGGATTCGAAGTTATTAATCCTTCCGACACTCCTTACAGGAAAATAGATCTCATTAATATGGCAATACAAGGCGCGATAAAAAATGACTTTCGTTTCCCTGTGGGATTAAGACCAGTCAGGCATGATATGGAACTTGTTTTGATGACCGTGTCCCGTTTGAACGCTCAACAATTCAAAATTTCAAACTGTGAATCTGACGCATTGAACGCACCGATTTTTTATGGCAATCGAAAGCGAAGAGCCTGTGAGCATACCACTCATTTTTTTATTTTATCTAATGTACCATAAATCTTTTCATAATCGAATTTTTTCAATTAATCGTAAAACGAAACATATGTAGTAAACATATTTTATTTTGTAAATAACGCACCTTAATCATTATGTCAATTAACGGGTACCCAAGTATCGAAAGTAACTTTAAATATTTAAAATGTGTCGGAAATTTCCTCGGCCGTAAAATTCGAAAGAAAATACAAAGGGCCTTTGTACTTTGGAAACCATCTAAAATATAACGAAAGAGTGAGAAAGAATGTTCGATGCCCAGCACTTGCTATAAAGATAATGTTGCAGTAATGTGTCGAAAACACGCAGTTGGTACTCGGGTACTCATACATTGGCGAAAACGTGAAAAATTTAGCATTGACAAAAAAGTTAAATTTTAGTAGAATAAAAATTGTTGAAAAAAGGTTGAAATTTTTAAAAACAAGTTTATGATTTTTATCATTTCGCCACTAATTTCATTTCTAATTTTCCAACACTGAATCAAAATGTGTTTACGCCAAGGATGTTTTATTCTTAAAAATGTGAGAAATATTATATGAATTCTTAAAAAATGCTTGATATAAAAGCGATATTTTATACGCAACGATCGAATGTATTTCCGTTTCATTGATTCATCTATCTTGATCACTATTTATTGTTCTCTATTTTGGCAACGTCTATTTTTTTTTCAGTCTTCTCTGAAGAATTAAACATGGGCGTGTCCGAATTCCCCTACACGAATAAGAACAAGTCGCTGTTCGTGTTTATACCTATGATAACCTGTTCAACTGACTCTAGCTCGAGAAGGTTCAGAGCCAATGGCGTTTCCAGGTTGATCGAGCGATGGTCGACCGAGGAGGGAATCAGCACATTGCGCAATCTGCTAGATAGTGATACGCCATCGGAAGATGCGTATATTGATCACGGGATAGAACCAATTTTCTCTTTGGAGAGAGACATTCCATTGCTTCCACTGCTAGAAGCTTTAGGTATTGAAGAATTATTGAAGCCCGACGCGATCATCCTCGACAGTTTATTCGTTAACGATGACAGTGTACATCTCGGCAATGCCATGCATCGTATTTGCGTCGACGTCAATGAAAATAACACCGCGGCGGGTGCAAGTAATGTCTTCTACACCGGACAGGATAATCATTGTTTAAGCAAGAAAATCTCCGAGGGGTATGATAATCCCTTCGCCTGGCTGATCTATGATAAACAGCGTCAGAACGTCCTCTTTGCTGGCGCATATAATGATTTTGAATATTTTCCCAATATCGTTGATATCCGCATGCCCTCACTCGATTTTTCTGTACCTTTGGATACAGATAAAGATAATCTTTGAATGTTCAGAGGTACACGAGTCGGACATACACTATGAAGCGATTACTACGAGTAACAGATTTATAGATATTGGAAAATGATGTAATTATCAAAGCTAATTTCCTCTTTCGATTCAATCTATTGTTGATTAGAATTAAAATGCATTATATATTGTGCGCGATATTCAATGAGTAGCTTCCATTAAAAATATGAAGGCCGATTAAATAAATCAGTCTTTTGTATCACTCAAATTTAATGTTTGCTTGCTATTAAATTTATGTATCTTTCGGAAACTCCAGAAAAAGAGAAATGCTCGTATCCTTCAAAGTTTTTTTTTAAATATATAGTCCGTTACGCGACAATAAACATACACATGTATATGTATATACGTATGTATATGTATCTTAGAACATATAAACATAGAAGGGGAATTGTGCCTATATTTCCCATGTAACAAGCCTGTATCCAATAGAGAAGTGATTAATAATCGTCCGCAATACGCATGCGCTAATATCGTCGTTGCCATGGGATTGTATGCTTTGCTTAAATTAGACGTTCACAAATTCAAATTCGGTGTCATCGATCAAAAGTGATCGCAACAAATTTATTAAATTTATTAATAAAATATTATATAATATTACATATTATATACACATTTATTAATAATGCAATATAATATACTTTATATCATAATGTTATAATTATAATATATATATATACATAATATATATATTGTTATTATTATAATTATAACATAATTATGTTATAATTATGTTATATACTATAACTTTTTTTCTAATAAATTTGTTGCGATAACTTGCGATCGATGACACCGAATGTGAAATTGTCAACTTCAAATTCAAACAAAGCATACAATCCCATGGCAACGACGCGTATGCGCATTGCGGACAATGATTAGTCACTATCTTTCTCTCACACACCAAAATACATGTCTTGAATACAGTCTCGGTGCTCAATTCCCCTTCCATTAAAAATATGTTCTAAGGCCGCACCATCTTTTTCATTGGCATTATCAATAAAAATATCGAGCTGCCTGAAGTCAGCAAGCGCGGAGCACAGCGCTACTTCGTAGAACAGAAATAGTTAAAATAAAATAATGCAACATACTTTTTCTAATCTTAGACGATATTTGCAATAGTTTGTAAGTGTAAATTTCGATAAATATGATAATAATAACTATATTAAAGTTTAATTTAATAAAAATATATTATATTAAAATTTGTATTCGAATTTATAATATAATTTTCGTTAAATAAATTTAGATGTCATTATATGCTTGCTACACGATTGTATTGGGATAGATAAATTGTTGTCATCGATTATTATTTATTTTATTCTTCAAAATTTACACTTACAAAATATTCCACCATCTATCATAAAAAAAATGTTATAGGGCAAATTCGAAATAATTATATCATTTATATATCAATATAATTTGTTACATTTTCTCTATATTATCTTTATACGACAGATTGTGAAATAACTTACGTGAGAGTACGTACCAGTTATTTGCATGAGTTATTTTTGACGAGCCAGAGCGACTTTAAGAAATTTAATATTTCTTATGTTTATCATAGAAATAACCGAGTTTGTAGTTTTAAATGCATGTATTGAATGTAGTTTTAATAGCAATAAATACTTGATTAAAAATTAATAACTCTATATTATTGGGAATAATGCAAATGTTAGACATCTATATAGAATATAGGATAGTTGATTATTGTTAATTATAAATTCAACATTATAATTACATTCTTCTTATAATCATGTGTTGTACACAATTTTCTATATTTTAACTTATTGTTATAGCGTTAAATTATTTTTTCGATATCGTATTTTAATTATATCCATTATACAATTCTCTTCATCTGCCAAAAGTTGATACAATTGAAAATAGAATTTTAGCTTTTACTTGACGTATAGAATGTTCTTTTCATTATCATTGCTTATTAGAGGACTCTCTTTCTCTTTCAGTTACAATCAAAAGTAAATAATTTTAATGCGGTAGGCGTCAGAAAAACCGGCATATTTTCATGATAAATTCTTAAATACAAAATCCGTAATTACTTATTGCTAACTAACAAAATTGATTTGTAAACTATGATTAACTTGAATAACGCAATGCGATCATGTTGGAATATAATACAATATAATATTAATTAAAGTTATATTATATAAAATTATATATATATATATATATATATATATATATATATGTATAAATATACATATATGTATAAATAGATGTATATACATATAGGCTTTCTACCAATATTATGATGGAAGTTATTGTTAGATTACGAACACTAAATTTGTAAAAGATATCGTGCAACATTTATTCGCTAATGAATTAGGAATAATAGATTTTTACCTAACGAGTTAGTAAATCGCATTAATAATTCGCTAAGAAGAATGAGATGGAGGATTAAATCCATCAACCCTTGGAAATAAGCAGACTTATCGAAAATATGGAACTTATTCTGTCGAATTATTCTGTACAATTATTTATGTCTCATATTTTCGATGGGTTTGCTTATTCTGCTCCTATATTATGTTTCAAAAGCGATAATTTTCAAGCGGCCATCCCTTCTCACGTGCCATACGCGTTGACGCATTTTCACAAGCACACACTCCTTATTTAATAATTACCTATTTTATTCCTAAATTTCCAACATAAGATCGAAATGTGATTATGCAATTAGCTCTTTACTTTAAGAACGCAATAAGCATTCTTACGGATTTTTAAAAATCGTTAATGTAAAATTAACATTATATAGGCAACATCCTAATTCCATCGATCGAATCTAATATTCAAAGTTGCTTTGGGTACCCGCGGAAACGCTTAGAGACAGAAGGGTTAAGAATGTCTAAAATACGATAAGAAATGAATAAATCATTTTTTAAATGTATTTTAGGAACATGTGATGCCTGGGTTATGTCGTCGCGATTAATGACAGTAGCTCCTTTTTTAAGAATACATGGCAGCGAATTGATACCTTAACGAATCCGCAGTTATTGGAAGGATTATTAAGCTTTCTTTTTTTTCTTCATCAGCTGATTTAAACTTTGACTATTTGAATTACTTAGTTATGAATAATTTTTAAATTTTCGACATTAATATCAAATGACATGTTTTTGTGTTTATTGATGTGTGAGTGAGTGTGTATGTTTGTATTTGTGTATGTGTGTTTATGCGCATGGCACGATCCTGATAGAATGGTATTCTTCCGTTCTAGGATAAAGAATCGAATGAGAGGAGGACGGCTTCTGACTTGAAAATTGTGCAAAAGTATCTCAGGCAAAATAATATATCGAGAGGATAAAATTATTTTACACTCGACTCTACTACCAGCGCAAAAATTACATCCGATAGTAAGGCTAACTAATAATACGCGAGAGAAAGTACAGTTTCTAAATAATATTGCGATCAAAGCAAATAAATAAAAGACTTGTGTTCTTCACGTAGGCCACGTGTTTGTCCCTGCTTTTGCTATAAACAGAAATGGAATGGTTTTTCCAAGTTGGTAAGTTCAGGTTCTTTTATAAAATCATTGTAATTTTGTTGTTAATATATCGCATAGCTAATAATCTAAAATATACATTGGTACGAAAATATTCTTCTTGTGTTACTATTTTACATATTGTTGTCAAGTGAAATTATATTTCGATTTAATTTAGTGGCCATCACTTGGCAGGTTTTGCAATTCGAAAACTCTAGAGTTGCGTACTTTTTTTCGAAATCTCCTAACATTATTTTATTGTACCGAATTATTTCGCGTTTTAGATATATACAAAATAAGCTTAATTTTAAGGTATGACTTCCACAGTGTAGACGACACAAAGTATACTTGATTGAATGTTAGAATCAGATAAAATCATTGCAAAATATAATTTCTTCATTATTAAGTATTAAATATTAATATTTATATTTCATCAATAATAATCCATGGATCTCTATTTCGCGTTTATTCTATTTGCTGGAAATATAAGTGAAATAACTATTTCCGAGTTTGTTACGTATTAGACGAAGTTTGAATATAGTCACGTTAGTAAAGATAGAGATAAGAAAACATCTGCGCGAATCTCTTTCTCTTCTATTTTGATTGACATTATATGTGTATAGTTGAATTTATCTTTCGAGTTTAAAATTAAATTTGAATTATAATAAAATTTATTTTTACACATGCGATATAATTGTTGAATAAATTTCGATACATTATTCATTGTATTTAAAATATTTCTTATTACATGTATTGTTAAATGTTATGATAAAGTTTTTAATCGTAAATGAAATTTATTGTTACCTTCTATTTGTAATATTTCTCTTTTGTCAACTTCTTTTCATATTCGTCTTTTCTATTCGCCAGAGAATATATTGACGGAGGCGCATTTTCTGTTCCCGATCAAATGTCTGTATAGATTTATGATGATCATGCCGAAGAATGATATTGCCTTCAATCCGCATAGCATATATGAGGGACTTTTGTCGGTTTGCTGTATATTTAGCGATGACTTAGAGGAGCGTCTAAAACACAGCTTGTTTTTATCGGATGTCTCCAAATATGACTTGATACAATACTACTCATCAAGGAGGGACTCCGAGATACAATTAGAGGTAAATTATTCTCACGCATCTTTGCATTATATGATACAATAAAGAAAAAATAGTCTAAGTGTGCATGCCTGATTGTATAAAATGATATGTAAAAACAATTATTAACTAAAACTTTGTTACTCTGAAAGATTTATTAAGCGGTAAAAACGGTGACAATAGAGGAAATATATTTCAAGTGAAATAAAGATTTGAAGCTTTGAAAAATGTTAAATTTGTCACTGAGCAATTTTTCAATGGTAGATCCTTCAACAAATTCCATAAAACTCTCTTCTCTTGCTTATCGAAATATCTCTATAATTTTGACTCTTTTCATTTAGATTAATTTAAATGAAGTAACTTTTCGATTTTTTACACTATAACACACATATAAATGTTATGCCTGCAATAATTTAAACTTGAATAAAGCAATTAAGAAATGGAATGAAGATCTCACATATATTTCCATTGATATTTTCGGTTTCAGAATAATGCATCTGCGGCCTCCTCCGATTACGGTAATGAGAGAGGAGATGTTGGATTAAAACTATTAAGTTCAATCACTTTTTACCGCTGAAAAATATTTTCAACAATGAACTCGAAGTTTTTGATCTTGACAACACTCCTACCGGGAAAATAGATCGCATTAATATGGGAATACAAAGCGTGGTAAAAAATCACAATTGTTTTCCCGTGAAATTTAGAGAGATCAAAGATGATATGAACATTGTTTTGATGACCGTGTCCCGTTTGAACGTTCAAAAATTCCAAATTTCAACAGTCAGTGAATCTGACACATCGAAAGTGCCGATTATTGACAAACTAAAACGTAAAAGCTGTACGTATACCACTTATTTTTTTATTTCACCCGAGTTATGTACCATAAATCTTTTCATAATCGATTTTTCTCAATTAATCGTAAACAAAACATCTTGTAAACATATTTCATTTTGATTTTTACTTTTGCCCTTTACCGCTTTGCCATTTATTCCATTTTCAATTTTCCAACACTCGATCAAAATGTGCTTACGCAAACGATGTTTTATTCTTAAAAATTTGAGAAATATTATAAGAATTCTCAAAAAATGATTTTGATATAAAAGCGATATTTTATACGTAACGACCGAATGTATTTCCGTTTTCATTGATTCATTTATCTTGACCACTATTTATTATTCCTTATATTGGCAACGTCTATTTCGCTTTCAGGGTTATCTGACGAATTAGGCATGTTAGTGGGCGAGTTTTCCTACACAAATGAGAACATATCGCCGTTCATGTTTATACCTGGTTCGCTAATCCCAGGTGCCGAGGTCAGATGTTTCCCTGTAGTCAATGATGCAATTTGCGATTTGATCGAGCGATTTTCGACCGAGGAGGGAATCTGCAAATTGCGCAATCTGCTAGATAGTGATACAACTAATCGGAAGATGTCACAGACTTCTTGATACGGCCGACCTTTGAGATGGAGAGAAATCTGCCAGTCCGTGAGCTGCTGCGAGCTCTAAACGCCGATAAATTATCGATGCCCGATGCGATCAAAATGGACAATTGCTTCGCGAACAAGAACCAGAGTATGTACCTGGGCAATGCCATGCATCGTACTCACGTCAAGGTCACGGAAGAGGACACCATCGCAGGTGCGGTCACTGTGATCTACACTGGACAGGAGACCTCTCCGAGCGCCAAGTTAGTCGACGTGAATCACAATTATCCGTTCGTCTGGCTGATCTATGACGAACTGCGTGGAAACGTCCTCTTTGTCGGCGCTCTTAATAAATTCGCCAAGCTTGTTCCCTAGATTAGATCGTCGGATACAAATTAAAATTTTCTTTGAAATTTCAGAGATACATTGAAACGATTGCTACGAGTAACCGATCTGAAGTTATTATAAAATGATATAATTATCGAAGCTATATTCTTTCTGTTTCGTGTCAACCTTTTGTCGATTTGAGTGATGGTGCATTATTTTTTTTGTACGCGATATAATGTAAGAGTAACTTGTATTAAAAATGTGGAGACCGATGAAATAAATTAATCTTTTTAGTCACTCATATTTTATGTTTGCTTGCTATTAAATTTATGAATTTTTGGAAGCTCGAAAAAAGCAGACAAGCTCGTATATTTTTTAAAATTTTTTCGAAAATATATATACCTATAGTTTGTTACAAGATTTTCATTAATTCATTCTTGCATTTGAATTTCATTGTTTTGTATTATTTTCCTTCTTTAATTGAAGATAAGGATGGAATGTAACGTATATTACAAGGCGCTAATATTATTGATATGTAGATAATCTCATGATAGGTAGATAATCAATTTGGATAAAACAGTGAATATGTATATACCTGCGTGTGCGTGTGCGTGTGTGCGTGTGCGTGTGCGTGTGCGTGTGCGTGTGCGTGTGTGCGTGTGCGTGTGCGTGTGCGTGTGCGTGTGCGTGTGCGTGTGCGTGTGTGCGTGTGCGTGTGTGTGTGTGCGTGTGCGTGTGTGTGCGTGTGTGTGTGTGTGTGTGTGTGTGTGTGTGTGTGTGTGTGTGTGTGTGTGTGTGTGTGTGTGTGTGTGTGTGTGTGTGCGTGCGTGCGTGTGCGTGTGCGTGTGTGTGCGCGCGTGCGCAGATATATATGTATGTATAATATACCTGTATATGTGTATATGTCATTAATTCATTCATTTTGGATGCTATGGAAGAATTATTTGGGAGCGAGAGGACGATTCGCTATTCAACATTTATATATTATTATATAAATATGTATTTAAATAATGCTTGAAAAATTTGTAAAAATTTTGTAAAAATTTGTAAAAATGTTAATTGTGCGATGTCTGTATAGATTTGTGCTGATCAAGCCAAAAAATAATATTGCCTTAAGTCCTCGTAGCATATATGAGGGACTTTAGTTGATTTACTTTATTTCTAGCGGTGTTATCGAGGAGCAAATAAAACACACCCTGTATTTATCAGATGTCCCCAAATACGACTTTATAAAATACTACTCATTAAGGAGAGACTCCAAGCAATCACAAGTAAATAATTTTGATGCATTTTTGCATTAAATGATGGAAACAATGTTGTAAAAAGAGTCAAAATTTGCATGCCTGATTGTATAAAGTGACATGTAAAAACAATTATCAAATAAAACTTTGCCACTCTGAAAGATTTATTAAGCGGTAATAGCGGTGACAAAAAAAAATATTATATATATATTTTTAAGCGAAATAAAGATTCGAAGCTTTCACATATTTTAAATTTGTCACTGAGCAATCTTATAATATATTTTAAAGATAGATCCTTTAATAAAATCCAGAAACCTTGCATCAAGATATTCTGATTCTTTTGTTATATAAATTAATTTGAATGAAGAAACGGCGTTTTTTAAAATATAACATAAAGATTCTGCCTGCATGAAAAAAAATTGAATAAGACAAATTAAAAATGACAGGAGTTTTTTATTAAAGAATGAATGAAGATCTCACACACATTTTCTTTGATATTCTTGATTCTAGAAAAATAATCTGCGATTTCCTCTGATTACGATTATGACAATTTGTATATGTTGGATTCATAAGTTTTCATTCCTTTTTCCGATGAGATCCATTTTCAGAAGTGGATTTACAGTGTCTGAAGTTATCAACAATGCTATACCAATAATAAAAGGGATTAATAAAATGATAAAGAAATGATGGAACATCACATTCGTGATCCCGTTCGATTAGGCGTAATCAGAGAAGATATGAACATTATTTTGATGTCCGTTTCAACGTTCAAAAATTCCATATTTCAACGGACTGTCAATCTGATGAACCGAACGTACCGAGTCTTCTTGACAAACGAAAGTATGAATGCTGTGATCGTACCACTCATTTCTCGATTTTACCTGACTTACGTACCATAAATCTTTTCATAATCGAACTTTTTTAATTAATCGTAAATGAAACATATTTTATTTTGTAAAAGACGTACAGCTTAACCTCTCTGTCAATGAACGGGTATCCGGATACCCATACATTGATGAAAAGATGAAGAATTATGCGTTGACAGAAAAGTTAAATTTTAGTAGAATAAAAATTGTTGATGAGTGTTTGAAATTGTTAAAAACAAGATTCTGATTTTTATTGCTCTGCCATTGATTTCTCTTTCAATTGTTAAACATTTGATCAAAATGTGTATACGCAAATAATTCTTTATTCTTAAAAATATGAAAATTATTATATAAATTCTCAAAAAATACTTGATGTAAAAGCGATATTTTAAGATGTTACAGACTTCTCGATACGGTCGAACTTCGAGTTGGAGAGAAATCTGCCAATCCGTAATCTGCTGCGATCTCTAGATGCTGAAGAATTATTGACGCGATCGACCTGGACAGATTTTTCGTGGAGAACAAAGAGAGTGTGCACCTCAGCAATGCCGTGCACCGTACTCACGTCAAGGTCACGCAAGAGTACCATGGCGAGTTAGGCCACCGTGATCTACACCGGACAAGTGATCTCTCCGAGCACCCAACTAGTCGTCCTGAATAACGATTATTCGTTCTTCTGGCTGATCTATGACAAAGTGCTTCAAAACGTCCCCTTTGTCGGCGCTTTTAAGGATTTTCCTGATAATCCTCCTTTTATTAGTTAGTCGGATAGAAATTAAATTTTTCTTTTAATGTTCACAGGTACACGAGTCGGACATACGCTATGAAACGATTGCTACGAGTAACAGATTTACAGTTATTAAAAAATAATGTAATTATAAAAACTAAATTCTTCCTCTTTTGATTCAACTTTTCGTCAATTGGAGTTAAAATGCATTTATTATAGAATATATTGTGTGCGATATATTCTATGAGCAACTTTTATTAGAAATTTGGAGACCGATGAAATAAATCAATCTTTTGGATCACTCGAATTTTATGTCTGATGGCTATTAGATTTATGAATTTTTGGAAGCTCGGAAAAAAGAGAGAAGCACGTATCCTCCAAAGTATTTTCGAAAAAATGTAATCTGTTACGGAATTCTCATTAATTTATTCTCACATTCGAATTTCATTATTTTAAAATTTATTGCTTTTATTAACTGAAGAGAGGGACATAAAACATTATATATGTATGTATAATATATCTGCATATATGTCATTAACTTATTTTTTCCGATTCTATGGAAGAAATATTTGGACGCGAGATAACGATTCACTATCGAAATTCAACATATATATATTATTGTTATGTACATATGCATTTAATTAATGCTTAAACATTTTTAAAAAATGTTAATTATGCGGTGTAATGTAACAGGAAAAAAAATAAAAACATTTTTTTCTCTCAAATATGTGTAACAATGCATTGTACTTTACCCTATTTTAATTCTGCTATAATATTAATATTGTTAACAGTTTTATAATTTATTCTTTCGATAATATATTATATCTAAGTCCTCTTTTCATGGTCCTCTCTATATATCAAACATTAATAGAATCGATGACAGGATTTTGACTCCTTTTTACTTGACGTGCGTTATATATATATCTTATTCTTTATATTTTCGTAATTATATCGCAATGTATAAGATATCGTCTATTTAGTTATAGATAATAATACAGTTATAAATAATTTTTGAATTATTTGACATCAAATGATATGTTTCTGGCTTGTTTGATGTGTATCTGTGATTGAGTGAGTGTGTGTTGTTATTGTTTTGTGTGTGTGTGTGTGTGTGTGTGTGTGTGTGTGTGTGTGTGTGTGTGTGTATTCGGGTGCTAATACGCTTGTCATGATATTGATAGAAGGTTGTCTTCAGTCTGGGATAAAGCATCAAAGCTCGAGGACGGTTTCAGATTTGAAAATTGTACAAAATAATCTTTGGCGCAGATACATAGCACAAGAGAACAAAATTATTTCACACTCGGCTCCACTAACAGTGCAAAAATTACATCTGATAGTAACGTAAACTAATAACACTCGTGCGAAAGTCCAGTTGCTAAATAATATTGCGATCAAATCAATTAAATAAAAGACTTGTGTGCTTCACGCGGGCCACGTGTTTGTCCCTGCTTTTGCTATTTTATAATCAAAAATGGAACAGGATAAAATAATCGAAATTGGTGAGTCTAAAGATTCTTTTATAAAATCATGTAAATTTGCCGTCAATTTATCGTATAGATAATAATCTAACATGTATATTGGTACAAAAATGTTCTCTATTTGTGTTATTTTTTATATATTGTTGTAAAATAAACTTATATTTTAATGTAATTTAGTGGCCATCACTTGGAGCAGGTTTTGCAATTCGAAAACTCTAGAGTCGCGTACTTTTTTCAAAATCTGCTAACATGCGAATTATTTCGCGTTTTAGATATACACAAAATAAGATTAATTTAAAGGTACGACTTCCACAGCGTAGACGACACAATGTATTCTTGATTGAATCTTAGAATCAGATAGAATCATTGCAGAATATATAATTTCTTCATTGTTAAGTATTAAATATTACTATTTATATTTTATCAATAATAATCCGTCGATCTTGATTCTCGCGTTTATTATATTTCCTGGAAATATAAGTGAAATATCGTTTCCCAAGTTCGTTAAGTATTAGAGAAGTTTTAATATAGTCATGTTAGTAAACATAGGTAAGAATACATCTGCGAATCTTTTCCTCTTCTTCTTCGATGATTATTATATGTTTATTGTTGATCTTATCGTCCTTCGAGTTTATTTTAGCGAATTATTTCGCGTCTTAGATATACACAAAATAAGTTTAATTTGAATATATGACTTCCACAGCGTAGACGACACAAAGTATACTTGATTTAATGTTAGAATCAGATAGAATCATTGCAGAATATAATTTCTTTATTGCTAAGTATTAAATATTACTATTTATATTTAATCAATATGAATCCGCCGAATCTCGCGTTTATTCTATTTGCTGGAAATATTTCCCGAGTTCGTTACGTATTAGAAGAAGCTTGAATATAGTCATGTTAGTAAACATATGTATGTAGGTAAGAATACATCAGCGAATCTCTTTCTCTTCTCTTTCGATTGGCAATATATGTATATTGTTGATTTTATCATTCGAGTTTAAAATTGAGTTATAATGAAATTTATTCTTACATATGCAAAATAAATGTCGAATAGATTTCGATACATTGTTCATTGTATTTATAATATTTTTTATTACATGTATTGTTAAATGTTATGATTAAGTTTTTAATTGTAATTAAAATTTATTGTTATTTTCTATTACTAATATTTCTCTTTTGTCACTTTCTCTTCATTTTTTTTATTCGTCTTTTTTATTCGACAGAGACAAAAATGACGGAGGCGCGTTTCCAGTTTACGATCAAATGTATGCATATAATTATGCAGATTATTCCGAAAAGTGATATTGCCTTCAGTCCGCATAGCATATATGAGGGACTTTTGATGGTTTATTTTATGTCCAGCGGTGCCATCGAGGAGCGCCTAAAGCTCATTCTGTGTTTATCAGATATCCCCAAATACGACTTGATACACTATTACTTATTAGGGAGAGACTTCGAGCAATCAGAGGTAAATAATTCTGACGCATTTTTGCATTATATGATGGATACAATGATGGAAAATAGTCAAAATGTGCATGCCTGATTGTATAAAATGATATGTAACAACAATTATTAACGAAAATTTTGTCACTCTGAAAGATTTATTAAGCGGTAAAAGCGGTAACAATAAAGGAAAAATATTATAAGTGAAATAAAGATATGAAGCTTTGACACATCTTAAATTTGTCACTGAGCAATCTTTTAATGGTAGATCCTTTAATAAAATCCAGAAAACTTGCTTATCGAAATATCTCTATAATTTTGACTCTTTTTCTCATTTAGATTAATTTTAATATAGTAACTGGCCGATTTTTTAGATTGTAACACAAATATATAAATGTTATGCCTGCAAGAATGTAAACTTGAATAAAGCAATTAAGAAATGGAATGAAGATCTCAGAAATATTACCATTGATATTCTCGGTTCCAGATTAATGGATCTGTGGCCTCTCCCGATTATGGTATCGAGAGAAAATGTTGGATTAAAGCTACTAACTTCAATCACCTTCTACCGCTGAAAACTATTTTCAACAATGGATTCGAAGTTTTTCATCCTGACAACAATCATATCCAGAAAATAGATCTCATTAATATGGCAATACAAAGCGCGATGGAAAATTACATTCGTTTCCCCGTGGGAATAAATGTACTCAGAGATAATCCTAATATAGAACTTGTTTTGATGATCGTGTCCCGTTTGAACGCACAACAATTCCAACGCACACAAATTCCACAGGTTCTTCATGACAAACGAAAGCGAAAAAACTGTGAGCATACCACTCATCTTTTTATTTCATCTAACGTACCATAAATCTTTTCATAATCGAATTTTTTCAATTAATCGTAAAACGAAACATATGTAGTAAACATATTCTATTTTGTAAAGAACGCTTCGCTTAATTATTCTGTCAATTAACGGGTAACCAAGCATCAAAAGTAACTTTAAATATTTAAAATGTGTCGGAAATTTCCTCGGCCATAAAATTTGAAAGAAAATACAAAGGGCCTTTATACTTTGGAAACTATCTAAAATATAACGAGAATGAATGTTCGATGCCCAGCACTTGCTATAAAGATAATGTTGCAGTAATGTGTCGAAAACACGCAGTTGGTACTCGGGTACTCATACATTGGCGAAAAGGTGAAAAATTATGCAAAACACAGAAGAGTTAAATTTTAGTAGAATAAAAATTGTTGAAAAATGTTTGAAATTTCTAAAAACAAGTTTATAATTTTTATCATTTTGCCACTTATTTCATTTTCAATTTTCCAACACTTGATCAAAATGTTTTTACGCAAACGATGTTTTATTCTTAAAAATGTGAGAAATATTATATAAATTCTCAAAAAATGCTTGATATAAAAGCGATATTTTATACGCAACGATCGAATGTATTTCCGCTTTCATTGACTCATCTATCTTGATCACTATTTATTGTTCTCTATATTGGCAACGTCTATTTTTCTTTCAGCGTTATCTGACGAATTAAACATGCACGTGAGCGAGTTCCCCTACACGAATGAGAACAGATCGCTGTTCGTGTTTTTACCTACGATACTCCAGCTGACTTTAGCGAGGGAAGATTCGTAGCCAATGACGTTTTCGATTTAATCGAGCGATTGTCGACCGAGGAGGCAATGTGCACATTGCGCAATCTGCTAGATAGTGATACGCCGGAAAATGCGGATGATAGCTGTGTGATAGAACCTTACTTCAAGTTGGAGGTAGACATACCAATGCTCCCATTCTTCGATGCATTAGGACTTGAAGAACTATTGAAGTTCGACGCGATCAACCTCGACAGTTTTTTCGTTAACGATGACAGTGTACATCTCGGCAATGCCATGCATCGTATTCGCGTCAAGGTTACGGAAACCTACACCACATCGAGTGCAGTCAACGTGATCTACTCCGGACAAGGGATTCCCGGTTTGAGAAAAAGAGTGTACACTGGGTACGATCATTCGTTCGTCTGGCTGATCTATGACAAAGAACGTCGGAACGTCCTCTTTGCTGGCGCTTCTAATAATTTTGATTATTGAATCCTTTCGCTTCCTCCCGTTATTCATTAGTCGGATAGAAATTAAATTTTTGGAAATATGTAGTCTGTTACGCGATTCTCATTAATTTATTGTCGCGTTTGAATTTCATTGTTTAATAATTTATTGTTTTTTTAATTAACTGAAGAGAAGGACATGAAACGTGTATAAGTTACATTAGAAGGCGCTGATATTATTGTCTTATGATATATGTAGGTGATCAATCTCGAAAAGTAATGAATATATTTATATATTTATTACTTTGTCGAGATTGATCACCTACATATATCATAAGACAATAATATCAGCGCCTTCTAATGTAACTTATACACGTTTCATGTCCTTCTCTTCAGTTAATTAAAAAAGCAATAAATTACTAAACAATGAAATTCAAACGCGACAATAAATTAATGAGAATCACATAACAGATTACATATTTCCAAAAATTTAATTTCTATCTGACTAATGAATAACGGGAGGAAGCGAAGGGAGTCATATAATCAAAATTATTAGAAACGCCAGCAACAAGGACGTTCCGACGTTCTTTGTCATAGAACAGCCAGACAAACGGATAATCGTATCCAGTGTACACTCTTTTTCTCAAACCGGGAATCCCTTGTCCGAAGTAGATCACGTTGACTGCACCACAGCGGGTGCAGTCAACGTGATCTACTCATATATATATTGATTTGATATATTATATTTGATATTGATATATTATATATTTATATATATATATATATATATATATATATATATATGTATGTATGTATGTATTTATGTATATATATATATATATATATATATATATATATATATACATAAATACATACATATGTATGTAATTATGTGTATATATTAATTGCTTTGTCGAGATTGATCACCTACATATCACAAGACAATAATATCAGCCCCTTCTAATGTAACTTATATACGTTTCATGTCCTTCTCTTCAGTTAATTAAAAAAGCAATAAATTATTAAACAATGAAATTCAAACGCGACAATAAACATACACATGTATATGTATATACGTATGTATGTGTGTGTATCCTAGACATATAAACATGGAAGGTGCTTATATTTGGAATTGTGCCTATATTTCCCATGTAACAAGCCTGTATCCAATAGAGAAAAATAATGATTAATAATCGTCCTCAATACGCATGCGCTAATATCGTCGTTGCCATGGGATTATATGCTTTGCTTAAATTTGACGTTCACAAATTCAAATTCAGTGTCATCGATCGCAAGTGATCGCAACAAATTTATTAAATTTATTAATATAATATTATATAATATTACATATTATATACACATTTATTAATAATGCAATATAATATACTTTATATCATAATGTTATAATTATAATATATATATATTGTTATTATTATAATTATAACATAATTATGTTGTAATTATGTTATATACTATAACTTCTTTTCTAATAAATTTGTTGCGATAACTTGCGATCGATGACACTGAATGTGAAATTGTCAACTTCAAATTCAAACAAAGCATACAATCCCATGGCAACGACGCGTATGCGCATTGCGGACAATGATTAGTCACTATCTTTCTCTCACACACCAAAATACATGTCTTGAATACAGTCTCGGTGCTCAATTCCCCTTCCATTAAATATATGTTCTAAGGCCGCACCATCCTTTTCATTGGCATTATCAATAAAAATATCGAGCTGCCTGAAGTCAGCAAGCGCGGAGCACAGCGCTACTTCGTAAAACAGAAATAGTTAAAATAAAATAATGCAACATACTTTTTCTAATCTTAGACGATATTTGCAATAGTTTGTAAGTGTAAATTTCGATAAATATGATAATAATAACTATATTAAAGTTTAATTTAATAAAAATATATTATATTAAAATTTGTATTCGAATTTATAATATAATTTTCGTTAAATAAATTTAGATGTCATTATATGCTTGCTACACGATTGTATTGGGATAGATAAATTGTTGTCATCCATTATTAATTTTATTCTTCAAAATTCACACTTACAAAATATTCCACCATCTATTATAAAAAAAATGTTATAGGGCAAATTCGAAATAATTATATCATTTATATATTGATATAATTTGTTACATTTTCTTTATATTATCTATATACGACAGATTGTGAAATAACTTATGTGAGAGTACGTACCAGTTATTCGCATGAGTTATTTTTGACGAGCTAGAGCGACTTTAAGGAATTTAATACTTCTTATGTTTATCATAGAAATAACCGAGTTTGTAGTTTTAAATGCATGTATTGAATGTAATTTTAATAGCAATAAATACTTGATTAAAAATTAATATCTCTATATTATTGGGAATAATGCAAATGTTAGACATCTATATAAAATATAGGATAGTTGATTATTGATAATTATAAATTCAACATTATAATTACATTCTTCTTATAATCATGTGTTGTACACAATTTTCTTTATTTTAACTTATTATTATAGCGATCAATTATTTTTTCGATATCGTATTTTAATTATATCCATTATACAATTCTCTTCATCTGCCAAAAGTTGATACAATTGAAAATAGAATTTTAGCTTTTACTTGACGTATAGAATGTTCTTTTCATTATCATGGATTATTAGAGGACTCTCTTTCTCTTTCAGTTACAATCAAAAGTAAATAATTTTGATGCTGTAGGCGTCACAAAAACCGGCATATTTTCATGATAAATTCTTAAACACAAAATCCGTAATTACTTATTGTGCTAACTAACATAATTGATTGTAAAATATGATTAACTTGAATAACGTAATGCGATCATGTTGGAATATAATACAATATAATATTAATTAAAGTTATATTATATAAAATTATATATATATGTATAAATATACATATATGTATAAATATATGTATATACATATAGGCTTTCTACCAATGAGATGGAGGGTTAAATCGATTAACTCTTGGAAATAAGCAAACTCATCGAAAATATAGAACTTATTCTATCGCATTATTCTGTACAGTTATTTATGTCTCATATTTTCGATGGGTTTGCTTATTCTGCTCCTATATTATGTTTCAAAAACGATAATTTTCAAGCGGCCATCCCTTCTCACGTGTTATACGCGTTGACGCATTTTCACAAGCACACACTCCTTATTTAATTATGACCTATTTTATTCCTAAATTTCCAACATAAGATCGAAATGTGATTATGCAATTAGCTCTTTATTTTAAGAGCGCAATAAGCATTCTTACGGATTTTTAAAAATCGTTAATGTAAAATTAACATTATATAGGCAACATCCTAATTCCATCGATCGAATCTAATATTCAAAGTTGCTTTGGGTACCCGCGGACACGCTTAAAGACAAAAGGGTTAAGAATGTCTAAAATACGATAAGAAATGAATAAATCGTTTTTTAAATGTATTTTAGGGACATGTGATGCCTGGGTTATGTCGTCGCGACTAATGACAGTAGCTCCTTTTTTAAGAATACATGGCAGCGAATTGATACCTTAACGAATCCGCAGTTATTGGAAGGATTATTATACTTCCTTTTTTTCTTCATCAGCTGATTTAAACTTTGACTATTTGAATTACTTAGTTATGAATAATTTTTAAATTTTCGACATTAATATCAAATGACATGTTTTTGTGTTTATTGATGTGTGAGTGAGTGTGTATGTTTGTATTAGTGTATGTGTGTTTATGCGCATGGCACGATCCTGATAGAAAGGTTTTCCTCCGTTCTAGGATCAAGAATTGAATGAGAGGAGGATGGCTTCTGACTTGAAAATTGTACAAAAGTATCTCAGGCGAAGTAATATATCGAGAGGATAAAATTATTTTCAACTCGACTCTACTACCAGCGCAAAAATTACATCCGATAGTAAGGCTAACTAATAATACGCGAGAGAAAGTACAATTGCTAAATAATATTGCGATCAAAGCAAATAAATAAAAGACTTGTGTTCTTCACGTAGGCCGTAGGCCACGTGTTTGTCCCTGCATTTGCTATAAACAGAAATGGAATAGTTTTTCCAAGTTGGTGAGTTCAGGTTCTTGTATAAAATCATGTAATTTTGCCGTTAATTTATCGCATAGAAAATGATCTAAAATATACATTGGTACGAAAATTTTCTTCTTGTGTTACTATTTTACATATTGTTGTCAAGTAAAATTATATTTCGATTTAATTTAGTGGCCGTCAATTGGCAGGTTTTGCAATTCGAAAACTCTAGAGATGCGTACCTTTTTTCGAAATCTGCTAGCATTATTTTATTGTAGCGAATTTTTTCGCGTTTTAAATATATACAAAATAAGCTTAATTTTAAGGTATGACTTCCACAGCGTAGACGACACAAAGTATACTTGATTGAATATTAGAATCAGATAAAATCATTGCAGAATATAATTTCTTTAATATTAAGTATTAGATATTACTATTTATATTTCATCAATAATAATCCATCGATCTCGAATTTCGCGTTTATTCTATTTTCTGGAAATATAAGTGAAATAACTATTTCCGAGTTTGTTACGTATTAGACGAAGTTTGAATATAGTCACGTTAGTAAAGATAGAGGTAAGAAAACATCTGCGAATCTCCTTCTCTTCTCTTTTGATTGGCATTATATGTATATAGTGGATTTTATCTTTCGAATTTAAAATTAAATTTGAGTTATAATAAAATTTATCTTTACACATGCGATATAATTGTCGAATAAATTTCGATACATTATTCATTGTATTTAAAATATTTCTTATTACATGTATTGTTAAATGTTATGATAAAGTTTTTAATCGTAAATGAAATTTATTGTTACTTTCTATTTGTAATATTTCTCTTTTGTCAACTTCTTTTTATATTCGTCTTTTCTATTCGCCAGAGAATATATTGACGGAGGCGCATTTCCAGTTCGCAATCAAATGTCTGTATAGATTTATGATGATCATGCCGAAGAATGATATTGCCTTCAATCCGCATAGCATATATGAGGGACTTTTGTCGGTTTACTTTATATTTAGCGGTGACTTAGAGGAGTGCCAAAAACACAGCTTGTTTTTATCGGATGTCTCCAAATATGACTTGATACAATACTACTCATCAAGGAAAGACTCCGAGATACAATTAGAGGTAAATAATTCTCACGCATCTTTGCATTATATGATACAATGAAGAAAAAATAGTCAAAATGTGCATGCCTGATTGTATAAAATGATATGTAAAAACAATTATTAATTAAAACTTTGTTACTCTTAAAGATTTATTAAGCGGTAAAAACGGTGACAATAAAGGAAATATATTTTAAGTGAAATAAAGATTTGAAGCTTTGAAAAATGTTAAATTTGTCACTGAGCAATTTTTCAATAGTAGATCCTTCAACAAAATCCATAAAGCTCTCTTCTCTTGCTTATCGAAATATCTCTATAATTTTGACTCTTTTCATTTAGATTAATTTAAATAAAGTAACTGGCCGATTTTTTACACTATAACACACATATAAATGTTATGCCTGCAATAATGTAAACTTGAATAAAGCAATTAAGAAATGGAATGAAGATCTCACAAATATTTCCATTGATATTTTCGGTTTCAGAATAATGCTTCTGCGGCCTCTTCCGATTACGATAATGAGAGAAGATGTTGGATTAAAGCTACTAAGTTTAATCACCTTTTACCGCTGAAAAATATTTTTAACAATGCACTCGAAGTTTTTGATCCTGACAACATTCCTACCGAGAAAATAGATCGCATTAATATGGCAATACAAAGCGCGGTAAAAAATCACAATTTATTTCCTGTGAAATTTAGAGAGGTCAAAGATGAGATGGACATTGTTTTGATGACCGTGTCCCGTTTGAACGTTCAAAAATTCCAAATTTCAACGATCAGTGAATCGGACGCATTAAAAGTACCGATTATTGAGAAACGAAAACGTAAGAGCTGAACGTATACCACTTATTTTTTGATTTCACTCTAGTTATGTACTATAAATCTTTTCAGAATCTATTTTTCGTATCTATTTTTCGAATCTATTAATCGTAAAAATCTTGTAAACATATTGTAAACATCTTGTAAACATATTTCATTTTGATTTTTACTTTGTTTTTTACCGCTTTGCCATTTATTCCGTTCTTAATTTTCCAACACTCGATCAAAATGTGCTTACGCAATCAATGTTTTATTCTTAAAAATATTCTTAAAAATGAGAAATATTATATGAATTCTCAAAAAATGTTTGATATAAAAGCGATATTTTATACGCAACGACCGAATGTATTTCCGTTTTCATTGATTCATCTATCTTGACCATTATTTATTGTTCCTTATATTGGCATCGTCTATTTTTCTTTCAGAGTTATCTGACGAATTAGATATGTTAGTGGGCGAGTTCCCCTACACGAATGAGAACATATCGCTGTTCATGTTTATACCTAGTGCGATAACTTCAGCTGACATTAGCGTGAGAGAATACATAGCAAATTTTGTTTCCAATTTGATCGAGCGATTGTCGACCGAGGAGGCAATCAGCACATTGCGCAATCTGCTAGATAGTGATATGCCATCGAATAATGAAGGCTTCTCGATAGATCCGATCTGCGATTTTGAGATAAATCTGTCAATGCCTGCGCTGCTGCCAGCTCTAGGCATTGAAGAATTATTGAAGCCCGACGCGATCAACCTCGACAGTTTCTTCGTTAACGACGACAGTGTACATCTCGGCAATGCCATGCATCGTATTCGCGTCAAGGTCACTGAAAAATACACCGCAGCGGGTGCAGTCAACATGATCTACACCGGACAAGGGATTCCCTCTGCGGACAATAAATACCTCAATGGGTTCGATTTTCCGTGCGTTTGGCTGATCTATGACAAACAACGTCAGAACGTCCTCTTTGCTGGCGCTTTTAATGATTTTGATTATTTAACTAATATCCCCTCGCCCCCACCATTTATTCATGAATTTGTGGATATAATTAATAATTCTCTTTGAATGTTCAGAGGTACACGAGTCGGACATACACTATGAAACGATTGCTACGAGTAACAGATTTACAGTTATTGGAAAGTGATGTAATTATGGAAGCTAAATTCTTCCTTTTTTGATTCAACTTTTTGTCGATTAGAATTAAAATGCATTATATTTTGTGCGCGATATACTCAATGTAAGCAGCTTCTATTAAAAATATAGAGACCGATGAAATAAATCAATCATTTGTGTCACTCAAATTTAATGTTTGCTTCTTATTACATTTATGAATTTTCCGAAGCTCCAGAAAAGGCGAAAAGCTAGTATTATCAAAGTTTTTTCGTAAATATATAATTTGTTATGCGATTCTCATTAATTTATTCTTGCGTTTGAATTTCATTGTTTTTTCATTTCTTGCCTCTTTAATTAACTGAAGAGAAGGACATGAAACGTAAGTTAACATTAGAAGGCGCTGATATTATTGTCTTATGATATATAGGTGATCAATCTCGACAAAGTAATAAATATATATACATAAATACATACATATGAATATATATGTAAATATACACATGTATATGTATATACGTATGTATGTGTATAATATGTCTGTATGTACGTTATTAATTCATTTTTTCGGTTTCTATGGAAGATATATAAGTCTCTTTCTCTCTCAAATATGTGTAACGATACGGTGTACTTAACTCTATTATAATTTTGCTATAATATTATGCTATTGCTAATAACATTATAATCTATTTTTTTGATAATTTGATCTAAGTCCTGTTAATGGTACTCTCTATGTGTCAAACATTAATAGAATCGATGATAGTATTTCGACTCGTTTTCACTGGATGTACTCTATATACATTAGGGTGTCCGTTAATTAGGCAATTTTTCTTTTTTTACTGACTAAAAACTTAGAGGGAGTCCCATAAGAATTTTAAAAATTGCCAAATTAACGGACACCCTAATATATATGTATCATATATCTATATGTTTTCGTAATTGTATTACGATGATAATGTTTAGTTATACGAGATAATGTATATTTAGTTATAGATGATAGTAATAGTTATAAATAATTTTTGAATTTTTTTGACATTAATATCAAATGATATGTTTTTATTTTTTTGTATGCATCTGTGAGTGAGTGAGTGTTGTTATTCTTGTGTGCGCGCGCGCGTGTGTGTGTGTGGGTGTGTGTGTATTCGTGTGTTTATGCGCATGGCATGATTTTGATAAAAGGTTTTCTTCCGTCTACGATGAAAAATCAAGAGAGTGGACGGCTTCAGATTTGAAAATTGTACAAAAGAATCTCAGACGCAGATATATACCGAGAGGATAAAATTATCTCACACTCGTCTCTACTATCAGCCCAAAAATTACATCGGATAGTAACGCTAACTAACAATACGCGAGCGAAAGTACAGTTACTAAGTAAAATTGGAATCAAACTAATTAAATAAAAGACCTGTCTGCTTCACTCGCTTGTCCCTGCTTTTGCTATTGTATAAACAAAAATGTAACAGGAACGATCATCCCAAACTGGTGAGTCAAAAGATTCTTGTATAAAACCACGTACTTTTTCAATCGATTTATCGAACAGATAATGATCTAAAATAATTTTTACGCATTTTGCATTAAATGATGTAAACAATGTTATAAAAAAAGTCAAAATTTGCATGCCTGCTTGTATAAAATGACATGTAAAAATAATTATCCAACGAGAACTTTGCCAATCTGAAAGATTTATTAAGCGATAAAAACGGTAACAAAAAAAAAATTTATATATATATTTTAAGTAAAAAAAAGATTCAAAACTTTCACATATTTTAAATTTGCCACTGAGCAATCTTTTAATATATTATAATGATAGATCCTTTAATAAGATCCAGAAATTTTGCATCCAGATATCTAATTCTGACTCTTTATTTATATAAATTAATTTGAATGAAGTAACGACGTTTCTTTAAATATAACATAAAGATTCTGCCTGCATGAAAAAAAATTGAATAAGACTAATTAAAAATGACAGGAGTCTTTTATTTAAGAATGAATGAAGATCTCACACACATTTTCTATGATATTCTCGATTCTAGAAAAATAATCTGCGATTTCCTCTGATTACGATTATGACAATATATGTTGGATTCATAAGTTTTCATTCCTTTTTCCGATGAGATCCATTTTCAGAAGTGAATTTACAGTGTTTGAAGTTATCAACAATACTATACCGATAATAAAAGGAATTAATAAAATGATAAAAAAAATGATAGAAGGTCACATTTGTGATCCCGTTCAGACGTAATCAGAGAAGATATGGACATTATTTTGATGTCCGTTTTAACATTCAAAAATTCCATATTTCAACGGACTGTCAATTTGATGAACTGAACGTACCGAGTCTTCTTGACAAACGAAAGTATAAAAGCTGTGATCGTACCACTCATTTCTCGATCTCAACTGACTTACGTACCATAAATCTTTTCATAATCGAATTTTTTCAATTAATCGTAAATGAAACATATTTTATAAACATGTTTTATTTTGTAAAAGACGTACAGCTTAACCACTCTGTCAATGAACGGATATCCAGATATCCATACATTGATGAAAAGATGAAGAATTATGCGTAGACAGAAAGGTTAAACTAAGGAATATTTTAAGCTCTCAATTTGAAAAACAACTTTGAATTTCAACGGGCTAGAAGAGCCAAACGCGGATGATAGTGCATTAGTTTAGATGAAAATTAATTTTTCATCGAAATTAATTTCGATGAAAAATTAATTTTCATCTAAACTAATGCACTATCATCCGCGTTTGGCTCTTCTAGCCCGTTGAAATTCAAAGTTGTTTTTCAAATTGAGAGCTTAAAATATTCCTTAGTTATTTCACGTCGGCTGAAAGATGACGTTATCAACAAACATATTTATTTACAAGTTATAGGCGAACGAGAAGTATCGTGGTGAAGGGGTCTGAATAGCTCAGTGGTAAGAGCAGTCGCCCGGCAAGCGAAAGACTCGGGTTCGATTCCCGATTCAGCGACTTCTCCCCGATATTTTTCTCGCCTACAACTCTTTAGGGGGGTCAGAGGGGTTTTACTTAAATTAATATCTCGAATATGAGATTTAATTTATTTCCTTGGTATCGAACCAAGAAAAATTTGTGCCCTGTGCACAGCAAATTAATTTCGATGAAAAATTAATTTTCATCTAAACTAATGCACTATCATCCGCGTTTGGCTCTTCTAGCCCGTTGAAATTCAAAGAAAGGTTAAATTTTAGTAGAATAAAAATTGTTGATAAGTGTTTGAGAAATTGTTAAAAACAAGATTCTGATTTTTATCGCTCTGCCATTGACTTTTTTTTTAATTGTTCAACATTTGATCAAAATGTGTTTACGCAAATAATTCTTTATTCTTAAAAATATGAAAATTATTATATAAATTCTCAAAAAATACTTGATATAAGAGCGATATTTTATATGAAACGACCGAATGTATTTCCGTTTTTATTGAATCATCTATCTTGACTACTATTTATTATTCTCCATATTCTCAATGTTCTTTTTTTAGTCTTTTTTCACGAATTAAGCATGCACGTGAGCGAGTTTCCTTACAAGAATGAGAGCACGTTGTTGTTCGTGTTGTTACCTGCTTCAGTAATGTCAGATGACTGGATGAACAAAATGGGCAAAAGCGTCGATGACATTTGCGTGGCAAATACTCAAGCTAATTAAGTATTCCAGTAATAATTATTATGATTAGTAAAGTAGTAGTTCTCGGATTTTATGTGTTCAAGGACTTATTATTCAAATATTACTCAATGACAAAATTAGAAGTTTAAGTTTTTGATTTTTCATTTCTCTTAAAAATATATTCTCATATTCGTCGCTTAATACACTATTTAACATGATAATGTTTCCGTTTAGAATAAATCAATTTTCCTTTATTTTATACAAAGCGATCTAACAAACTGCAAATCTATTTCCGTCAATTCTTATCAGCTTTTAAAGCGGAAGTCTCTCTGTTCCATTGTGTTAAAATATGATACAAGTATCTTAATACTTATCATTTGTAGTTAGGGGGCAAGTATTATCTTCAGCAAAACGTTTCTACAATAACTCTTATAGATCCTCAATTCTGAGATATATCGTCTATGAAAATCTTCAGGATCCGAATATGTGTTGATGTAACGATAAATCATGCATAAATCTTTTTGACATATTTTTGACACATCTCGATGTAATTCGATTAAATGCGGCTAAATTACTCACCTCCGTTCTTCTCTCCAATCGGTAATACATCGCCAAAAATTTTCTGGGAATATTAGGCAATTGCAGGATGCGTTTCAAATGTCTCTCGGTGTGACCTTTAGATACAAAGTAAATCATAATAAGTCCTTCACACACATATATGCTGTACAGACAAAAGTCTTGTGCGGTCAAAAGTTTGTGCGGGACGTTATGCAATATATGAAATGACGTCGTTTTACTTTACGTCTTTGTGGTTTGACATATCTCTGCGCTATTTTAAAATCTAGGGCAGTTTCTAGATTTAGCTCTTTATCTTACAAATAGTCAGAAACAATGCGTAAACCAAATTGACACACACAAACATAAATGTTATCATTATCAAATTCAAAAATTATTTTTAACTATATATATATATATATATATATACATATAGCGTACGCGTCAAGTGAAATGATGAGTCAAAATTCTATCACCGGTTCTGTTAATATTTTACACATGGAGAATCATGAAAAAAATTTAAATATATTATCAAAAAAATAAATTATAATTCTACAATAGAGTTAAGTACATTGCATGATTACACATATTTGAGAGAGAAAGAAACTTTTATTTTTTTTCAAGTTACATTACACCGCGCAATTAACATTTTTACAAATTTTTAAGCATTATTTAAATACGTATGCAGATAATAACATATAAATGTCGAATTTCGATAGCGAACCGTTATCTCGCTTCCAAATATTTCTTCCATAGAATCCGAAAAAATGAATTAATGAAGTACATACATATAGATATATTATACATACATACGTACATATATACATATGTATGTACATATATTCACTGCTATAACAAAATTTGTCATCTACATATAATAACATCAGCTCCTTCTAATGTAACTTATGTTTTATGTCCTTCTCTTCAGTTAATTAAAAAAGTAAGAAATTATTAAACAATGTGAAATTCAAACGCGACAATAAATTAATGAGAATCGCGTAACAGACTTTATTTCCGCAAAAACTTTGAAGGATACGAACTTCTCTCCTTTTCTGAAATTTCCAAAAATTCATAAATCTAATAAAAAGCAAACATTAAATTTGAGTGATCCAAAAGATTGATTTATTTCATCGGCCTCCATATTTTTAATAGAAGCTGCTCACATTAAGTATATCGCGCAAAAAATATAATGCATTTTAATTCGAATCGACAAAAGGTTGAATCGAAGGAGAAAGCATATAGCTTTGATAATTACATCATTTTCCAATAACTATAAATCTGTTACTCGTAGCAATCGTTTCATAGTGTATGTCCAACTCGTGTACACCCTAACTTTCTAAAAAAAATTTAAGTTGACGGCCTAAACCGGCGAGATTCAGACTGCAACTTTTATTAAATGCGCCAGCAAAGAAGACGTGTCGTCGCTGTTTATCATAAATCAACCAGACAAACGGAAAATCGCAATTCTGGCTGATTTGGTTGGAGTCCGAAGAGGGAACATGATAATCCTCTTGTCCAGTGTAGATCACATTGACTGCACCAGCGACGATGTTCTCTTCCGTGACCTTGACGTGAGTTCGGTGCACGGCATTGCCGAGATGTACACTGTCATCGTCTACGAAAAGACTGTCCAGGTTGATCGCGTCAGGCTCCAGTAATTCTTCAATACCTAGATCTCGCAGCAACGCACGCATTGGCATGTCCATCTCCAAATCGAAGATCGGACCTTTCGAGAATTCTGAAACATCTTTTGATGGCGTATCACTATCTAGCAGATTGCGCAATGTGCAGATTCCCTCCTCGGTCGACAATCGCTCGATCAAATCGCAAACTGCACCATTGATTACAGGGAAATTTCTGACCTCGGCACCAGGGATTATCGAACCAGGTATTAACATAAACAGCGATCTGTTCTCATTCGTGTAGGGGAACTCGCACACGAACATGCCTAATTCGTCAGATAAGCCTGGAAGAAAAAAATAAACGTTGCCAATATAAAGAACAATAAATAGTGGTCAAGATAGATGAATCAATAAAAACAGAAATATATTCGGTCGTTACTTATAAAATATCGCTTTTATATCAAACATTTTTTGAGAATTCATAGATATAATATTTCTCACATTCTTAATAAAACATCGATTGCGTAAGCACATTTTGATCAAATGTTGGAAAATTGGAAATGAAATAAGTGGCAAAATGAAAAAAATCAGAAACTCTTTATAAAATTTCAAACATTTTTCAACAATTTTTATTGTACTAAAATTTAACTTTTCTGTCAATGCATAATTTTTCACGTTTTCATCAAAGTATGAGTACCCGAGTACCAACTGCGTGTTTTCGACACATTACTGCAACATTATCTTTATAGCAAGTGCTGGGCATCGAATATTCTTTCTCATTATATTTTAGATGGTTTCCAAACTACAAAGGCCCATCGTATTTTCTATCAAATTTTACGGCCGAAAAAATTTTGACACATTTTAAATATTTGAAGTTACTTTTGATGCTCGGGTACCAGTTAATTGACATAATGATTAAGCGGTGCGTTCTTTACAAAATAAAATATGTTTACTACATATGTTTCGTTTACGATTAATTGAAAAAATTCGATTATGAAAAGATTTATGGTACGTTAGGTTAAATCAAAAAATGAGTGGTATGCTCACAGTTTTTTCGCTTTGACTTGTCATGAGGAATTGTTGCGTTCGATGCGTCAAATTCACTGGCTGAAATTTGAAATTTTTGAGCGTTCAAACGGAACGCGGTCATCAAAACAAGTTCCATATTATCTCTGACTTCTCCTAATCCAACGGGGAAACGAATGTAATTTTCCGTCGCGCTTTGTATTGCCATATTAATGCGATCTATTTTCCTGATAGGAGTGTCGGAAGGATTAATAACTTTGAATCCATTGTTGAAAATAGTTTTCAGCGGTAAAACGTGATTGAAGTTAGTAGCTTTAATCCAACATCTTCTTTCAACATCGTAATCGGAGGAGGCCGCAGATGCATTATTCTGGAACCGAGAATATCAATGGAAATATTTGTGAGATCTTCATTCCATTTCTTAATTGCTTTATTCAAGTTTACATTCCTGCAGGCATAACATTTATATATTTGTGTTACAATCTAAAAAATCGGCAAGTTACTACATTTAAATTAATCTAAATGAAAAAGAGTCAGAATTATAGAGATATTTCGATAGGCAAGTTTTCTGGATTTTATTAAAGGATCTACCATTAAAAGATTGCTCAATGACAAATTTAAGATGTGTCAAAGCTTCATATCTTTATTTCACTTATAATATTTTTTCTTTATTGTTACCGCTCTTACCGCTTAATAAATCTTTCAGAGTGGCAAAGTTTTCGTTAATAAATGTTGTTACATATCATTTTATATAATCAGGCATGCACATTTTGACTATTTTCCATCATTGTATCCATCATATAATACAAAAATGCGTCAGAATTATTTACCTCTGATTGCTCGAAGCCTCTCCCTAATAAGTAATAGTATATCAAGTCGTCTTTAGGGACATCTGATAAATACAGGATGAGCTTTAGGCGCTCCTCGATGGCACCGCTGGACATAAGGTAAATCGACAAAAGTCCCTCATATATGCTATGCGGACTGAAGGCAATATCACTGTTCAGCATGATCTGCATAAGTATATGCATACATTTGATCGCAAACTGGAAACGCGACTTAGTCAATATTCTGTCTGGCGAATAGAAAAGACGAATAAAAGAAATCAAAAGAAAGTGACAAATGAGACATATTAGTAACAGAAAGTAACAATAAATTTTAATTACAATTAAAAATTAATCATAACATTTAACAATAAATGTAATAAAAAATTTTATAAGTACAATGAACAATGTATCGAAATTTATTCGACATTTATTTTGCATGAGTAAAAATAAATTTTATTATAACTTAAATTTAATTTTAAACTCGAAGGACGATAAAATCAACAATAAACATGTAATAATTACCGAAAAAAAAAGGAGAAGATTCGCAGATGTATTCTTACCTATGTTTACTAACATGACTATATTCAAACTTCATCTAATACCTAACGAACTCGGGAAACGATATTTCACTTATATTCATTTTATCCAGAAGATAGAATAAACGCGAAATTCAAGTTCGATGGATTATTATTGATAAAATATAAATAGTAATATTTAATACTTAACAATGAAGAAATTATATTCTGCAATGATTCTATCTGATTCTAACTTTCAATCAAGTATACATTGTGTCGTCTACGCTGAGGAAGTATTACCTTCAAATTAAACTTATTTTGTGTCTAACTAAAACGCGAAATAATTCGCTAAAATAAAATAATGTTTTTAGCAGATTTTGAAAAAAGTATGCGACTGTAGAGTTTTCGAATTGCAAAACCTGCCAAGTGATAGTCACTAAATTATATCGAAATATAAGTTTACTTGACAACAATATATAAATAAATAATAACAATACAAATAGAATATTTTCGTATCAATATACATTTTAGATTATTATCTATAATAATAAATTGACGGCAAAGTTATATGATTTTATAAAAGAATCATTAGACTTACCAATTTCAATTAGCCGTTCCCGTTTCATTTTTGTTTATACAATAGCAAAAGCTGGGACAAACACGTGGCCCGCGTGAAGCACACAAGTCTTTTATTCAATTGATTTGATCGCAATATTATTTAGCAGCTGGACTTTCGCTCGAGTGTTACTAGTTTACATTACTGTCAGATGTAATTTTTCACTGTTAGTGGAGCCGAGTGTGAAACAATTTTGTTTTCTTGTGCTTTATATCTGCGCCTGAGATTCTTTTGTACAATTTTCAAATCTGAAATCGTCCTCTCACTTGTGATTCTTCATTCTAGACTGAAGACAACCTTCTATCAATATCATGATATGCGCATAAACACACGAATACGTACACACACACACACACACACACTAAACACACACACAGCAATAATAACACACATTCACTTACTCACAGATGCACATAAAACAAGGCAGAAACATATTATTTGATATTAATATCAAAAAAATTCAAAAATTATTTATAACTGTACTATTATCTATAATTAAATTATCTATAACTATTATACGTTATCTCATACATCATGATATAATTAAGATAATATAAAAAAATGATTAATTAAATAATAATTAAATAAATAGACCCGACTACTGCCAGCAAAGAGTGCAACATTTGAAAAACAATTGAAAAACAATTAATTGAAAAATAATAAATAAAAGTTAAATAAAAATTAAATAAAACAATTGAATAAATAAATATGTAAAATTTAGAAATAAAATATCATTAAAAAGTTAAATAAAATTTAAGTGAAACTATAAAATAAAATATATTATATAAAATTATCATATTTGTTGGATTTTACTCGGTAAATGTGAAATGAAACATGTGCGACATGTATGTTTGTCAGAAAAATATATTTAGAAAGTAAAGTATGTATAGTGTACAAAAAGGTTTTCGCAATTAAAGAAAGTAAAGTTATAATTGAATGAGTGATCTTATATCTACGACTTATCTCGGTTACTCTTTGGTCGCTGTAGTATGGATCCACAAAACCTACGGTTTTTCCGGAATAAACGCTCGCTCGCTCACACGTGTGTTCGGCCTCACGGTCGCCAGGGAAAAGGGACGAGATCCACGATCCGCGTTTCTACGTTCGGTCGCTCGGTTCCGTCTCCGCGTGTTTCCGGTTTAAATTTATTTCGCTACTAGCGCCGAATTACCGCCACATTTCAAAAATGTCTTTTTCGCGAGAACTATTCGTTTATATTTCCAACAATATTAATAAAATAAAATAAATAAAAACAATTTATTAATTTAAAAAATAATTAATAAAAATAAGCTTAGAAAAATTTAAAATAATATCTTCGTAAGTATTGATACAATTAATTACAAGTTGTTAAATATTAAACTTAAAAAGTTATATATATGTGTTCAAAAGTCGAAGAATTCAAGCTCGCGCGTAGCATCGAGGCGGCGAGTCGTGCGCTTGGCACTGGTTGCTAGGCGCAACGAGAGATTTCTCTTCCTAACACAAAATATCAGAGGCGCTAACATCTAGTTTTTTTTGTCTGTCGTTGTCATGGCATGTTTGTGAATCGTCTTTCGTCAGTCTTCTTCGTCTTGTCGAGTCGTGTGTTTGGTGATAGCGCTCTCTTAAGAAATATCATATTAAAATCGAATCTAAACGGTTCCTTTTATTAAGAAAACGAATAAGAGAAATTTAATTATACGAGTGGTGTTTAAATGTCAAAATTGTAAATAACAAACAGGCGGTCTCGTACCGTTCTCAGGGCCCTCCAACAAACAGGCGGTCTTGTGCCGTTCTCAGGGCCCTCCAACAAACAGGCGGTCTTGTGCCGTTCTCAGGGCCCTCCAATATAACAGGCGGTCTTGTGCCGTTCTCAGGGCCCTCTAATACAACAGGCGGTTTCGTGCCGTGCTCAGGGCCCTCTCATACAATAGGCGGTCTCGTGCCGTTTTCAGGGCATCTAATACAATAGGCAGTCTCGTGCCGTGTTCTGAGCCCTCTCATACTATAGGCGGTCTTGTGCCGTTCTCAGAGCCCTTTAATACAACAGACGGTCTCGTGCCGTTCTCGGGGCCTTATCATACACCACAGTTTCATTTAAGGCGGAATGAGTCCGTTCTCAAGAGATTGCAGAGGTCTTATTAATTCAGATGGACGATAACGCACCATAAGACCCTCTCATCTCAACGTTCAAAGGCTGTGTCATTTCTAGAATGGATATTTAAACCATGCTACTGAAATAATTACGTGGATGATCCATTGACGCAGAATTCTTTATGCGAGTATTGTTTATACTTCAATGTATAGGCTTGATTTAATCAAGTTATCTAATCTCGTCTACTCCAGGTAACTCTAAGTACTCTAATAATAATTCAACATCACTAGTACATTTTGATTTATATTAATCGTTTAGTAGTTCATGTCTATGTATTCTTAATTTTATATGTGAAATTCTTAAATTTATGGTTTTGCAACTAAGATTTTAAATATTAATATTAATATTTCCGTTTTAATAGCTCCGCATTCAATTCTTTCAATTATTAATGTTTAATGGAGCTTATTTAGTTTCAAATTTGTACATATGTGTTCATCTGATATTTAGGTTATTATCTGTGCCAAATTTTGATATATTAATCTGTAATGTTTTCTTATGATACTGAAACTTTAATTCTATTCTTTTAATTTAGCGATATTTTATTTAAGGTCTGATTTTCATTTGTGTTCTGATTTACATTTATGTTCTGATTTAATATTCATTCTTGTAATGCATTTACTTACTTCATTAATTTTTACTCAGCGTTACCTTAATTTATGTTTTTAATTCACTATTTTTTATCGTAACGCAACTCCTTATTTAATTCCTTTATTAAGCATTACTATATTTGTTTCTTATCTAATACCTTTATGATAATTTAATTACTTATTTCATATTTCTTTCATTCAATGTTACCAACTGTTCTATAGTCATTATTAATTCATTATATGTATGAAATCCTTTTATATTATCTTGAATCTTGAATAAGCATTTTTAAATCATTCTAATTTACTGTTTGCGTTTCGTTTAATTATTCAATTATTCAGAATATTTGGCACTTCATACATGGTGTATTATACAAAATGTTTTATTTTATGAATTGTATGTATCGTTAAATTGTTGTATATATGTATATATATTATGTCATTTAGTTTAATGAATTTATTTTATAATTCTGAATTATATCTTATCCAGAACTAAGCCATCTGAATTTTAATTCGCATTTGCCCGGTACAATATGTGAAGTAACAATTATTATTAAATATCAAGTATAAGATGATGTATCAGATAAAGATAAGAAATCATACACACAAATAAGTTATTGTTTATTAGATATCATCACATACTTAGCGCTATATATTTTAAAAACTGTTAAAATTTTAGAATTAAATAGTAATATATTTTTTTTTTGTCATACACTGTAATTATTAAGTGCATATTTTACAAAAGCAGTCGGGAGACGCCACGCTAAATTTAACACACACACAAACACACACACACACCTAATGTGTCTCCTGACTGCTCTTGTAAAATATGCACATATAGTCATAGTGAGAGACCCAAATAATGTCTAAATTCAAATATATAAATTTCTACACAACTATATTAATTATGGCTATATATGCAAAATAAATGTAAATATATAAACTTCTGCATAGCCATAATTATGGCTACGCAGAAAAATATATAAACTTCTACATAGCCATAATTATGGCTACATAGAAGAAGATTATTCACATATATAATTATGGCTACGCAGAAGAAGATTAGGTAATACTTAAGGAGAGGAGAGAGCTCTCCTTAAGTATTACCAATAACTTAATAACACAGCAATAAATATGTAATAACTTTTTAATCACTAACTTAATAACACAACAACAATAACACATGTAATATTGTGGTGACACAGGTTATGTCTAACCTATTATGCTCGCCACTTCGAGATGTCTCAGGTCCAACTGTAAGTTACTAATATTCCCTATATACGGATGCTTAGACCGAATCTTATTGGTGAATCATTTTGTTCGGCAGCCAATGAGAGTACGTGTAGACGAAATATTATTGTTTTTCCGCTTTTTATTAACAGAATAAATAACGATAATTATACACTTTAAACCTTCCTTGATTAATTAGAAACTTTTGAGCAAAATATGATATCAAACTATGCCGTAGTTATCGAGAACTAAGGTAACAACCGGTCCAAGCTCGGTGAAACCACAGTCATCTATAATATACTAGACAGCTAACTTTTATTTCCTAGACTGTCCGGAATATAATGTATGTACAACTTGTACACAACATAATAACCGATTAGAATGCATAGATTATATAATAGACTTATATAATAGACTGAGCGTCCCAGTGGCAGCGTTGAAGTTGAGATGCAAGAGAGAACGATATACAGCGGGGTGTAGCTGTCTCTTTCTAACAGAGTAAAGTGGGAGGTTCTTTTCCTCTTTTCCTTCACTGCCATTGCTTGTGTGTGCTTGTGCGATATCCCTTCTTCTTGCCCATAAAAGGAGACAGCTACACCCCGCTGTATATCGTTCTCACTGAGAACGATATATATCTAATATATATATATATATATATATATAATTAATATATATAACGATATATCTAATCAAAAATATGTTAAATGCAAAGTATATTGAAATTTATTTCACAATTATTTTGTATGTGTATAGGTTAATTTTAATTACAACTGAAATTCAATTTTGGACACCAAATACGATAAAATCAATAATATATATATAATGATAATCGAAAGAGAGAGAAAGAAGGAAGGAGATTCCCGGATATATTCTTACTTAACGTGTTTATTAACATGACTACATTCAAACTTAGTCTAGAACGAACTCGAAAAACGATATTTCACTTATATATCCGACAAATAAAATAAACGCGAAATTTGAGATCGATGGATAATTATTGATGAAATTTGATAGTAATATTTAATATTTAACAATGAAGAAATTACATCCTGCAATTATTCTATCTAATTCTCACAATCACTCAAGTATACTTTCTGTCGTCTACGCTGTGGAAGTCATACCTTAAAATTAAACTTATTTTGTACGTCCAAAACGCGAAACGATTCGTTGAAATATGTTAATTGCTAGTACATTTCGAAAAAAAAGTACGGAAATCAAGGGTATTCGAATCTATCGAATTGCAAGACCCACCAAGTGATGGCCACTTTATTACATCAAAATATAAATTCACTTTATTACATCGAAATATAAATTCACTGGACAAGAATATATAAAATAATAACATAAAAAAATATTTGCGTTGCAAATAACGAATATTTTAAATCATTATCTATTCGATAAGTCGACTACAGAATTGCGTGATTTTATACAAGAATCTTTCGACTCAGCAATTTGGGATGACAGTTCCATTTCTGTTTATACAATAGCAAAAGCAGGAACAAACACCGCAACAAACAATGGCCTGCGTGAAACACACAACTCTTTTATTTATTTGCTTCGATCGCAATATTATTTAACACTATAGTTTCGCTCGCGTATGTTAGTTAGCGTTATTAACGGATGTAATTTATTTTATCAAAATCATGACATGCGCATAAATACACGAATTCACACACCACATCACACACACACACACACGCGCCCGCGCGCGCGCGCGCACACAAGAATAACAACACTCACTCATTCACAGTTACACATAAAGAAAAAAAAACATATCATATGATATTAATGTCAAAAAAATTCAAAAATTATTTATAACTGTTCCTATTATCTATAACTAAATATACATTGTCTCATACATAGTGATACAATTACAAAAACGTATATATATATATATATATATATAGATTACGTCAAGTGAAAAACGAATCGAAATTCTATCATCGATTATATTAATGTTTCACACATAGAGAGTACTATTAACAGGACTTAGATATAATATATTATAGAAAAAATAAATTATAATGTTATTAGCAATAGTAAAATATTATAGCAAAATTAAAATAGAGTTAAGTATGTACATCGTATCGTTACACATGAGAAAGAAAAAGAAACTTTTATTTTTTTTTTTCAAGTTACATTACACCGTACAATTAACATTTTTACAAATTTCTAAGCATTATTTAAACACATATGGACATAATAATATATAAATGTTAAATCTCGATAGCGAAGCATTGCCTCACTTACAAATATATCTTCCATAGAAACCGAAAAAATGAATTAATGACGTACATACAGATATATTATACATATATACGTATATACATATACATGTGTATATACATATATACATATGTATTTATATATATATATTCATTATTTTTTCGAGATTGATTACCTACATATCATAAAACAATAATATCAGCGCCTTCTAATGTAACTTGTTTCTTGTCCTTCTCTTCTAATTATAAAAGCAAGAAATTATTAAACAATGAAATTCAAACGCGACAATAAATTAATGAGAATTGCGTAACAGACTATATTTTTAAAAAAAACTTTGAAGAATACGAGCTTTTCTTCTTTTCTGGAGCTTCCGAAAATTCACAAATTTAATAGCAAGCAAACGTTAAATTTGAGTGACACAAATGATTGATTAAATTCATCAGTCCCAATATTTTAAATAGAAGCTGCTTATTAAATATATTGTGCACAAAATATAATGCATTTAAATTCTAATCGACAAAAAGTTGAATCGAAAGAGGAAGAATATAGCTTCCATAATTACATCACTTTCCAATAACTGTAAATCTGTTACTCGTAGCAATCGTTTCATAGTGTATGTCCGACTGGTGTACCTCTGAACATTCAAGGAATAATTTCATTTATATCAAATTGATGAGTAAAGGGAGGGGTCGAGGGGATATTAACAATAATTAAAATTATTAAAAGCGCCAGCAAAGAGGACGTTCCAACGTTGTTTGTCACCGTCGCGGGTTCAGTCAACTTATTCTACACCGGAGAAAAGATTCCTATTGCGGACGAGATAAAAAACTACAAAGATTTTCACAAATTACCGTTCGTTTAACTGATTTATGGAACAGCCAAACGAACGGTAATTCGTGAAACTCTTTGTAGTTTTTTATCTCGTCCGCAATGGGAATCTCTTCTCCGGTGTAGAATAAGTTGACTGAACCCGCGACAGTGTCCTCTTCCGTAACCTTGACGTGAGTTCGATGCACGACATTGCCGAGATGTACACTGTCGTCCTTCACGAAAAAACTGTCGAGGTTGATCGCGTCGGGCTTCAATAATTCTTCTATTCCTAAATCTTGCAGCAGCGGATGCATATTCATGTCTCTCGCCAAATCAAATATCGGATCTATCGGTAAACCTGCATCGGGAGATGCAGGTTTACCGATAGATCCGATCTTTGATTTGGCAAAAGACATGCCTATGCATCCGCTGCTGGAAGATTTGGGAATAGAAAAATTATTGAAGCCCGACGCGATCGATAGATCCGATTACTATCTAGCAGAATGCGCAATGTGCAGATTCCCTTCTCGGTCGACAATCGCTCCATCTAATTGCAAACGTCAGTGGCTATAAACCTTCTCAAGCTAAAGTCAGCTGGTGTTATCGCAGGTAGAAACACGAACAGCGACGTCTTCTCACTCGTGTAGAGGAACTCGCTCACTTGCATGTTAAATTCACGAGAGAAGACTAAAAAAAAATAGACGTTGCCAATATAGAGAACAATAAATAGTGATCAAGATAGATGAATCAATGAAAACGGAAATACATTCGATCGTTGCGTATAAAATATCGCTTTTATATCAAGCATTTTTTGAGAATTTATATAATATTTCTCACATTTTAAATAATAAAACATCGTTTGCGTAAACACATTTTGATCAAGTGTTGGAAAATTTAACCCTTCTGTCAATAATTTTTCTCCTTTTCGCCAATGTATGAGTACCCGAGTACCAACTGCATGTTTTCGACACATTATTGAAACATTATCTTTATAGCAAGTGCTGGGAATCGAACATTCTTTCTCGTTATATTTTAGATGGTTTCCAAAGTACAAAGGCCCTTTGTATTTTCTTTCGAATTTTACGGCCGAGGAAATTTCCGAAACATTTTAAAAATTTTAAGTTACTTTTGATGCTCGGGTACCCGTTAATTGACAGAATGATTTAGCGCTGCGTTCTTTACAAAATAAAATATGTTTACTACATATGTTTCGTTTACGATTAATTGAACAAATTCTTTTATGAAAAAATTTATGGTACGTTAAGTGAAATCAAAAATGAGTGGTAAGCTCACAGCATCTTCGCTTTCGTTTGTCATGAAGAATCTGTACGTTCGATGCGCCAAATTCACAGTTTGAAATTTGGAATTGTTGAGCGTTCAAACGGGACACGGTCATCAAAAAAAGTTCCATATGACCTCTGACTACATTGATTTTCACGGGTTTACACATATGATTTTTTACCGCGCTTTGTATTGCAATATTAATGCGAATTATTTCCTCGATAGGAGTGTCGTCAGGATCAAAAACTTCGAATTTATTATTGAAAATATTTTCTTTCAGCGGAAAAAGGTGATTGAACTTAGTAGCTTTAATCCAACATCTTCTCTCAGCATCGTAATCGGAGGAAGCCGCAGATGCATTATTCTGAAACCGAGAATATCAATGGAAATATTTGTGAGATCTTCATTTCACATTTCTTAATTGCTTTATTCAAGTTTACATTCTTGCAGGCATAACATTTATATATGTGTGTTACAATCTAGAAAATCGCCAAGTTACTACATTCAAATTAATCTAAATGAAAAAGAGTCAGAAATATAGAGATATTTCGATAGGCAAGTTTTCTGGATTTTATTAAAGGATCTACCATTAAAAGATTGCTCAGTGACAAATTTAAGATGTGTCATAGCTTCATATCCTTATTTCACTTATAATATTTTTCCTTTGTTATCTCCTCTTTTACCGCTTAATAAATCTTTCAGAGTGGCAAAGTTTTCGTTAATAATTGTTTTTACATATCATTTTATACAATCAGGCATGCACATCTTGACTATTTTCGATCATTGTATCCATCATATAATACAAAAATACGTTAGAATTATTTAGCTCTGATTGCTCGAAGGCTCTCCCTAATAAGTAATATTGTATCAAGTCGTATTTACGGAAATCTGGTAAACACAGGATGAGCTTTAGGCGCTCCTCGATGGCACTGCTAGACATAAAGTAAACCAACAAAAATCCCACATATATGCGGACTGAAGGCAATATCACTTTTCGCCATAATCTGC
Organism: Lasius platythorax; assembly: GCA_963971435.1. Taxonomy (NCBI): domain Eukaryota; kingdom Metazoa; phylum Arthropoda; class Insecta; order Hymenoptera; family Formicidae; genus Lasius; species Lasius platythorax. Next base: position 5,625,232 of record OZ020549.1, read on the forward strand.
ATAAGTTTATGCATACATTTGATCGCAAACTGGAAACGCGACTCCGTCAATATTCTGTCTGGCGAATAGAAAAGACGAATAAAAAAAATCAAAAGAAAGTGACAAAATAGAAATATTAGTAAGAGAAAGTAACAATAAATTTTAATTACTATTAAAAACTTAATCATAACATTTAACAATACATGTAATAAAAAATATTATAAATACAATGAACAATGTATCGAAATTTATTCGACATTTATTTTGCATGTGTAAGAATAAATTTTATTATATCTCAAATTTAATTTTAAACTCGAAAGATAAAATCAACAATATACATATAATGCCAATCGAAAGAGAAGAGAAGGAGATTCGATGATGTATTCTTACCTACATATGTTTACTAACATGACTATATTCAAGCTTCTTCTAATATACGTAACGAACTCGGGAAAATTTCCAGCAAATAGAATAAACGCGAGATTCGAGATCGACGGATTCTTATTGATTAAATATAAATAGTAATATTATTACTTAGCAATGAAAAAATTATATTCTGCAATAATTCTATATTTGATTCTAACATTCAATCAAGTTTTATGTCGTCTACGCTGTGAAAGTCATACATTCAAATTAAACTTATTTTGTGTATATCTAAAACGCGATATTATTCGCTAAAATATGATAATGTTAGCAGATTTCGAGAAAAAGTACGCGACTCTAAGAGTTTTTGAATTGCAAAACCTGCCAAGTGATGGCCACTAAATTATATCGAAATATAAGTTTACTTGACAACGATATATAAAATAATAATACAAAAAGAATATTTTTGTAACAATATGCATTTTAGATTATTATCTATACGATAAATTGACGGCAAAATTACATGATTTTATAAAAGAATCTTTAGACTCACCAATTTCAATTAGCCGTTCCTGTTCCATTTTTGTTTATACAATAGCAAAAGCAGGGACGAACACGTGGCCCGCGTGAAGCACACAAGTCTTTTATTTAATTGATTTGATTGCAATATTATTTAGCAACTGGACTTTCGTACGAGTGTTATTAGTTTACGTTACTATCAGATGTAATTTTTGCACTGTTAGTGGAGCCGAGTGTGAAATAATTTTGTTCTCTTGTGCTATATATCTGCCCCAGAGATTATTTTGTACAATTTTCAAATCTGAAACCGTCCTCGAGCTTTGATTCTTCATCCCAGACTGAAGACAACCTTCTATCAATATCATGTTATGCGCAAAAACACACGAATACGTACACACACACACACACACACACACACACACACACACACACACACACACACACACACACACACACACTCACAAAACAATAACAACACACGCTCACTCACTTACAGATACACATCAAACAAGACAGAAACATATCACTTGATATTGATGTCAAATAATTCAAAAATTATTTATAACTGTATTATTATCTATAACTAAATATCTATAATATACGGTATCTTATATATTGCGATATAATTACAAAAATATAAAGGAGAAGATATATATAGCGCACGTCAAGTAAGAAATATTCAAAATCCTGTCATCGATACTATTAATGTTTGATACATAGAGAGGACCATGAAAAGTGGATCTAGATATAATATATTATCAAAAGAATAAATTATAAAACTGTTAACTATACTATTATTACAGCAAAATTAAAATAGAGTAAAGTACAACGCATCGTTACACATATTTAAAAGAGAAGGATGCTTTAATTTTTTTCCTGTTACATTACACCGCACAATTAACATTTTTTAAAAATGTTTAAGCATTAATTATATACATATGTACATAATAATTTATAAATGTTGTATTTCGATAGTAAACCGTTATCTCGCATCCAAATATTTCTTCCACAGAATCGGGAAAAATAAATTAATGACGTATACGCAGATATATTATTCATATATATATACGTGTATGTGTGTGTTTATGTAGTTATACATATATATACAATATATATATATGTATGTATGTATATATATTCTCTGCTTTATCGAAAAATTTATCATCTTAATATCATCAGACAATAATAACAGCTAACAAATCTACTCATAACAAAATCTAAAATGCAAAACGATTCATTGAAATATAGTTAATGCTAGCAAATTTCGAAAAAAGTACGGGACTCTAGAGTATTCGAATCTATCGAATTGCAAGAACCACCAAGTGATAGCCTCTTTATTACTATTTTATAATATTTTATCGGAATATAAATTCACTGGACAAGAATATATAAAATAATAACACAAAAAAAATATTTTCGTACCAAATAACGAATATTTTAGATTATTATCTATTCGATAATTCCACTACAAGATTACGTGATTTTACACAAGAATCTTTCGACTCACCAATTTGGGATGACAGTTCCTTTTCCATTTCTGTATATACAATAGCAAAAGCAGTAACAAACAGCGCAACAAACAGTGGCCTGCACGCAAGTCTTTTATTTATTTGCTTTGATCGCAATATTATTTAACACTATAGTTTCGCTCGCGTATGTTTAGTTAGCATTATTAACGGATATAATTTTTGCGTTGGCAGTAGAGCCGAGTGCGAAATAATTTTGTTCTTTCGATATATATCTTCGCCTGAGATACTTTTGTACAATTTTTAAATTTGAAGCCGTCCTCTCGTTTGATTCTTCATCCTAGAACAGAAGAAAATATTTGTATCGTGATATGCGCATATACACACACTCTTACTCACAGACACATATAAAAAGACACAGAACATATCATTTCATGTTAATGTCGAATATTCAAGATTTATTTATAAGTATACTAAATATACGTTACTTATCTCATACATCATGATACAATTATGAAAATATAAGGAAAGAGATATATGTAGCGTACATCAGGTGAAAAAGAGAGTCAAAATTCTACCATCCATTCTATTAACATTTGACACATGGAGAGGACCATAAAAAAAGTGGATTTAAATATAATATAATTTCGAAAAAATAAATTATAATTTTATTAACTATAGTTAAGTATAGTAATATTATAGCCAAATTAAAATAGAGTTATATACATCGCATGATTACACAAATTTGAGAGAGGAAGATACTTTTATTTCTTTTCCTATTATCATCGCACAATTAACATTTTTACAAATTTTTAAGCTTTATTTAAATACATATGAACATAACAATATATAAATGTTAAATTTCGATAGCGAAGCATTACCTCACTTCCAAATATATCTTCTATAAAAACCGAAAAAATGAATTAATGACGTACCTATAAATATATTATACATACATACGTACATACATATACATTTGTATATGTACATATATATACATATATATGTATTTTACGTATTATATATATTTATTAGGTACTTTGTCGAGATTTATCACCTACATATCATAAGACAATATTATCAGCGCCTTCTAATGTAACTTATGTTTTATGTCCTTCTCTTCAGTTAATTTAAAAAGCAAGGAATTAAATAACAATGAAATTCAAACGCGAGAATAAATTATTGAGAATCACATAACAGATTATATATTTTCGAAAAAACTTTGATGATACGAGCTTTTCGCTTTTTCTGGAGCTGTCAAAAATTCATAAATGTAATAGGAAGCAAACATTAAATTTGAGTGACCTAATAATTGAATTATTTCATCGATCTCTATATTTTTAATAGAAGCTGCTCATTGAATATATCGCGCACAAAATATAATGCATTTTAATTCTAATCGACAATAGGTTGAATCGAAAGAGGAAAAATATAGCTTTGATAATTACATCATTTTCCAATATCTATAAATCTGTTACTCGTAGCAATCGCTTCATAGTGTATGTCCGACTCGTGTACCCCCGAACTTTCAAAGAAAAATTTAATTGGACGGTCTAAACCGGCAAGCAATTCAGACTGCGGCTTTTATTAAAAGCGCCGGCAAAAAGGACGTTTTGACGCTGTTTATCATAGATCAGCCAGACGTACGGAAAATAGTAATTCTGGCTGATTTTGTTGCAGTCCGAAGAGAGAACATGATAATCCTCTTGCCCGGTGTAGATCACGTTGACTGCACCCGCGACGGTGTCCTCTTCCGTGACCTTGACGTGAGTTCGGTGCACGGCATTGCCGAAATGAACACTGTCGTCGTCCACGAAGAAACTGTCCAGGTTGATCGCGTCAGGCTTCACTAATTCTTCAATACCTAGATCTCGCAGCAACGCACGCATTGGCATGTATGTCTCCAAATCGAAGTTCGGACTTTTCGTAAAATCTAAAACATCTTCTGATAGCGTATCACTTTCTAGCAGATTGCGCAATGTGCAGATTCCCTCCTCGGTCGACAATCGCTCGATCATATCGCAAATTATACCATTTACTACAGGGAACCTTCCGACCACGGCACCTGGGATCATCGAACTAGGTATTAACATGAACAGCGATCTGTCCTCATTTGTGTAAGGGAACTCGTACACGAACATGCCTAATTCGTCAGATAAGCCTGAAAGAAAAATAGACGTTGCGAATATAAAGAACAATAAATAATAGTCAAAATATATGTATCAATGAAAACGGAAATAAATTCGGTCGTTGCGTATAAAATATCGCTTTTATATCAATCATTTTTGAGAATTCATATATTTCTCACATTTTTAAGAATAAAGCATCGTGTGCGTAAGCAAATTTTGATTGAGTGTTGGAAAATTGATAATGGAATAAATGGCAAAGCGGTAAAGGGCAAAGTAAAAATTAAAATAAAAAATGTTTACAAGATGTTTCGTTTACGATTAATTGAGAAAATTCGATTATGAAAAGATTTATGGTACATATCTCAGGTGAAATCAAGAAATACGTGATATACATACAATTTTTACGCTTTCGTTTGTCAAGAAAACTCGGTATGTTCGATGCGTCAGATTCACAGGTCGTTGAGAATTGAAATTTTTGAACGTTGAAACAGAGCGCGGTCATTAAAACAAGTTCCATATCATCTTTGACCTCTCTAAATTTCACAGAAAAATAAATGTGATTTTTTACCACGCTTTGTATTGCCATATTAATGGGATCTGTTTTCTCGGTAGGAGTGTTGTCAGGACCAAAAACTTCGAGTCCATTGTTGAAAATATTTTTCAGCAGTAAAAGGTGATTGAAAATAGTAGCTTTAATCCAACATCTTCTCTCAGCAACGTAATCGGAGGAGGCCGCAGATGCATTATTCTGAAACCGAGAATATCAATGGAAATATTTGTGACATCTTCATTCCATTTCTTAATTGCTTTATTCAAGTTTACATTCTTACAAACATATCATTTATATGTGTGTTATAGTGTAAAAAATCGCCAAGTTACTACATTTAAATTATTCTAAATGAAAAGAGTCAGAATTATAGAGATATTTCGATAAGCAAAGTTTCTGGATTTTATTAAAGAATCTACCATTGAAAGATTGCTCAGTGACAAATTTAATATTTGTTAAAGCTTCAAATTTTTATTTCGCTTAAAATATATTTCCTTTATTGTCACCACTTTTACCGCTTAACAAATCTTTTAGAGTAACAAAGTTTTAATTAATAATTGTTTTTACATATCATTTTATACAATCAGGCAGGCACATTTTGACTATATTTCCTTCATTGTATCCATCATATAATGCAAAGATGCGTCTGAATTATTTACCTCTGATTTTAGCTCAGAGTTCTTCCTTAATGAGTAGTATTGTATCAAGTCATATTTGGGGACATCCGATAAAAACAGGCTGTGTTTTAGACGCTTTTCTAAGTCACCGCTGGATATAAAGTAAACCGACAAAAGTCCTTCATATATGCTATGCGGACTGAAGAAAACATCATCCTTCTGCTTTATCATCATAAATCTATACAGACATTTGATCGCAAACTGGAAATGCGCCTCCGTCAATATTGTCTTCGGCGAATAGAAAAGACGAATATGAAAAAAAGTTGACAAAAGAGAAAAATTAAAAATAGAAAGTAACAATAATTTTTAATTACAATTAAAAACTTTAACATAACATTTAACAATTCATGTAATAAAAAATATTTTAAGTACAATGAATAATGTATCGAAATTTATTCAACAATTATTTTGCATGTGTAAGGATAAATTTTATTATAACTCAAATTTATAATTTTAAAATCGAAAGATAAAATTAACAATATACATATAACGCCAATCGAAAGATAAGAGAAGGAGATTCGCAGATATATTTTTACCTCTTTATGTGTACTAACATGACAACATTCAAATTTCGTTTAATACGTAACAAACTCGGAATACGATATTTCACTTATATTTCCAGGAAATAGAATAAACGCGAGATTAGAGATTGATGGATTATTATTTAATGAAACTTAATAGTAATATTTAATACTTAACAATAAAGAAATTACATTTTGCAATAATTCTATCAAATTCTAACATTCAATCAAGTATACTTTGCGTCGATTACGCTGTGGAAGTCATACCTTAAAATTAAACTTATTTTGTGTGTAAAACGCGAAATAATTCGCTAAAATAAAATAATGCTAGCAGAATTCGAAATAAAGTACGCGACTCTAGAGTTTTCGAATTGCAAAACCTGTTAAGTGATGGCCACTAAATTACATCGAAATACAAGTTTACTTGACAACAATATATAAAATAATAATACAAAAAGAATATCTTCGTACCAATGTATCATTTAGATCATTATCTATGCACTAAACATACGGCAAAATTACATGATTTTATAAAAGAATCTTTGGACTCACCAATTTGAATTATCCGTTTCTGTTCCATTTCTGTTAATACATTGGCAAAAGCAGGTACAAACACGTGGCCCGCGTGAAGCACAAAAGTCTTTAATTTAATTGATTTGATCGCAATATTATTTAGCAATTGTACTTTTCCTCGTGTATTATTAGTTTGCGTTACTATCAGATGTAATGTTTGCACTGTGTGATATATATCTGCGCCTGAGATTCTTTTGTGCAATTTTCAAATTTGAAGCCATCCCCTCGCTTGATTCTTCATCTTATACTGAAGAATTCTATCAAAATCATGACATGCGCATAAACACACGAATACACACACAACCATAACAACACGCACACACTCACTCACAGATCCACATAAAAAAATAACGAACCATATTATTTGATATTAATGTCAAATGGATTCAAAAATTATTTATAACTGTACTATTATCAGTGACTAAATAATCTATATCTGAATATACGTTATCTCACACATCGTAATATAATTACGAATATATAAAGAAGATAAATATAGCGCACGTCCAGTTAAAAAGGAGTCAAAATTTTATCATTGATTCAATTAATGTTTGAGAGGATCATGAAAAGAAGATTTAGATATAATATATTATCGGAAGAATAACTTATAAAACTTTTAACTATAGTAATATTATAGCAAAATTCGTTAAAGTTAAGTACATCGTATCGTTACACATATTTGAAAAAGGAGGAAACTTTTATTTTTTTTTCAAGTTACATTACACCGCGCAATTAACATTTTTACAAGTTTTTAAGCATTATTTAAATACATATGCAGATAATAATATATAAATGTCGAATTTCGATAGCGAACTGTTGTCTCGCTTTTAAATATTTCTTCCATAGTATCCGTAAAAATGAATAATGTCGTACATACATATAGATATATTATACATACATACGTACATATATACGTTTATATGAACATATATACATATGTATGTACATATATTCACTGCTATAACGAAATTTATCATCTACATATAATAACATCAGCTCCTTATAATGTAACTTATGTTTTATGTCCTTCTCTTCAGTTAATTAAAAAAGTAAGAAATTATTAAACAATGTGAAAATCAAACGCAACAATTTAATAATGAGAATCGCGTAACAGACTATATTTCCGCAAGAACTTTGAAGGATACGAGCTTTCTTTTTTTCTGAAGTTTCCAAAAATTCATAAATCTAATAGGAAGCAAACATAAAATTTGAGTAATTTAAAAGATTGTTTTATTTTATCGGCCTCCATATTTTTAATAGAAGCTGCTCACATTGAGTATATCGCGCACAAAATATAATGCATTTTAATTCTAATCGACAAAAGGTTGAATCAAAGGAGAAAGAATATAGCTTTTATAATTACATCATTTTCCAATAACTATAAATCCGTTACCCGTAGCAATCGCTTCAAAGTGTATGTCCGACTCGTGTACCCCAAAACTTTCAAAGAAAAGTTTAATTTGACGGTCTAAACCGGCGAGCAACTCTGACTGCGAAATTAGTAATTATTATAGTAAGAACCGGCAAAGAGAACGTTCCGACGCTGTTTGTCATAGATCAGCCAAACGAACGGTAAATTGTAATACTTGGAGTTTATCTTATAGAACGAACCGCTAACAAGTTGATCCTCTTGTCCAGTGTAAATCACGTTGACTGAACCTGCGACGGTGTCCTCTTCCGTGACCTTGACGTGAGTTCGGTACACGACATTGCCGAGATGTACACTGTCGTCGTCCACAAAGAAACTGTCCAGGTTGATCGCGTCAGGCTTCAGTAATTCTTCAATGTATAGATATCGCAGCAACGCACGCATTGGCAGATTTGTCTCCACCTCGAAGGTCGGACCTTTTAAGAAGCAGTCTTTCGATGGCGGAATATCACTATCTAGCAGTTTGCGCAATGTGCAGATTGCTTTCTCGGTCCACAATTGCTCTATCAAATTGTAAATGACGTTATCTTCTATAGGGGAGCTTCTGTCACTATAGTCACCTAAGCTTATCGAACCAGGTATAAACACAAACAGCGACCTATTCTCATTTGTGTAGGGGTACTCGATCACGTGCATGTTTAATTCGTGAGAAAAGACTGAAAAAAAATAAACGTTGCCAATATAGAGAACAATAAATAATGGTCAAGGTAGATGAATCAATGAAAACGGAAATACATTCGGTCGTTGCGCATAAAATATCGCTTTTATATCAAGCATTTCTTGAGAAATCATATATTTCTCACATTTTTAAGAATAAAACACGTTTGCGTGAACACATTTTTATAAAATGTTGGAAAATTGAAAATGAAGTAAGTGGCATAGTGATAAAAATCAGAAACTTGTTTGTAACCATTTCAAACATTTTTCAACAATTTTTATTGTACTAAAACTTAACCCCTCTGTCAATAAATTTCACCTTTTCATTAATGTATGAGTACCCGAGTACCAACTGCGTGTTTTCGACACGTTACTGCAACATTATCCTTATAGCAAGTGGGCATCGAACATTCTTTCTCGTTATATTTAAATGGTTTTCAAAGTACAAAGGCCCTTCGTATTTTCATTCCAATTTTACGGCCGATGAAATTTCCAACACACTTTAAATATTTAATTACTTTCGATGCTCGGGTACTCGTTAATTGACAGAATGATTTAGCGGTGTGTTCTTTACAAAATAAAATATGTTTACTACATATGTTTCGTTTACGATTAAAAAATTCGATTATGAAAAGATTTAGGGTACGTTAGGTGAAATCAAAAAATGAATGGTATGCTCACTGCTGTTACTCCTCCGTTTGTCACGAAGATTTGGTACGTTTGATGCGTCAGATTGACAGGTTGTTGATATTTGGAATTTTTCAACGCTCAAACGAGACACGGTCATCAAAACAAGTTCCACATCTTCTCTGACCTCTCTTAATTGCAAAGGACGACAAATGTGATTTTTTACCGCGCTTTGTATTACCATATTAATGCGATTTATTTTTTCGGTAGAAGTGGTGTCAGGATCAAAAACTTCGAGTCCATTGTTGAAAATATTTTTCAGCGGTAAAAGATGATTGAACTTAGTAGTTTTAATCCAACATCTCCTCTCCTCATCGTAATCGGTGGAGGCCACAGATGCATTATTCTGAAACCGAGAATACCAATGGTAATGTCTGTGAGATCTTCTTTCAATTTGTTAATTGCTTTATTCAAGTTTACATTTTTGCACGCATAACTTTTATATGTGTGTTATAATTTAAAAAATCAGGTTATTACATTTAAGTTAATCTAAATGAAGAAGAGTTAAATTTATAGAGATATTTCGATAAGCAAGGTTTCTGGATATTATTAAAGAATCTACCATTAAATGATTGCTCAGTGACAAATTTAAGATGTGTCAAAGCTTCAAATCTTTATTTTACTTAAAATATTTTTTTTTTATTATTACCTTTTTAACGCTTAATAAATCTTTCAGAGTGAAAAAGTTTTCGTTAATAATGTTTTTACATATCATTTTATACAAACAGAAAAGCACAATTTGACTATTTTCCATCATTGTATCCATCATATAATACAAAAATGCGTCAGAATTATTTACCTCTGATTGTTCGGAGTCTCTCCTTAATGAGTAGTATTGTATCAAGTCGTATTTAGGGATATCTATTAAATACAGGATGAGCTTTAGGCGCTCTTCGATGGCACCGCTGGACATAAAGTAAACCAACAAAAGTCCCTCATATATGCTATGCGAACTGAAGGCAATATCTCTTCCGGACATGATCACCATAACTTTATGCATACATTTAATCGCAAACACGAAACGCGACCTTGTCAATCTTTTCTCTGGCGAATAGAAAAGACGAATAAAAAAAAATAAAAAAAATAAAAAGAAAGTGACAAAAGAGAAATATTAGTAATAGAAAGTAACAATAAATTTTAATTGCAATTAAAAACCTAATCATAACATTTAACAATACATGAAATAAAATTTATTATAAATACAATGAACAATGTATCGAAATTTTTTCGACATTTATTTTACATGTGTAAGAATAAATTTTATTATAACTCAAATTTAATTTTAAACTCGAAGAACGATAAATCAACAATAAACATATAATAATCATCGAAAAAAAAGAGGAAAAGATTCGCAGATGTATTCTTACCTATGTTTACTAACATGACTATATTCAAACTTCGTCTAATACGTAACGAACTCGAAACAATATTTCACTTATATTTCCAGGAAATAGAATAAACGCGAGACTCAAGATCGACTCATTATTATTGATAAAATATAAATAGTAATATTTAATACTTAACAATGAAGAAATTATATTCTGCAATGATTCTATCTGATTCTAACATTCAATCAAGTTTTGTGTCGTCTACGCTGTGGAAGTCATACCTTCAAATTAAACTTATTTTGTGTATATTTAAAATGCGAAATAATTCGCTAAATTAAAATAATGTTCGTAGGTTTCGGAAAAAAATACGCGACTCTAGAGTTTTCGAATTGCTAAACCTGCCCCAAGTGATGGTCACTAAATTATATCGAAATATAAGTTTACTTGGCAATATGTAAAATAATAATACAAAAAGAATATTTTCGTACCAATATACATTTTAGATTATTATCTATACAATAAATTAACGGCAAAATTACATGATTTTATAAGAGAATCATTAGACTCACCAATTTCAATTATCCGATCCTGTTCCATTTTTGTTTATACAATAGCAAAAGCAGGGACAAACACGTGGCCCGCGTGATGCACACAAGTCTTTTATTTATTGATTTGATCGCAATATTATTTAGCACCTGGACTTTCACTCGAGTGTTATTAGTTTACGTTACTATCAGATGTAATTTTTGCACTGTTTGTGTAACCGATTGTGAAATAATTTTGTTCTCTTGTGCTATATATCTGTGCCAGAGATTATTTTGTACAATTTTCAAATCTGAAACCGTCCTCGAGCTTTGATTGTTCATCCCAGACTGAAGACAACCTTCTATCAATATCATGCCAAGCGTATTAGCACCCGATACAGACACACATACACACACACACACACACACACACACACACACACAACAATAACAACACACACTCACTCACTCACTCACAGATACACATCAAACAAGACAGTAATATATCATTTGATATTGATGTCAAATAATTAAAAATTATTTATATCTGTATTGTTATCTATAACTAAATATACGGTATCTTATACATCGCGATATAATTACAAAAATATAAAGAAGAAGATACATATAGCGCACGTCAAGTGTGAAAACAGAGTAAAAAATTCTATCATCGATTCTATTAATGTTTGGCAAATAGACAGGACCATGAAAAGAGGATTTAGATATAATATATAATCAAAAGAATAAATTATAAAACTATTACCTATAGTAATACTATAGCAAAATTATAATAGAGTAAAATATAACGCATTGTTACATATATTTCAGAGAGAGATGTTTTATTTTTTTTTCCTGTTACATTACACCGCACAATTAACATTTTTAAAAAATGTTTTAGCATTAATTAAATACATATATGTACATAATAATATATAAATGTTGAATTTCTATACCGTTATCTCACTTTCAAATATCTGTATCAGAGAATCAAAAAATATAAATTAATGACATATATGCAGATATATTATACATATATATATATATATGTCTGTGTATATGTAAATATATATATATATATATATACAATATATATATATATATGTATGTATGTGTATATATATTTTCTGCTTTATCGAAATTCTCCTCATCTTAATATCATCAGACAATGATAACAACGTTTTCTAATGTAAATTATGTTTTATGTCCTTCTCTTCAATTAATTATAAAAGCAATTTCATTATAAAATAATGAAATTCGAATGTGAGAATAAATTAATGAGAATCCCGTAACAGATTACATTTTTTCGAAAATACTTTAGAGGATACGAGCTTTTCTCTCCTTTTCAAGCTTTCGAAAATTCATAAATCTAATAACCAGCAGACATAAAATTTGAGTGATCCAAAAGACTGATTTGTTTCATCGGTCTCCAAACTTCTAATAAAAGTTGCTCATAGAATATATCACGCACGATATATAATGCATTTTAACTCCAATTGACAAAAGATTGAATCGAAAAAGGAAGAATATAGCTTTTATAATTACATAATTTTCCAATAACCGTATATCTGTTACTCTTAGCAATCTTTTCATAGTGTATGTCCGACTCGTGTATCTCTGAACATTCAATGAATAATTTAATTTGTATCCGACTAACTAATAAAGGGTCGGGTATCTGGGAAATCATTAAAAGCGCCGACAAAGAAGACGTTTCGACGCACTTTGTCATAGATCAGCCAGATGAACAAATAATAATTATTCAGGACGAATAGCTGGCTGGAGAGGTCACTTGTCCGGTGTAGATCACGGTAGCCGAACTCGCCATGGTACTCCATTGCATGACCTTGACGTGAGTACGGTGCACGGCATTGTCGAGGTGCAAACTCTCTTTGTTCTTCATGAAAAAACTGTCTAGGTTGATCGCGTCAGGCATCAATAATTCTTCAGCATCTGGAGCTCGCAGCAACTTTCGGATTGGCAGATTTCTCTCCTCGATCGACAATCGTTCGATCAAATTTTAAATGTCATTGATGTTAAGATCATTCTGATCATCCAGTCACCTGAGATTACCGAAGCAGGTAACAGCACGAACAGCGACGTGCTCTTATTCTTGTGAGGAAACTCGCTTACGTGCATGCTTAATTCGTGCGAGAAGACTAAAACAAAGTTGAGAAAAAACAGAACAACAAAAAATAATCAAGATAGGTAAATCAATGAAACTGGAAATACATTTGGTCATGGTGTATAAAATATCAGGCATTTTTTTAGAATCTATTTAAAAATTCACATTCTCAAGACTAAAGAATCATTTGATATCAAAGGAGATGTTTGTGAGAGATCTTCATTCCATTTCTTAATTGCTTTATTCAAGTTTACATTCTTACAGGTATAATAATTTACGTGTCTGTGCCATACTCTAAAAAATCGGCAAATTACTTCGTTCAAATTAATCTAAATGAAAAAAGAGTCAAAATTATAGAAATATTTTGATAAGCAAGGTTTCTTATTAAAGGTTCTATCTTTAAAAGATTGCTCGGTGACATAAAAATGTTTCAAAGCTTCATATCATTATTTCGCTTAAAAATATATTTTTATATAATATTTCTTAATATTTCTTTTTTGTCACCGCTGTAACCGCTTAATAAATCTTTCAGAGTGGCAAAGTTTTCGTTTTATAATTGTTCTTACATGTCACTTTATACAATCAGGCATGAAAATTTTGACCCTTTTTACAACATTGTGTCCATCATTTATGCAAAAATGCATCAGAATTACTAATCTCTGATTGTAGCTCGGACTCTATTCTTGTGATTAGTATTGTATCAAGTTATATTTCGAAACGTCTGATAAATATAGGATATGTTTTAAGCGCTCCTCGATGGCACCGCTGAATATAAAGTAAACCAACAAAAGTCCCTCATATATGCTATGCGGACTGAAGGCAAAATTTTTCTTCGGCTTGATCTGAATAACTTTATCCAGACATTTGATCACGAACTGGAAACGCGCCTCCGTCAATATTTTCTCCGACGAGTAAAAAGAACGAGTAAGAAAAAATCAAGCAACATTGACAGAAAAGAAATATCACAAATAGAAAGTAGCAATATATTATGATTGAAGTTAATAAATTAATCATAACAATTAACAATATACGAAAAAATATGTTAAATGTAAAGTTTAATGTATTGAAATTTATTCGACAATTATTTTGCATGTGTAATAGTAAATTTTATTACAACTCAAATTTAATATTAGACTCGTAATGCGATAAAATCAACAATATACATATATATATCGACAATTAAAAGAGAAAAAAAGGATAATGTATCAAGACGATACAAGAGATCGAAACCGAATCGCAGAGAGTGTTTTACACGATACAGCAAAAGGATTTCCAGGAAGCACGGCAGAAGCGCTGGAGTCACTATATAAAGTCACAAAAAAACTACTATGAAAGGGATGGAGGCAAATTGTAAATAATTTAAGCCTAATATGTTTTACAGAGTAAGTCCGGAAAATTTTCGATAGCACCTCGAAGTATGTAGAGGTGCTATCGAGGATAGATAATTCGAAGAAATGTAAATATAAAATTAAATTTATAATTAACTATGATCAAAATCTATATTCTATATAGATGTTGAACATTTGCATTATTTGTAATAAAATGAAGAAATTAATTGCTTATTAAGGATTTATTGGCATTAAAACTACATTCCATATATGCATTTATAAATACAAACTCGGTTATTTCTATGATAAACATAATAAATTTGAAATTACTTAAAATCGCTCTTACTCGTTAAAAATAACTCGTGCGAATAACTGAAACGTTTTCTTATATAAGTTAGTTCACCATCTATTATATAGAGATAGTGTAATAAATTATATTAATTTAAATTATATAATTATTATTCGAATTTGCCCTGACATTTTTTTACGGTAGAAGGAGGAATATCTTGTAATTGTGAATTTTGAAAAATGAAATATATAATAATGAATGACAACAATTTATCTATTCCAATACAATCGTGTAGCAAGCATATGATGACATCTAAATTTATTTAACACGAAAATTATAAGATGAATTCAAATATAAACTTAAATATATAATTTATTTATATAAAATTGAATTTTCATATAATATTTATTTATTTTATTCTACGAAATTCTCACTTATAAGGTATTGTCAATATCTTATAAGATTATAAAAAGTTTTGTTCTACTATTTCATTTCAACTACATTCGAAAAAGAAGCAGTGTGCTCTGCTGTCTTCAGGCAGCTGGTGATTTTTATTCATAACGCCAGTGAAAAGGATGTCGTGTCTATGTCTGTCATAGATCAGCAAAACAAACGAATTTTTGTATTGAGAGTAATTAGTCCCTTCGATTGACTTAAAGGTCGCTTCATTTTTGGTAAAGAACATGTTAACTGCGCCAGCAGTGACGTTCTCTGGTGTCACCTTGACATATGCACGATGTATAGCACCACCGAGGTGCAGATTTTCACGAGTAAAATTAGATAGATTGGAATGGTCGGGTTCCAATAATTGTCGGATGCCTAAATCTTCCAACAGCTCATCGATGGGCAGTTCGTACTCCAGTTCGATGAACTCTGGGTATATGACACTTTCTGGTAATGACACTTGGCCCTCTAGCACTTTACGAAGCTCATCGCTTCCTTCTTTGGTCGTCAATCTTTCGACCAATCCGGAAATGTTTTGACCAATTATCCAACAATTATGAATACATGATTGCACATACGGAAATAATAAATACAGCGACTGAGTCTTGTGTAGATATGATAATTCAGTCACAAACATGCCAAGAGTGGATGATATGACTGAAAAAAAAATTGTTGAGACTACAGAAAAACAATAAAAGTAAAAATAATTTGTTGCGAAATTGTTGCCTAAAAAATATTAATTATATATCAAGAATTTTTAAAAATGCGTATAGAGCTCTTTGCACTCTCAAAATGAAAAACTATGTATTTGCATAATCACATTTCAATCACACGTTGGAAATTTAGGGTAACATAAGTGGAACACAAAACCAGAGACATGTGTATGTGTGTTTAATTTTAAACAAATATCAAAAATGATTTATTCCTAAAATACTAAAATTTCTACTGAACTAAAATTATTGTTATAAAATTTAAAATTGAATCTCATTTATAAAATAAAATATTGCAAAATATATTACCATTTTAATTAATTGAAACAATCTGATTAAAGAAGATTTCATTAAATAGAGTTTATGTAAATGTATAAGTAAAATAAAAATGTAATTATAAAAAATGTAAATATGTAATTAAAAAGAGTGACATGTTTACCATGTCTAGGTTTTCGCACAAAATCACGCAATTCAAACGGCACGTTGTTAAGGACAGCCGATTTAAATGTATTGCCTTTGAAGCGAAATTCGAACGACAGAATAAATTCCATATTTTTGTTGAGTCCGTTTAATTCCACGGGTTGAGAGATATAATACTGCATCTCGTTTCTCAGTACTTCATTAATGTCTTGCATTAAATTAGAAATTTTGGAGCTATCAAACACATTGCATTTATTTGTATTAAAAAAACTTGCCACGGTATCGAGTAAGTGTTTGCTATTTTTAATCCAACAACTATTTCCGTCATAATATCCCTTGGACTTCTGATCTTGGAATAAAGAATATCGAAGATGATGTGATTGTTTACAAAATCTCTTTTCTTTCGAAATAAAAGACTCCTATCTTCTGTAATTATATATTACTAGGGCTTTACCCACACAAGTAGAACAATATATCATATTTTAATACAATATTATATTATATATAATAATTTATATAATAATATATGAGCAATTCCACATCAAATCGGACAAGAAAATACCTCATATTTTTTTTATCGATTCAAACTTTTTTCACTTAAAATATACATAAAATAAGGAGGTACGTATTTTTATATTTGTCCGATATATTTTTATGCAGAAGTTATAAATAACAAAATTTTCGTGAAAAATTAAGAAGTTGTCAACATTAAAAGTTAATATCTCTGGTTATACCTGTGATAGAGATATTTTCGAAAATGTATTTTCAAGCTAAGGAGACAACCCTTTTCAATTTAAATACGTACCTCCTTATTTTATGTATATTTCAAGTAAAAGAAGTTTCGTTCGATTTAAAGAGACGAAGTCAAAAAGGGTCGATTGTTGTCCGATTTGACGTGGAATTTCCTATATAATAATAATACACATATATTTATTATTCAAATTTTACCAAATTGCCAAAATTACTCAAGTTAATTATGTATTTTAGTGTTAAATATTATGATTAGTAAAGTGATAGTTATCTGATTTTGTGTTCAAGGACTTATCATTAAAAATTACTCAATGAGAAAATTAGAATTTTAATTTTCGGTTTTTTATTTCGCTTAAAAATATATTCTCATTTTCGTCGTTTAATACACTATTTAACATGATGTTTTTGTTTAGTATAAATCAATTTTACGTTATTTTATACAAAGCGATCTTACAAACTTCAAACTTGTTTCCGTCATGTCTCATCAGCTTTTAAAGCGGAAATATTTCAGTTTCATTGTGTTAAAATATGGTACAAGTATTTTAATACTTATCATTTGTAGTAAAGAGACAAGTATTTTCTTCAGCAAAACATTTCTACAATAACTCTTATAGATCCGCAATTCTGAGATACATCGTTTATGAAAATCTTGAGGATTCGTATATGTTGATGTAACGATAAATCATGCACAAATCTTTTTGACATATCTTTAACGTATCTCGATTATGTAATTCAATTAAATGGGGCTAAATTACTCACCTCCTTCCTTCTCTCCATTCGGTGATACATCGCCAAAAATTTTCTGGGAATATTGAGCAATTGCAGGATGAGTTTCAAATGTCTCTCGGTGTGACCTTTAGATACAAAGTAAATCATAAAAAGTCCTTCACATATGTATATGCTGTACAGACAAAAGTCTTGTGCGGTCAAAAGTTTGTGCGGGAAGTTGTGCAATATATGAAATGACGTCGTTTTACTTTACGTCTTTGTGGTTTGACATATCTCTGCGCCATTTTAAAATCTAGGGCAGTTTCTAGATTTAGCTCTTTATCTTACAAATAGTCAGAAACAATGCGTAAACCAAATTGACACACACAAACATTAATGTTATCATTATCAAATTCAAAAATTATTTTTAACTATATATACATATATATATATATACATATAGCGTACGCGTCAAGTGAAATAATGAGTCAAAATTCTATCATCGGTTCTGTTAATATTTGATACATGGAGAGCATCATGAAGTGGATTTATATATATTATCGAAAAAATAAATTATAATTCTATTAATTATAGCAATATTATTGCAAAATAGAGTTAAGTATATCACATGGTTACACATATTTGAGAGAGAGAGAAACTTTTATTTTTTTTTCAAGTTACATTACACCGCGCGATTAACATTTTTACCAATTTTTAAGCATTATTTAAATACATATGCAGATAATAACAAATAAATGTCGAATTGCGATAGCGAACCGTTATCTCGCTTCCAAATATTACTTCCATAAAATCCGAAAAAATGAATTAATGGAGTACATACATATAGATATATTATACATACATACGTACATATATACGTGTAAATGAACATATACATATACATATGTATGTACATATATATTCACTGCTACAATGAAATTTATCATCTACATATAATAACACAATAACATCAGCTCCTTCTAATGTAACTTATGTTTTATGTCCATATCTCTTCAGTTAATTAAAAAAGTAAGAAATTATTAAACAATGTGAAATTCAAACGCGACAATAAATTAATGAGAATCGCGTAACAGACTATATTTCCGTAAAAACTTTGAAGGATACGAGCTCTTCTCCTTTTCTGAAGTTTCCAAATATTCATAAATATAATAGGAAGCAAACATAAAATTTGAGTGATCCAAAAGATTGATTTATTTCAACGGTCTCCATATTTTTAATAGAAGATGCTCACATTGAGTATATCGCGCACAAAATATAACGCATTTTCATTCTAATCGACAAAAAGTTGAATCGAAGGAGAAAGAATATAGCTTTTATAATTACATCATTTTCCAATAACTATAAATCTATTACTCGTAGCAATCTTTTCATAGTGTATGTTCGACTCGTGTACCCCCAAACTTTCAAGGAAAAATTTAATTTGACGGTCTAAACCGGCGAGCAACTATGACTGCGGAATTAAAAAATGGAAGAACCGGCAAAGAGGACGTTCCGACGCTGTTTGTCATAGATCAGCCAGACGAACGGAAGAGTGTAATTCAGGACTCTTATCTCGTAGAGCGAATCGCGAACAAGACAATCCTCTTGTCCGGTGCGGATCATGTT
Organism: Lasius platythorax; assembly: GCA_963971435.1. Lineage (NCBI taxonomy): Eukaryota > Metazoa > Arthropoda > Insecta > Hymenoptera > Formicidae > Lasius > Lasius platythorax. The sequence continues at coordinate 5,645,025 of OZ020549.1, forward strand.
GACTGCACCCGCGACGGTGTCCTCTCCCGTGACCTTGACGTGAGTTCGGTGCACGGCATTGCCGAGATGTAGACTGTCGCCGTCCACGAAGAAACTGTCCAGATTGATCGCGTCAGGCTTCAGTAATTGTTCAATGTCTAGATGTCGCAGCAGCGCACGCATTGGCAGATTTCTCTCCACCTCAAAGGTCGGACCTCTCAAGAAGCAGTCTTCCGATGGCGGAATATCACTATCTAGCAGATTGCGCAATGTGCAGATTCCTTCCTCGGTCGACAATCGCTCTATCAAATCGCAAATGAGGTCATCGTCTATAGGGAACCTTCTGGACTTATAGTCATCTAAGCTTAACGAACCAGGTATAAACACGAACAGCGACTTGTTCTCATTCGTGTAGGGGAACTCGATCACGTGCATGTTTAATTCGTGTGAGAAGACTGAAAAAAAAATGAACGTTGCCAATATAGAGAACAATAAATAGTGGTCAAGATAAATAAATCAATGAAAACGGAAATACATTCGGTCGTTGCGCATAAAATATCGCTTTATATCAATACTTTTTTGAGAATTTATGTAACATTTCTCACATTTTTAAAAATGAAACATCATTTGCGTAAACACATTTTAATCAAGTGTTGGAAAATTGAAAATGAAATAAGTGGCAAAGTCATAAAAATCAGAAACTTGTTTTTAACCATTTCAAAAATTTTTCAACAATTTTTATTGTACTAAAATTTAACCCTTCTGTCAATAATTTTTCACCTTTTCATCAATGTATAAGTACCCGAGTACCAACTGCGTGTTTTCGACCCATTACTGCAACATTTATAGCAAGTGCTGGGCATCGAACATTCTTTCTTGTTATATTTTAGATGGTTTCCAAAGTACAAAGGCCCTTCGTATTTTCTTTCGAATTATACGGCCAATGAAATTTCCAACGCACTTTAAATACTTATTCACGGGTTCGAATACCCGTTAATAGATGGAATGATTAAGCGGTATGTTCTTTACAAAATAAAATATGTTTACGAGATGTTTCGTTTACGATTAAAAAATTCGATTATGAAAAGATTTATGGTATGTTAAATAAAATCAAAAACGAGTGGTATGCTCACTGCTGTTACTCCTCCGTTTGTCACGAAGATTCGGTACGTTCGATGCGTCAGATTGACATGTTGTTGATATTTGAAATTTTTGAACGTTCAAACAGGACACGGTAATCAAAACAAGTTCCACATCTTCTCTGACCTTTCCTAATTGCAAAGGACGACAAATGTGATTTTTTACCGCGCTCTGTATTACCATATTAATGCGATTTATTTTCTCGGTAGAAGTGTTGTCAGGATCAAAAACTTCGAGTCCATTGTTGAAAATATTTTTCAGCGGTAAAAGATGATTGAACTTAGTAGTTTTAATCCAACATCTCCTCTCCTCTTCGTAATCGGTGGAGGCCACAGATGCATTATTCTGGAACCGAGAATACCAATGGTAATGTCAGTGAGATCTTCCTTCCATTTCTTAATTGCTTTATTCAAGTTTCCATTTTTTCAGTCATAACTTTCATATGTATGTTATAATTCAAAAAATCAAGTTATTACATTTAAGTTAATCCAAATAAAGAAGAGTCAGAATTATAGAGATATTTCGATAAGCAAGGTTTCTGGATTTTATTAAAGGATCTATTAAAAGATTGCTCAGTGACAAATTTAAGATGTGTCAAAGCTTCAAATCTTTATTTCACTTAAAATATTTTTCCTTTATTGTCTTCTCTTTTACCGCTTAATAAATATTTCCGAGTGAAAAAGTTTTCGTTAATAATTGTTTTTACATATCATTTTATACAATCAGGAATGCACATTTTGTCTATTTTTGCATCATTGTATTCATCATATAAAAGAAAAATGCGTCAGAATTATTTACCTTTGATTGTTTGGAGTCTCTCCTTGATGAGTAGTATTGTATCAAGTCGTATTTGGAGACATTCTTTAAAAACAGAATGAGCTTTAGGCGCTCCTCGATGGCACCGCTGGACATAAAGTAAACCAACAAAAGTCCCTCATATATGCTATGCGGACTGAAGGCAATACTATTTGGCGGCATAATATGCATAACTTTATGCATACATTTGATCGCAAACTGGAAACGCGACTCCGTCAATATTCTGTCTGGCGAATAGAAAGGACGAATAAAAGAAATAAAAAAAAAGTGACAAAATAGAAATATTAGTAATAGAGAGTAACAATAAATTTTAAAAACTATTAAAAACTTAATCATAACATTTAACAATATATGTAATAAAAAAATATTATAAATACAATAAACAATGTATCGAAATTTATTCGACATTTATTTTGCATGTGTAAGAATAAATTTTATTATAATTCAAATTTAATTTTAAATTCGAAGAACAATAAAATCAACAATAAACATATAATAACCATCGAAAAAAAAGAGGAGAAGATTCGCAGATGTATTCTTACCTATGTTTCATTTATATTTTCAGGAAATAGAATAAACGCGAGATTTTAAGATCGACGGATTATTATTGATAAAATATAAATAGTAGTAATATTTAATACTTAACAATGAAGAAATTATATTCTGCAATGATTTTATCTGATTCTAACATTCAATTAAGTTTTGTGTCGTCTACGCTGTGGAAGACATACCTTCAAATTAAACTTATTTTGTCTATATATAAAACGCGAAATAATTCGCTAAAATAAAATAATGTTAGCAGATTTCGAAAAAAAGTACGCGACTCTAGTTTTCGAATTGCAATATCTGCCAAGTGATGGCCACTAAATTACATCGTAAAATATAAGTCTACTTGACAACAATATATAAAATAATAACACAAAAAAAATATCTTGGTTCCAATATACACTTTAGATTATTATCTATACGATATATTGACGGCAAAATTACATGATTCTATAAAAGAATCTTTAGACTCACCAATTTGAATTATCCCTTCCTGTTCCATTTTTGTTTATACAATAGCAAAAGCAGGGACAAACAGGTGGCCCGCGTGAAGCACACAAGTCTTTTATTTAATTGATTTGATCGCAATATTATTTAGCAGCTGGACTTTCGCTCGAGTGTTACTAGTTTACATTACTGTCAGATGTAATTTTTCACTGTTAGTGGAGCCGAGTGTGAAACAATTTTGTTCTCTTGTTTATATCTGCGCCTGAGATTCTTTTGTACAATTTTCAAATCTGAAATCGTCCTCTCACTTGTGATTCTTCATTCTAGACTGAAGACAACCTTCTATCAATATCATGATATGCGCATAAACACACGAATACATACACACACACACACACACACACACACACACACACACACACAAAACACACACACAGCAATAATAACACACATTCACTTACTCGCAGATGCACATAAAACAAGGCAGAAACATATTATTTGATATTAATGTCAAAAAAATTCAAAAATTATTTATAACTGTACTATTATCTATAATTAAATTATCTATAACTATTATACGTTATCTCATACATCATGATATAATTAAGATAATATTAAAGAATGATTAATTAAATAATAATTAAATAAATAGACCCGACTACTGCCAGCAAAGAGTGCAACATTTGAAAAACATTTGAAAAATAATTAATTGAAAAATAATAAATAAAAGTTAAATAAAAATTAAATAAAACAATTGAATAAATAAATATGTAAAATTTAGAAATAAAATATCATTAAAAAGTTAAATAAAATTTAAGTGAAACTATAAAATAAAATATATTATATAAAATTATCATATTTGTTGGATTTTACTCGGTAAATGTGAAATAAAACATGTGCGACATGTATGTTTGTGAGAAAAATATATTTAGAAAGTAAAGTATGTATAGTGTACAAAAAGGTTTTCGCAATTAAAGAAAGTAAAGTTATAATTGAATGAGTGATCTTATATCTACGACTTATCTCGGTTACTCTTTGGTCGCTGTAGTATGGATCCACACAACCTACGGTTTTTCCGGAATAAACGCTCGCTCGCTCACACGTGTGTTCGGTCTCACGGTCGCCAGGGAAAAGGGACGAGATCCACGATCCGCGTTTCTACGTTCGGTCGCTCGGTACCGTCTCCGCGTGTTTCCGGTTTAAATTTATTTCGCTACTAGCGCCGAATTACCGCCACATTTCAAAAATGTCTTTTTCGCGAGAGCTATTCGTTTATATTTCCAACAATATTAATAAAATAAAATAAATAAAAATAATTTATTAATTTAAAAAATAATTAATAAAAATAAGCTTAGAAAAATTTAAAATAATATCTTCGTAAGTATTGATACAATTAATTACAAGTTGTTAAATATTAAACTTAAAAAGTTATATATATATGTGAAGTAACAATTATTATTAAATATCAAGATGATATAAGATGATATATCAGATGAAGTATCAGATAAAGATAAGAAATCATACACACAAATAAGTTATTGTTTATTTGATATCATCACATACTTAGCGCTATATATTTTTAAAAGTGTTAAAATTTTAGAATTAAATAGTAATAAATTATTTTATTTTGTCATACACTGTAATTATTAAGTGCATATTTTACAAAAGCAGTCGGGAGACGCCACGCTAAATTTAACACACACACACACACACCTAATGTGTCTCCTGACTGCTCTTGTAAAATATGCACATATAGTCATAGTGAGAGACCCAAATAATGTCTAAATTCAAATATATAATTTTCTACACAACCATATTAATTATGGCTATATATGCGGAATAAATGTAAATATATAAACTTCTGCATAGCCATAATTATGGCTACGCAGACAAATATATAAACTTCTACATAGCCATAATTATGGCTACATAGAAGAAGATTATTCACATATATAATTATGGCTACGCAGAAGAAGATTAGGTAATACTTAAGAAGAGGAGAGAGCTCTCCTTAAGTATTACCAATAACTTAATAACACAGTAATAAATATGTAATAACTTTTTAATCACTAACTTAATAACACAACAACAATAACACATGTAATATTGTGGTGACACAGGTTATGTCTAACCTATTATGCCCGCCACTTCGAGATGTCTCAGGTCTAACTGTAAGTTACTAATATTCCCTATATACGGATGCTTAGACCGAATCTTATTGGTGAATCATTTTGTTCGGCAGCCAATGAGAGTACGTGTAGACGAAATATTATAGTTTTTCCGCTTTTTATTAACAGAATCAATAACGATAATTATACGCTTTAAACCTTCCTTGATTAATTAGAAACTTATGAGCAAAATATGATATCAAACTATGCCGTAGTTATCGAGAACTAAGGTAACAACCGATCCGAAACGGTGAAACCACAGTCATCTATAATATACTAGACAGCTAACTTTTATTTCCTAGACTGTCCGGAATATAATGTATGTACAACTTGTACACAACATAATAACCGATTAGAATGCATAGACTTATATAATAGACTGAGCGTCCCAGTGGCAGCGTTGAAGCCGACATGCAAGAGAGAACGATATACAGCGGGGTGTAGCTGTCTCTTTTTAACAGGGTAAAGTGGGAGGTTCTTCTCCTCTTCTCCTTCACTGCCATTGCTTGTGCGTGCTTGTGCGATATCCCCTCTTCTTGCCCATAAAAGGAGACAGCTACACCCCGCTGTATATCGTTCTCACTGAGAACGATATATATCTAATATATATATATATATATATATAACGATATATCTAATCAAAAATATGTTAAATGCAAAGTATATTGAAATTTATTCCACAATTATTTTGTATGTGTATAGGTTAATTTTAATTCCAACTGAAATTCAATTTTGGACACCAAATACGATAAAATCAATAATATATATATAATGACAATCGAAAGAGAGAGAAAGAAGGAAGGAGATTCCCGGATATATTCTTACTTAACGTGTTTATTAACATGACTACATTCAAACTTAGTCTAGAACGAACTCGAAAAACGATATTTCACTTATATATCCGACAAATAGAATAAACGCGAAATTTGAGATCGATGGATTATTATTGATGAAATTTGATAGTAATATTTAATATTTAACAATGAAGAAATTACATTCTGCAATTATTCTATCTAATTCTCACAATCACTCAAGTATACTTTCTGTCGTCTACGCTGTGGAAGTCATACCTTAAAATTAAACTTATTTTGTACGTCCAAAACGCGAAACGATTCGTTGAAATATAAATAATACTAGCAGATTTCGAAAAAAAGTACGCGACTATAGAATATTCGAATTATAAGACCTGCCAAGTGATGGCCACTAAATTACATCGAAATATAAATTTACTGGACAAGAATATATAAAATAATAATATAAAAAGTACATTTCGAAAAAAAGTACGGAAATCAAGGGTATTCGAATCTATCGAATTGCAAGACCCACCAAGTGATGGCCACTTTATTACATCAAAATATAAATTCACTTTATTACATCGAAATATAAATTCACTGGACAAGAATATATAAAATAATAACATAAAAAAATATTTGCGTTGCAAATAAGGAATATTTTAGATCATTATCTATTCGATAAGTCGACTACAGAATTGCGTGATTTTAGACAAGAATCTTATAACTTCGCAATTTGGGATGACGGTTTCTTTTCCATTTCTGTTTATACAATATAAAAGCAGGAACAAACACCGCAACAAACAGTGGCCTGCGTGAAACACACAAGTCTTCTATTTATTTGCTTTAATCGCAATATTATTTAACACTATAGTTTCGCTCGCGTATGTTAGTTAGCGTTATTAACGGATGTAATTTATTTTATCAAAATCATGACATGCGCATAAATACACGAATTCACACACTACATTACACACACGCACACGCGCGCGCACACAAGAATAACTACACTCACTCATTCACAGTTACACATAAAGAAAAAAAAACATATCATTTGATATTAATGTCAAAAAAATTCAAAAATTATTTATAACTGTTCCTATTATCTATAACTAAAAATACATTATCTCATACATAATGATACAATTACAAAAACGTATAGATATATACCTATATATAGAGGACGTCAAGTGAAAAACGAATCGAAATTCTATCATCGATTATATTAATGTTTCACACATAGAGAGTACTATTAACAGGACTTAGATATAATATATTATCGAAAAAATAAATTATAATGTTATTAGCAATAGTAAAATATTATAGCAAAATTAAAATAGAGTTAAGTATGTACATCGTATCGTTACACATAAGAGAGAGAAAGAAATTTTTATTTTTTTTTTTCAAGTTACATTACACCGTACAATTAACATTTTTACAAATTTCTAAGCATTATTTAAATACATATGGACATAATAATATATAAATGTTAAATTTCGATAGCGAAGCATTGCCTCACTTCCAAATATATCTTCCATAGAAACCGAAAAAATGAATTAATGACGTACATACAGATATATTATACATATATACGTATATACATATACATGTGTATATACATATATACATATGTATGTATATATATATTCATTATTTTTTCGAGATTGATTACCTACATATCATAAAACAAAAATATCAGCGCCTTCTAATGTAACTTGTTTCTTGTCCTCCTCTTCTAATTATAAAAGCAAGAAATTATTAAACAATGAACATAAACAATGAAATTCAAACGCGAAAATAAATTAATGAGAATTGCGTAACAGACTATATTTTTAAAAAAAACTTTGAAGAATACGAGCTTTTCTTCTTTTCTGGAGCTTCCGAAAATTCACAAATTTAATAGCAAGCAAACATTAAATTTGAGTGACACAAATGATTGATTAAATTCATCAGTCCCAATATTTTTAATAGAAGCTGCTTATTAAATATATAGTGCACAAAATATAATGCATTTAAATTCTAATCGACAAAAAGTTGAATCGAAAGAGGAAGAATATAGCTTCCATAATTACATCACTTTCCAATAACTGTAAATCTGTTACTCGTAGCAATCGTTTCATAGTGTATGTCCGACTCGTGTACCTCTGAACATTCAAGGAATAATTTCATTTATATCAAATTGATGAGTAAAGGGAGGGGTCGAGGGGATATTAACAATAATTAAAATTATTAAAATTATTAAAAGCGCCAGCAAAGAGGACGTTCCAACGTTGTTTGTCACCGTCGCGGGTTCAGTCAACTTATTCTACACCGGAGAAGAGATTCCCATTGCGGACGAGATAAAAAACTACAAAGATTTTCACAAATTACCGTTCGTTTGGCTGATTTATGGAACAGCCAAACGAACGGTAATTCGTGAAACTCTTTGTAGTTTTTTATCTCGTCCGCAATGGGAATCTCTTCTCCGGTGTAGAATAAGTTGACTGAACCCGCGACAGTGTCCCCTTCCGTAACCTTGACGTGAGTTCGATGCACGACATTGCCGAGATGTACACTGTCGTCCTTCACGAAAAAACTGTCGAGGTTGATCGCGTCGGGCTTCAATAATTCTTCTATTCCTAAATCTTGCAGCAGCGGATGCATATTCATGTCTCTCGCCAAATCAAAGATCGGATCTATCGGTAAGCCTGCATCTCCCGATGCAGGCTTATCAATAGATATGATCACTATCTAGCAGAATGCGCAATGTGCAGATTCCCTTCTCGGTCGACAATCGCTCCATCAAATTGCAAACGTCAGTGGCTATAAACCTTCTCGAGCTAGAGTCATCTGGGGATTTCGTAAGTATAAACACGAACAGCGACGTTTTCTCATTCGTGTAGAGGAACTCGCTCACGTGCATGTATAATTCACGAGAGAAGACTAAATAAAAATAGACGTTGCCAATATAGAGGACAATAAATAGTTATCAACATGGATGAATCAATGAAAACGGAAATACATTCGATCGTTGCGTATAAAATATCGCTTTTATATCAAGCATTTTTTGAGAATTTATATAATATTTCTCACATTTTTAAGAATAAAACATCGTTTCCGTAAACACAATTTGATCAAGTGTTGCAAAATTGATAATGAAATAAGTGGCAAAATGATAAAAATCATAAACTTGTTTTTAAAAATTTCAAACATTTTTCAACAATTTCTATTCTACTAAAATTTAACTCTTTTGTCGATGCATAATTTTTCAACTTTTCGGCAATGTATGAGTGTCCGAGTACCAACTGCGTATTTTCGACACATTACTGCAACATTATCTTTCTAGCAAGTGCTAAGCATCGAACATTCTTGCTCGTTATATTTTAAATGGTTTCCAAAGTACAAAGGCCCTTTGTATTTTCTTTCAAATTTTACGGCCGAAGAAATTTCCGAAACATTTTAAAAATTTAAAGTTACTTTTGATGCTCGGGTACCCGTTAATTGACAGAATGATTTAGCGCTGCGTTCTTTACAAAATAAAATATGTTTACTACATATGTTTCGTTTACGATTAATTGAACAAATTCTTTTATGAAAAAATTTATGGTACGTTAAGTGAAATCAAAAATGAGTGGTAAGCTCACAGCTTCTTCGCTTTCGTTTGTCATGAAGAATCTGTACGTTCAATGCGTAGAATTCACAGTTTCAAATTTGGAATTGTTGAGCGTTCAAACGGGACACGGTCATCAAAAAAAGTTCCATATGACCTCTGACTACATTGATTTTCACGGGTTTACACATATGATTTTTTACCGCGCTTTGTATTGCCTTATCAATGCGAATTATTTCCTCGATAGGAGTGTCGTCAGGATTAAGAACTTCGAATTTATTATTGAAAATACTTTCTTTCAGCGGAAAAAGGTGATTGAACTTAGTAGCTTTAATCCAACATCTTCTCTCAGCATCGTAATCGGAGGAGGCCGCAGATGCATTATTCTGAAACCGAGAATATCAATGAAAATATTTGTGAGATCTTCATTTCACATTTCTTAATTGCTTTATTCAAGTTTACATTCTTGCAGGCATAACATTTATATATGTGTGTTACAATCTAGAAAATCGCCAAGTTACTACATTTAAATTAATCTAAATGAAAAAGAGTCAGAATTATAGAGATATTTCGATAGGCAAGTTTTCTGGATTTTATTAAAGGATCTACCATTAAAAAATTGTTTAGTGACAAATTTAAGATGTGTCATTGCTTCATATCCTTATTTCACTTATAATATTTTTCCTTTGTTATCTCCTCTTTTATCGCTTAATAAATCTTTCAGAGTGGCAAAGTGTTCGTTAATAATTGTTTTTACATATCATTTTATACAATCAGGCATGCACATCTTGACTATTCTCGATCATTGTATCCATCATATAATACAAAAATACGTCAGAATTATTTAGCTCTGATTGCTCGAAGGCTCTCCCTAATAAGTAATATTGTATCAAGTCGTATTTACGGACATCTGGTAAACACAGGATGAGTTTTAGGCGCTCCTCGATGGCACTGCTGGACATAAAGTAAACCAACAAAAATCCTACATATATGCGGACTGAAGGCAATATCACTTTTCGCCATAATCTGCATAAGTTTATGCATACATTTGATCGCAAACTGGAAACGCGACTCCGTCAATATTCTGTCTGGCGAATAGAAAGGACGAATAAAAGAAATAAAAAGAAAGTGACAAAATAGAAATATTAGTAATAGAGAGTAACAATAAATTTTAATTACTATTAAAAACTTAATCATAACATTTAACAATACATGTAATAAAAAATATTATAAATACAATGAACAATGTATCGAAATTTATTCGACATTTATTTTGCATGTGTAAGAATAAATTTTATTATATCTCAAATTTAATTTTAAACTCGAAAGCTAAAATCAACAATATACATATAATGCCAATCGAAAGAGAAGAAGAGAAGAAGATTCGAAGATGTATTCTTACCTACATATGTTTACTAACATGACTATATGCAAGCTTCTTCTAATATACGTAACGAACTCGGGAAACATTTCCAGCAAATAGAATAAACGCGAGATTCGAGATCGACGGATTCTTATTGATTAAATATAAATAGTAATATTATTACTTAACAATGAAAAAATTATATCCTGCAATAATTCTATATTTGATTCTAACATTCAATCAAGTTTTATGTCGTCTACGCTGTGAAAGTCATACCTTCAAATTAAGCTTATTTCGTGTATATCTAAAACGCGATATTATTCGCTAAAATATGATAATGTTAGCAGATTTCGAGAAAAAGTACGCGACTCTAAGAGTTTTTGAATTGCAAAACCTGCCCCAAGTGATGGCCACTAAATTATATCGAAATATAAGTTAATTTGACAACGATATATAAAATAATAATACAAAAAGAATATTTTTATACCAATATGCATTTTAGATTATTATCTATACGATAAATTAACGGCAAAATTACATGATTTTATAAAAGAATCTTTAGACTCACCAATTTCAATTAGCCGTTCCTGTTCCATTTTTGTTTATACAATAGCAAAAGCAGGGACGAACACGTGGCCCGCGTGAAGCACACAAGTCTTTTATTTAATTGATTTGATTGCAATATTATTTAGCAACTGGACTTTCGTACGAGTGTTATTAGTTTACGTTACTATCAGATGTAATTTTTGCACTGTTAGTGAAGCCGAGTGTGAAATAATTTTGTTCTCTTGTGCTATATATCTGCGCCAGAGATTATTTTGTACAATTTTCAAATCTGAAACCGTCCTCGAGCTATAATTCTTCATCCCAGACTGAAGACAACCTTCTATCAATATCATGATATGCGCAAAAACACACGAATACGTACACACACACACACACACACACACACACACACACACACACACACACACACACACAAAACAATAACAACACACGCTCACTCCTTACAGATACACTTCAAACAAGACAGAAACATATCATTTGATATTGATGTCAAATAATTCAAAAATTATTTATAACTGTATTATTATCTATAACTAAATATACGGTATCTTATACATCGCGATATAATTACGAAAATATAAAGAAGAAAATACATATAGCGCACGTCAAGTGAAAAAAGAGTAAAAAATTCTGTCACCGATTCTATTAATGTTTGGCAAATAGACAGGACCATGAAAAGAGGATGTAGATATAATATATAATCAAAAGAATAAATTATAAAACTATTACTTATAGTAATACTATAGCAAAATTAAATTAGAGTAAAATATAACGCATTGTTACATATATTTTAGAGAGAGATGTTTTATTTTTTTTTCCTGTTACATTACACCGCACAATTAACATTTTTAAAAAATGTTTAAGCATTAATTAAATACATATATGTACATAATAATATATAAATGTTGAATTTCCATAGCGAACACCGTTATCTCGCTTTCTAATATTTGTCAGAGAATCGGAAAAAAATTAATTAATGACATATATGCATATATATTATACATACATATATATATATATATATATATATATATATATATGTCTGTGTATATGTAAATATATATATATATATACAATATATATATATATATATATATGTATGTATGTGTATATATATTCTCTGTATTATCGAACTTCCTCATGTTAATATCATCAGACAATGATAACAACGCTTTCTAATGTAAATTATGTTTTATGTCCTTCTCTTCAATTAATTATAAATGCAATTTCATTATAAAATAATAAAATTCAAATGTGAGAATAAATTAATGAGAATCCCGGAACAGATTAAATTTTTTGAAAATACTTTGGAGGATACGAGCTTTTTTCTTTTTTTCGAGCTTTCGGAAATTCATAAATCTAATAGCCAGCAGACATAAAATTTGAGTGATTTAAAAGACTGATTTGTTTCATCGGTCTCCAAATTTCTAATAAAAGTTGCTCATAGAATATATCACGCACGATATATAATGCATTTTAACTCCAATTGACAAAAGATTGAATCGAAAAAAGAAGAATATCTATATATATAAGTACCGTCTGTCTGTCTGTCTGACCGCGAACTACTTCCACATTTGTGGACCGATTTTCTCGAAACAGGTACCAAAATGTTGCAAATTCTTCGGGGGTGGCTGCTATGGGGTTTTTTTTTGGATTAAAAAAAATTTTTTTTTTTATCATAGAGGAGGGTATGTTTTCTCTCTCATAGAGGAGGGTATATATATAAGTACCGTCTGTCTGTCTGTCTGTCTGTCTGACCGCGAACTCCTTCCACATTTGTGGACCGATCTTCACGAAACAGGTACCAAAATTTCGCAAATTTTCCGGGGGTGGCTACTATGTGGTTTTCTTAGTTTTACACCCCCACCCACCCACGCAATCACGCATTTATTGATTTATTTCCAAATTTATGGATCGATTCTCTCGAAATTGGTATCAAAATTTTGCAAATTTTTCGGAGATCGCTACGTTGTGGTCCTTTTTAGTTTTACACCCCACCCACGCACCCACCCACGCAATCACACATTTATTGACCACGCAATCACACATTTATGGACCGATTTTCTCGAAATTGGTATCAAAATTTTGCAAATTTTTGTGAGATAACGATATCATGGTCTATTTTAGTTTTACACCCCCACCCACGCACCCACCCGCGCAATCACACATTTATTGCCCCACTTCCACATTTATGGATCGATTTTCTCGAAATTGGTATCAAAATTTTGCAAATTTCTCGATGATGGAGACGATGGTGGTTTTTTAAAGTTTTACACCCCCATCAACCCACCAACCCACGCACCCACCCACGCAATCACGCATTTATGAACCGATTTACTCGAAATTGGTACCAAAATTTTGAAAATTTTTCGGGGATGGCTACTATGTGTTTGTTTTTTAAGTTTTACAATCCCACCCACGCACCCACCCACGCACTCACGCATATATGGACCGATTTTCTCGAAATTGGTACCAAAATTTTGCAAATTTTTCGGGGATGGCTACTGTATGGTTTTTTTAAGTTTTACACCTCCACCCACCCGCCCACCCACGCACCCACACACGCACGCACACACACGTACGCATACGCACACGCACGCAAACACACATACACAATTTTTCAGAAATCACCTTTTAGTTCTGGCGTTCTTGGGTGAGAACATTTATTTATTAATCGTTGTTAAATTTAAAAAATCACTTCTTATGGGTAATAACATTTTATATTTCTTGACGTGAGTCATTTCATAAATGACTATAAATAAGTTGCTGGTTTCACATCTTAGTCAGAACCAAAAGGTGATTTCTAAAAAATTGTGTATGTGTATGTGCGTGCGTGTGTGTGCGTATGCGTGCGTGTGTGTGCGTGCGTGTGTGGGTGCGTGGGTGAGTGGGTGGGTGGAGGTGTAAAACTTAAAAAAACTACATAGTAGCCATCCCCAAAAAATTTGCAAAATTTTAGTACCAATTACGAGAAAATCGGTCCATAAATGTATGAGTGCGTGGGTGGGTAGGTGGGAGTGTAAAACTAAAAAAAACCACATAGTAGCCATCCACAAAAAAATTTGCAAAATATTGGTACCAATTTCGAGAAAATCGGTCCATAAATGTGTGAGTGCGTGGGTGGGTAGGTGGGGGTGTAAAACTTAAAAAAACCATATAGTAACCATCCCCGAAAAATTTGCAAAATGTTGGTATCAATTTAGAGAAAATCGGTCGATATATGTGTGAGTGCGTGGGTGAGTGCGTGGGTGAGTGCGTGGGTGGGTGGGTGGGGATGTAAAATTTAAAAAAACCACATAGTAGTCATCCCCGAAAAATTTGCAAAATATTGGTACCAATTTCGAGAAAATCGGTCAATAAATGTGTGAGTGCGTGGGTGAGAGTGTAAAACTAAAAAAAAACACATAGTAGCCATCCACGAAAAATTTGCAAAATTTTGATACCGATTTCGAAAGAATCGGTCCATAAATGTGGAAGTAGTTCGCGGTCATACAGACAGACAGACAGACGGTATTTATATAAATAGATAGATATATATATAAGAAAGCTTTGAGGCCCGCGCTTCGCGCGGGCCGAAAAGCTAGTCTATATATATAAGTACCGTCTGTCTGTCTGTCTGACCGCGAACTACTTCCACATTTGTGGACCGATTTTCTCGAAACAGGTACCAAAATGTTGCAAATTCTTTGGGGGTGGCTGCTATGGGGTTTTTTTTAGCTTTGCACCCCCACCCACCCACGCAATTACGCATTTATTGATTTATTTCCACATTTATGGATCGATTCTCTCGAAATTGGTATCAAAATTTTGCAAATTTTTCGGAGATCGCTACGTCGTGGTCTTTTTTAATTTTACATTCCCACCCACGCACCCACCCACGCAATCACACATTTATTGACCACGCAATCACACATTTATGAACCGATTTTCTCGAAATTGGTACCAAAATTTTGCAAATTTTTCGGGGATGGCTACTACGTGTTTTTTTTTAAGTTTTACAACCCCACCCACGCACCCACCCACGCAATCACGCATTTATTGCCCTACTTCCACATTTATGGATCGATTTTCTCGAAATTTTGCAAATTTTTCGAGGATGGAGACGATGGTGGTTTTTTTTAAGTTTTACACCCCTACCAACCCACCAACCCACGCACCCACCCACGCAATCACGCATTTATGGACCGATTTACTCGAAATTGGTACCAAAATTTTGAAAATTTTTCGGGGATGGCTACTATGTGTTTGTTTTTTTAAGTTTTACAATCCCATCCACGCACCCACCCACGCACTCACGCATTTATGGACCGATTTTCTCGAAATTGGTAACAAAATTTTGCAAATTTTTCGGGGATGGCTACTGTGTTTGTTTTTCTAAGTTTTACAATCCCACCCACGTACCCACCCACGCACTCACACATTTATGGACCGATTTCCTCGACATTGGTACCAAAATTTTGCAAATTTTTCGGGGATGGCTACTGTACGCACACGCACGCAAACACACATACACTATTTTTCAGAAATCACTTTTTGGTTCTGGCGTTCTTGGGTGAGAGCATTTATTTATTAATCGTTGTCAAATTTAAAAAATCACTTCTTATGGGTAATAACATTTTATATTTTTTGACGTGAGTCATTTCATAAATGACTATAAATAAGTTGCTGGTTTCACATCTTATTGTTAGTCAGAACCAAAAGGTGATTTCTGAAAAATTGTGTGTGTGTGCGCGTGCGTGTGTGTGCGTATACGTGCTCGTGTGTGCGTATGCGTGCGTGTGTGTGCGTATGCGTGCGTGTGTGTGTGTGCGTGTGTGGGTGCGTGGGTGAGTGAGTTTAAACTTAAAAAACCACATAGTAGCCATCCCCAAAAAATTTGCAAAATTTTGGTACCAATTTCGAGAAAATTGGTCCATAAATGTGTGAGTGCGTGGGTGGGTAGGTGGGAGTGTAAAACTTAAAAAAAAACCACAAAGTAGCCATCCACGAAAAAATTTGCAAAATGTTGGTATCAATTTCGAGAAAATCGGTCGATATATGTGTGAGTGCGTGGGTGGGTGCGTGGGTTGAGATGTAAAACTTAAAAAAACCACATAGTAGCCATCCCCCAAAAATTTGCAAAATATTGGTACCAATTTCGAGAAAATCGGTCCATAAATGTGTGAGTGCGTGGGTGGGTAGGTGGGAGTGTAAAACTTAAAAAAAAACCACAAAGTAGCCATTCACGAAAAAATTTGCAAAATGTTGGTATCAATTTCGAGAAAATCGGTCGATATATGTGTGAGTGCGTGGGTGGGTGCGTGGGTTGAGATGTAAAACTTATGTGTGAGTGCGTGCGTGAGGGTGTAAAACTAAAAAAAACACATAGTAGCTATCCCCGAAAAATTTGCAAAATTTTGATACCGATTTCGAGAGAATCGGTCCATAAATGTGGAAGTAGTTCGCGATCATACAGACAAACAGACAGACGGTATTTATATAAATAGATAGATATATATATAAGAAAGCTTTGAGGCCCGCGCTTCGCGCGGGCCGAAAAGCTAGTAGCTTCTATAATTACATAATTTTCCAATAACCGTATATCTGTTACTCTCAGCAATCTTTTCATAGTGTATGTCCGACTCGTGTATTTCTGAACATTCAATGAAAAATTTAATTTGTATCCGACTAACTATTAAAGGGTGGAGTATCGGGGAAATCATTAAAAGCGCCGACAAAGAGGACGTTTCGACGCACTTTGTCATAGATCAGCCAGATGAACGGATGATCGATATTCAGGACGACTAACTGGCTGGAGAGGTCACTTGTCCGGTGTAGATCACGGTAGCCGAACTCGCCATGGTACTCCCTTGCATGACCTTGACGTGAGTACGGCGCACGGCATTGTCGAGGTGCAAACTCTCTTTGTTCTTCATGAAAAAACTCTCTAGGTCGATCGCGTCGGACATTAATAATTCTTCAGCATCTGGAGCTCGCAGCAACTCACGAATTAGCAGATTTATCTCCACCTCGAAGTTTGGCCGTTTCGAGAAGTCTGTAACATCTTCCAATGTCGTATCACTATCTAGCAGATTGCACAATTTGCAGATTCCCTCCTCGATCGACAATCGCTCGATCAAATCGTAAATGTCATTGATGTAAGGATCCATTCTGATCATTTAGTCATCTGAGATTACCGAAGCAGGTAACAGCACGTTCAGCGACGTGCTTTCATTCTTGTGAGGAAACTCGCTTACGTGCATGCTTAATTCGTGCGAGAAGACTAAAAAAAGTTGAGAAGAAACAGGACAACAAAAAATAATCAAGATAGGTAAATCAATGAAACTGGAAATACATTTGGTCATGGTGTATAAAATATCAGGCATTTTTGAGAATCCATTTAAAAATTCACATTCTCAGGACTAAAGAATCATTTTATATCAATGGAGATGTTTGTGAGAGATCTTCATTCCATTTCTTAATTTTTTTATTCAAATTTACATTCTTACAGGTATAATAATTTACGTGTCTGTGTCATATTCTAAAAAATCGGCAAGTTACTTCGTTCAAATTAATTTAAATGAAAAAGGAGTCAGAATTATAGAAATATTTCGATAAGCAAGGTTTCTTATTAAAGGATCTATCTCTAAAAGATTGCTCGGTTACATAAAAATGTTTCAAAGCTTTGTATCATTATTTCGCTTAAAAATATATTTTCTTTTTTGTCACCGCTATTACCGCTTAATAGATCTTTCAGAGTGGCAAAGTTTTCGTTTAATAATTGTTCTTACATGTCACTTTATACAATCAGGCATGCAAATTTTGACCCACATTTTTCCAACATTGTTTCCATCATTTAATGCAAAAATGCGTCAGAATTATTTATTTTTGATTGTAGCTGCTCGTCCTTCCTTAATACGTAGTATTGTACCAAGTCATGTTTGGAGACATCTGATAAATATAGGATGTGTTTTAGGTTTTGCTCGATGGCACCGCTGAATATAAAGTAAATCAACAAAAGTTCCTTGTATATGCTATACGAACTAAAGGCAAAATTATTCTTCGGCTTGATCTGCGTAACTTTATGCAGACATTTGATCGCGAACTGGAAACGCGCCTTTGACAATATTTTCCCTGACGAATAGAAAAGACGAGTAAGAAAATTTCAAGCAAAATTGACAACAGAGAAATATTACAAATAGAAAGGTGCAATAATTACTAATTATAATTAATATATTAAACTAAACAATTAACAATATGTGTAATCAGAAATATGTCAAATGCAAAGTATAATGTATTGAAATTTATTCGACAATTAATTTGCATGTGTAAAGATAAATTTTATTACAACTCAAATTTAATTTTAAACTAGAAAGACAAATTGTGATAAATTTAACAATATACATTTAATGATAATCGAAATAGAAAAAGAGAAAGGGATTCCCGGATGTATTCTCCCTCTCTCTGCCTCTCATTCTCTCTTTCTCTTTCTCTGTCTCTTACCTATGTTTACTTGTTTACTAACAGGATTACATTCAAACTTCGTTTAATACATAAGGAACACGAAAAACATTATTTCACTTATATTTCCAACAAATAGAAGGAATAGAAGAAATAACGCAAAAAAGATGGATTATTAATGATGAAACTTCATACTAATATTTATTACTTAACAATGAAGAAATTACATTCTGCAATGATTCTATATAATTCTGACATTCACTCACTTATATTTTCTGTCGTCTACGCTGTGCAATACACACCTTAAAATTAAACTTATTTTGTGTACATCTAAAACGCGAAACGATTTGCTAAAATATAAATAATACTATCAGATTTCGAAAAAAAGTACGCGACTATAGAATATTCGAATTATAAGACCTGCCAAGTGATGGCCACTAAATTACATCGAAATATAAATTTACTGGACAAGAATATATAAAATAATAATATAAAAAAAGATATTTGCGTAGCAACGTACACACGCATAAAAAAAACATATCATTTGATATTAATGTCAAAAAAATTCAAAAATTATATATAACTGTTACTATTATCTTTAACTAAATATACATTATCTCATACATCGTGATACAATTACAAAAACATATAGATATATAGAGTACGTCAAGTGAAAAATGAGTCGAAATTCTATCATCGATTCTATTAATGTTTAACACATAGAGAGTACCATTAACAGGTCTTAGATATAATATATTATTGAAAAAATAAATTATAATGTTATTAGCAATAGCAAAATATTATAGCAAAATTAAAATAGAGTTAAGTACATCGTATCGTTACACATGAAAGAGAAAGAAACTTTTATCTTTTTTCAAGTTACATTACACCGTACAAATAACATTTTTACAAATTCTTAAGCATTATTTAAATACATATGAACATAATAATATATAAATGTTAAATTTCGATAGCGAAGCATTACCTCACTTCCAAATATATCTAGAAATCGCAAAAATTAATTAATGACGTACATACATATACATATACATGTGTATGTTTATTGTCGCGTTTGAATTTCATTGTTTAATAATTTTTTGCTTTTTTAATTAGAAGAGAAGGACATGAAACGTAAGTTACATTAGAAGGTTCTGATATTATTGTCTTATGATATGTAAGTAATCAATCTCGATAAAGCAATTAATATATACACATAAATACATAGATATGCACATATATGTAAGATGCGTATGATGACTCCGGAATAGAACCGACCTTCAGTTTGGAGAAAGACGTACCAATGCTCCCGCTCTTTGAAGCATTAGGCATTGAAGAATTATAATTAATTATAATTCTTCAATGCCAAATGCTTCAAACAGCGGCAGCATTGGTACGAATTCTCCAAACTGAAGGTCGGTTCTATCCCGGAGTCATCATAAGCATCTTACATATATGTGCATATGTATGTATTTATGTGTATATATTAATTGTTTTATCGAGATTGATCACCTAGATATATCATAAGACAATAATATCAGCGCCTTCTAATGTAACTTATGTTTTATGTCCTACTCTTCTAATTAAAAAAGCAAAAAATTACAAAACAATAAATTATAATAGAATTATAATTCTTCAATGCATAAAGCTTGCAGCAACGCATGCATTGGCACGTCTCTCTCCAAACTGAAGATCGGTTCTATCCCGGAATCATTATACACATCTTCCGATGGCGTATCACTATATAGCAGATTGCGCAAAGTGCTGATTCCCTTCTCGGTCGACAATCGCTCGATCAAATCGCAAACGCCATTGACTATAAACCTTCTCCAGCTAAAGTCAGCTGGTGTTATCGCAGGTAGAAACACGAACAGCGACGTCTTCTCACTCGTGTAGAACAACTCGCTCACGTGCATGTTAAATTCCCGAGAGAAGACTAAAAAAAAAATAGACGTTGCCAATAGAGAACAATAAATAGTGATCAAGATAGATGAATCAATGAAAACGGAAATACATTCGATCGTTGCCTATAAAATATCGCTTTTATATCAAGCATTTTTTGAGAATTTATATAATATTTTTCACATTTTAAATAATAAAACATCGTTTGCGTAAACACATTTTGTTCAAGTGTTGGAAAATCTAACCCTTCTGTCAATAATTTTTCACCTTTTCGCCAATGTATGAGTACCCGAGTACCAACTGCATGTTTTCGACACATTACTGAAACATTATCTTTATAGCAAGTGCTGGGAATCGAACATTCTTTCTCGTTATATTTTAAATGGTATTCAAAGTACAAAGGCCTTTTGTATTTTCTCTCGAATTTTGCGGCCGAGGAAATTTCCGACACATTTTAAATATTTAAAGTTACTTTTGATGCTCGGGTACCCGTTAATTGACAGAATGATTAAGCGGTGCGTTCTTTACAAATTAAAATATGTTTACTACATATGTTTCGTTTTACGATTAATTGAAAAAATTCGATTATTAAAAGATTTATGGCACATTAACTGAAATTAAAAAATGAGTGGTATGCTCACAGGCTCTTCGCTTTTGTTTGTCATGAAGAATCGGTGAAGTCCATGCGTCAGATTCACAGTTTGAAATTTGGAATTGTTGAGCGTTCAAACGGGACACGGTCATCAAAACAAGTTCCATGTCATCTCTGACTTCTCCGAATCCCACGAAGAAACGAATGTAATTTTCCGTTGCGCTTTGTATTGCTATATTAATGCGATCTATTTTCTCGACAGGAGTGTCTAAAGGATAAAAAACTTCGAATCCATTGTCGAAAACAGTTTTCAGCGGTTAAAGATGATTGAAGTTAGTAGCTTTATTCCAACATCTTCTTTCAGCATCGTAATCGGAGGAGGCCGCAGATGCATTATTCTGGAACCGAGAATATTAATGGTAATATTTGTGAGATCTTCATTCCATTTCTTAATTGCTTTATTCAAGTTTACATTCTTGCAGGCATAACATTTATATGTATGTGTGATGTAATCTCAAAAATCGCCAAGTTAGTACAATTAAATTAATCTAAATGAAAAAGAGTCAGAATTATAGAGATATTTCGATAGGCAAGGTTTCTGGATTTTATTAAAGGATCTACCATTAAAGGATTGCTCAGTGACAAATTTAAGATGTGTCAAAGCTTCATATCTTTATTTCACTTATAACATTTTTCCTTTATTGTTACCGCTTTTACCGCTTAATAAATCTTTCAGAGTGGCAAAGTTTTTGTTAATAATTGTTTTTACATATCATTTTATACAATCAGGCATGCACATCTTGACTATTTTCGATCATTGTATCCATCATATAATACAAAAATACGTCAGAATTATTTAGCTCTGATTGCTCGAAGGCTCTCCCTAATAAGTAATATTGTATCAAGTCGTATTTACGGACATCTGTTAAACACAGGATGAGCTTTAGGCGCTCCTCGATGGCACTGCTGGACATACAGTAAACCAACATAAATCTGAAGGCAATATCACTTTTCGGCATAATCTGCATAAGTTTGCATACATTTGATCGCAAACTAGAAACGCGACTCCGTCAATATTCTGTCTGGCGAATAGAAAAGACGAATAAAAGAAATAAAAAAAAAGTGACAAAATAGAAATATTAATAAGAGAAAGTAACAATAAATTTTAATTACTATTAAAAACTTAATCATAACATTTAACAATACATGTAATAAAAAATATTATAAATACAATGAACAATGTATCGAAATTTATTCGACATTTATTTTGCATGTGTAAGAATAAATTTTATTATATCTCAAATTTAATTTTAAACTCGAAAGATAAAATCAACAATATACATATAATGCCAATCGAAAGAGAAGAGAAGGAAATTCGATGATGTATTCTTACCTACATATGTTTACTAACATGACTATATTCAAGCTTCTTTTAATATACGTAACGAACTCGGGAAACATTTCCAGCAAATAGAATAAACGCGAGATTCGAGATCGACGGATTTTTATTGATGAAATATAAATAGTAATATTTAATACTTAACAATGAAAAAATTATATTCTGCAATAATTCTATTTGATTCTAAAATTCAATCAAATTTTATGTCGTCTACGCTGTGAAAGTCATACTTTCAAATTAAACTTATTTTGTGTATATCTAAAACGCGATATTATTCGCTAAAATATAATAATGTTAGCAGATTTCGAAAAAAAGTACGCGACTCTAAGAGTTTTTGAATTGCAAAACCTGCCCCAAGTGATGGCCACTAAATTATATCGAAATATAAGTTTTCTTGACAACGATATATAAAATAATAATACAAAAAGAATATTTTTGTACCAATATGCATTTTAGATTATTATCTATACGATAAATTGACGGCAAAATTACATGATTTTATAAAAGAATCTTTAGACTCACCAATTTCAATTAGCCGTTCCTGTTCCATTTTTGTTTATACAATAGCAAAAGCAGGGACGAACACGTGGCCCGCGTGAAGCACACAAGTCTTTTATTTAATTGATTTCATTGCAATATTATTTAGCAACTGGACTTCCGTACGAGTGTTATTAGTTTACGTTACTATCAGATGTAATTTTTGCACTGTTAGTGGAGCCGAGTGTGAAATAATTTTGTTCTCTTGTGCTATATATCTGTGCCAGAGATTATTTTGTACAATTTTCAAATCTGAAACCGTCCTCGAGCTTTGATTCTTCATCCCAGACTGAAGACAACCTTCTATCAATATCATGATATGCGCAAAAACACACACACACACACACACACACACACACACACACACACACACAAAACAATAACAACACACGCTCACTCACTTACAGATACACATCAAACAAGACAGAAACATATCATTTGATATTGATGTCAAATAATTCAAAAATTATTTATAACTGTATTATTATCTATAACTAAATATCTATAATATACGGTATCTTATACATTGCGATATAATTACAAAAATATAAAGGAGAAAATATATATAGCGCACGTCAAGTAAGAAATATTCAAAATCCTGTCATCGATACTATTAATGTTTGATACTTAGAGAGGACCATGAAAAGTGGATCTAGATATAATATATTATCCAAAGAATAAATTATAAAACTGTTAACTATACTATTATTATAGCAAAATTAAAGTAGAGTAAAGTACAACGCATCGTTACACATATTTAAAAGAGAAGGCTGCTTTCATATTTTTCCTGTTACATTACACCGCACAATTAACATTTTTTAAAAATGTTTAATCATTAATTAAATACATATGTACATAATAATATATAAATGTTGAGTTTCGATAGTGAACCGTTTTCTCGCGTCCAAATATTTCTTCCATAGAATCGGATAAAATAAAATAATGAAATACATGCAGATATATTATTTATATATATATATATATATACATATATATATATATACGTGTGTGTGTGTGTGTTTATGTAAATATACATATATATACAATATATATATGTATATATGTATGTATGTATATATATTCTCTGCTTTATCGAAAAATTCCTCATCTTAATATCATCAGACAATAATAACAGCTAACAAATCTACTAATAACTAAATCTAAAATGCAAAACGATTCATTGAAATATAGTTAATGCTAGCAAATTTCGAAAAAAGTACGGGACTCTAGAGTATTCGAATCTATCGAATTGCAAGACCCACCAAGTGATGGCCTCTTTATTACATCGGAATATAAATTCACTGGACAAGAATATATAAAATAATAACACAAAAAAAAATTTTCGTACCAAATAACGAATATTTTAGATTATTATCTATTCGATATGTCGACTACAAGATTACGTGATTTTACACAAGAATCTTTCGACTCACCAATTTGGGATGACAGTTCCTTTTCCATTTCTGTATATACAATAGCAAAAGCAGTAACAAACACCGCAACAAACAGTGGCCTGCACGCAAGTCTTTTATTTATTTGCTTTGATCGCAATATTATTTAAGACTATAGTTTCGCTCGCGTATGTTTAGTTAGTGTTATTAACGGATATAATTTTTGCGCTGGCAGTAGAGCCGAGTGCGAAATAATTTTGTCTTCTCGATATATATCTTCGCCTGAGATACTTTTGTACAATTTTCAAATTTGAAGCCGTCCTCTCGTTTGATTCTTCATCCTAGAACGGAAGAAAATTTTTGTATCGTGATATGCGCATATACACACACTCTTACTCACAGACACATATAAAAAGACACAGAATATATCATTTTGTTAATGTCGAATATTCAAGATTTATTTATAAGTATACTAAATATACGTTACTTATCTCATACATCATGATACAATTATGAAAATATAAGGAAAGAGATATATGTAGCGTACATCAGGTGAAAAAGAGAGTCAAAATTCTACCATCCATTCTATTAACATTTGACACATGGAGAGGACCATAAAAAAAGTGGATTTAAATATAATATAATTTCAAAAAAATAAATTATAATTTTATTAACTATAGTTAAGTATAGTAATATTATAGCAAAATTAAAACAGAGTTATATACATCGCATGATTACACATATTAGAGAGAGGAAGATACTTTTATTCCTTTTCCTATTATCATCGCACAATTAATATTTTTACAAATTTTTAAGCATTATTTAAATACATATGAACATAACAATATATAAATGTACAATTTCGATAGCAAAGCATTACCTCACTTCCAAATATATCTTCTATAGAAACCGAAAAAATGAATTAATGACGTACCAACAAATATATTATACATACATACGTACATACATATACATTTGTATATGTACATATATATACATATATATGTATTTTACGTATTATATATATTTATTAGGTACTTTGTCGAGATTTATCATCTACATATCATAAGACAATATTATCAGCGCCTTCTAATGTAACTTATGTTTCATGTTTTTCTCTTCAGTTAATTTAAAAAGCAAGGAATTAAAAATCAATGAAATTCAAACGCGAGAATAAATTATTGAGAATCACATAACAGATTATATATTTTCGAAAAAACTTTGATGATACGAGCTTTTCGCTTTTTCTGGAGCTTCCAAAAATTCATAAATGTAATAGGAAGCTAACATTAAATTTGAGTGACCTAATAATTGAATTATTTCATCGATCTCTATATTTTTAATAGAAGCTGCTCATTGAATATATCGCGCACAAAATATAATGCATTTTAATTCTAATCGACAATAGGTTGAATCAAAAAGGAAAAATATAGCTTTGATAATTACTTCATTTTCCAATATCTATAAATCTGTTACTCGTAGCAATCGCTTCATAGTGTATGTCCGACTCGTGTACTCCCGAACTTTCAAAGAAAAATTTAATTTGACGGTCTAAACCGGCAAGCAATTCAGACTGCGGCTTTTATTAAAAGCGCCGGCAAAAAGGACGTTTCGACGCTGTTTATCATAGATCAGCCAGACGTACGGAAAATAGTAATTCTGGCTGATTTTGTTGCAGTCCGAATAGAGAACATGATAATCCTCTTGCCCGGTGTAGATCACGTTGACTGCACCCGCGACGGTGTCCTCTTCCATGACCTTGACGTGAGTTCGGTGCACGGCATTGCCGAGATGAACACTGTCGTCGTTCACGAAGAAACTGTTTAAATTGATCGCGTCAGGCTTCACTAATTCTTCAATACCTAGATCTCGCAGCAACGCACGCATTGGCATGTATGTCTCCAAATCGAATTTCGGACTTTTCGTAAAATCTGAAACATCTTCTGATAGCGTATCACTTTCTAGCAGATTGCGCAATGTGCAGATTCCCTCCTCGGTCGACAATCGCTCGATCAAATCGCAAATTATACCATTGACTATAGGGAACCTTCTGACCACGGCACCTGGGATCATCGAACTAGGTATTAACATGAACAGCGGTCTGTCCTCATTTGTGTAAGGGAACTCGTACACAAACATGCCTAATTCGTCAGATAAGCCTGAAAGAAAAATAGACGTTGCGAATATAAAGAACAATAAATAATAGTCAAGATATATGAATCAATGAAAACGGAAATACATTCGGTCGTTGCGTATAAAATATCGCTTTTATATCAATCATTTTTGAGAATTCATATATTTCTCACATTTTTAAGAATAAAGCACATGTGCGTAAGCAAATTTTGATCGAGTGTTGGAAAATTGATAATGGAATAAATGGCAAAGCGGTAAAGGGCAAAGTAAAAATTAAAATAAAAAATGTTTACAAGATGTTTCGTTTACGATATATTGAGAAAATTCGATTATGAAAAGATTTATGGTACATATCTCAGGTGAAATCAAGAAATACGTGATATACATACAATTTTTACGCTTTCGTTTGTCAAGAAAACTCGGTATGTTCGATGCGTCAGATTCGCAGGTCGTTGAGAATTGGAATTTTTGAACGTTGAAACGGAGCGCGATCATTAAAACAAGTTCCATATCATCTTTGACCTCTCTAAATTTCACAGGAAAATAAATGTGATTTTTTACCACGCTTTGTATTGCCATATTAATGCGATCTGTTTTCTCGGTAGGAGTGTTGTCAGGACCAAAATCTTCGAGTCCATTGTTGAAAATATTTTTCAGCGGTAAAAGGTGATTGAAATTAGTAGCTTTAATCCAACATCTTCTCTCAACAACGTAATCGGAGGAGGCCGCAGATGCATTATTCTGAAACCGAGAATATCAATGGAAATATTTGTGACATCTTCATTTCATATTTCTTAATTGCTTTATTCAAGTTTACATTCTTGCAAACATATCATTTATATGTGTGTTATAGTGTAAAAAATCGGCAAGTTACTACATTTAAATTATTTTAAATGAAAAGAGTCAGAATTATTGAGATATTTCGATAAGCAAAGTTTCTGGATTTTATTAGAGAATCTACCATTGAAAGATTGCTCAGTGACAAATTTAACATTTGTTAAAGCTTCAAATTTTTATTTCACTAAAAATATATTTCCTTTATTGTCACCACTTTTACCGCTTAATAAATCTTTTAGAGAAACAAAGTTTTAATTAATAATTGTTTTTACATATCATTTTATACAATCAAGCATGCACATTTTGACTATATTTCCTTCATTGTATCCATCATATAATGCAAAGATGCGTCTGAATTATTTACCTCTGATTTTAGCTCAGAGTTCCTCCTTAATGAGTAGTATTGTATCAAGTCATATTTGGGGACATTCGATAAAAACAGGCTGTGTTTTAGACGCTTTTCTAAGTCACCGCTGGATATAAAGTAAACCGACAAAAATCCTTCATATATGCTATACGGACTGAAGAAAACATCATCCTTCTGCTTTATCATCATAAATCTATACAGACATTTGATCGCAAACTGGAAATGCGCCTCCGTCAATATTGTCTTCGGCGAATAGAAAAGACGAATATGAAAAAAAGTTGACAAAAGAGAAAAATTAAAAATAGAAAGTAACAATAATTTTTAATTACAATTAAAAACTTTAACATAACATTTAACAATTCATGTAATAAAAAATATTTTAAGTACAATGAATAATGTATCGAAATTTATTCAACAATTATTTTGCATGTGTAAGGATAAATTTTATTATAACTCAAATTTATAATTTTAAAATCGAAAGATAAAATTAACAATATACATATAACGCCAATCGAAAGATAAGAGAAGGAGATTCGCAGATATATTTTTACCTCTTTATGTGTACTAACATGACAACATTCAAATTTCGTTTAATACGTAACAAACTCGGAATACGATATTTCACTTATATTTCCAGGAAATAGAATAAACGCGAGATTAGAGATTGATGGATTATTATTTAATGAAACTTAATAGTAATATTTAATACTTAACAATAAAGAAATTACATTTTGCAATAATTCTATCAAATTCTAACATTCAATCAAGTATACTTTGCGTCGATTACGCTGTGGAAGTCATACCTTAAAATTAAACTTATTTTGTGTGTAAAACGCGAAATAATTCGCTAAAATAAAATAATGCTAGCAGAATTCGAAATAAAGTCCGCGACTCTAGAGTTTTCGAATTGCAAAACCTGTTAAGTAATGGCCACTAAATTACATCGAAATACAAGTTTACTTGACAACAATATATAAAATAATAATACAAAAAGAATATCTTCGTACCAATGTATCATTTAGATCATTATCTATGCACTAAACATACGGCAAAATTACATGATTTTATAAAAGAATCTTTGGACTCACCAATTTGAATTATCCGTTTCTGTTCCATTTCTGTTAATACATTGGCAAAAGCAGGTACAAACACGTGGCCCGCGTGAAGCACAAAAGTCTTTAATTTAATTGATTTGATCGCAATATTATTTAGCAATTGTACTTTTCCTCGTGTATTATTAGTTTGCGTTACTATCAGATGTAATGTTTGCACTGTGTGATATATATCTGCGCCTGAGATTCTTTTGTACAATTTTCAAATTTGAAGCCATCCCCTCGCTTGATTTTTCATCTTATACTGAAGAATTCTATCAAAATCATGACATGCGCATAAACACACGAATACACACACAACCATAACAACACGCACACACTCACTCACAGATCCACATAAAAAAATACCGAAACATATTATTTGATATTAATGTCAAATGGATTCAAAAATTATTTATAACTGTACTATTATCAGTGACTAAATAATCTATATCTGAATATACGTTATCTCACACATCGTAATATAATTACGAATATATAAAGAAGATAAATATAGCGCACGTCCAGTTAAAAAGGATTCAAAATTTTATCATCGATTCAATTAATGTTTGAGAGGATCGTGAAAAGAAGATTTAGATATAATATATTATCGGAAGAATAACTTATAAAACTTTTAACTATAGTAATATTATAGCAAAATTCGTTAAAGTTAAGTACATCGTATCGTTACACATATTTGAAAAAGGAGGAAACTTTTATTTTTTTTTCAAGTTACATTACACCGCGCAATTAACATTTTTACAAGTTTTCAAGCATTATTTAAATACATATGCAGATAATAATATATAAATGTCGAATTTCGATAGCGAACTGTTATCTCGCTTTTAAATATTTCTTCCATAGTATCCGTAAAAATGAATAATGAAGTACATACATATAGATATATTATACATACATACGTACATATATACGTTTATATGAACATATATACATATGTATGTACATATATTCACTGCTATAACGAAATTTATCATCTACATATAATAACATCAGCTCCTTATAATGTAACTTATGTTTTATGTCCTTCTCTTCAGTTAATTAAAAAAGTAAGAAATTATTAAACAATGTGAAATTCAAACGCAACAATTAATTAATGAGAATCGCGTAACAGACTATATTTCCGCAAGAACTTTGAAGGATACGAGCTTTCTTTTTTTCTGAAGTTTCCAAAAATTCATAAATCTAATAGGAAGCAAACATAAAATTTTAGTAATTTAAAAGATTGTTTTATTTCATCGGCCTCCATATTTTTAATAGAAGCTGCTCACATTGAGTATATCGCGCACAAAATATAATGCATTTTAATTCTAATCGACAAAAGGTTGAATCAAAGAAGTAAGAATATAGCTTTTATAATTACATCATTTTCCAATAACTATAAATCCGTTACCCGTAGCAATCGCTTCAAAGTGTATGTCCGACTCGTGTACCCCAAAACTTTCAAAGAAAAGTTTAATTTGACGGTCTAAACCGGCGAGCAACTCTGACTGCGAAATTAGTAATTATTATAGTAAGAACCGGCAAAGAGAACGTTCCGACGCTGTTTGTCATAGATCAGCCAAACGAACGGAATATTGTAATACTTGGAGTTTATCTTATAGGGCGAATCGCTAACAAGTTGATCCTCTTGTACAGGGTAAATCACGTTGACAGAACCCGCGACGGTGTCCTCTTCCGTGACCTTGACGTGAGTTCGGTACATGACATTGCCGAGATGTACACTGTCGTCGTCCACAAAGAAACTGTCCAGGTTGATCGCGTCAGTCTTCAGTAATTCTTCAACGCCTAGATATAGCAGCAGCCCATACATTGGCAGATTTCTCTCCACCTCGAAGGTCGGACCTTTTAAGAAGCAGTCTTCCGATGGCGGAATATCACTATCTAGCAGATTGCGCAATGTGCAGATTCCTTCCTCGGTCGAAAATCGCTCTATCAAATTGAAAATTTCGTCATCGCCTATAGGGGAGCTTCTGCCACTATAGTCACCTAAGCTTATCGAACCAGGTATAAACACAAACAGCGACCTATTCTCATTCGTGTAGGGGTACTCGATCACGTGCATGTTTAATTCGTGAGAAAAGACTGAAAAAAAATAAACGTTGCCAATATAGAGAACAATAATTAATGGTCAAGGTAGATGAATCAATGAAAACGGAAATACATTCGGTCGTTGCGCATAAAATATCGCTTTTATATCAAGCATTTTTCGAGAAATCATATATTTCTCACATTTTTAAGAATAAAACACGTTTGCGTGAACACATTTTTATAAAATGTTGGAAAATTGAAAATGAAGTAAGTGGCATAGTGATAAAAATCAGAAACTTGTTTGTAACCATTTCAAACATTTTTCAACAATTTTTATTGTACTAAAACTTAACCCTTCTGTCAATAAATTTCACCTTTTCATTAATGTATGAGTACCCGAGTACCAACTGCGTGTTTTCGACACGTTACTGCAACATTATCTTTATAGCAAGTGGGCATCGAACATTCTTTCTCGTTATATTTAAATGGTTTTCAAAGTACAAAGGCCCTTCGTATTTTCATTCCAATTTTACGGCCGATGAAATTTCCAACACACTTTAAATATTTAATTACTTTCGATGCTCGGGTACTCGTTAATTGACAGAATGATTTAGCGGTGTGTTCTTTAAAAAATAAAATATGTTTACTACATATGTTTCGTTTACGATTAAAAATTTCGATTATGAAAAGATTTATGGTACGTTAGGTGAAATCAAAAAATGAATGGTATGCTCACTGCTGTTACTCCTCCGTTTGTCACGAATATTTGGTACGTTCGATGCGTCAGATTGACAGGTTGTTGATATTTGGAATTTTTGAACGCTCAAACGAAACACGGTCATCAAAACAAGTTCCACATCTTCTCTGACCTCTCTTAATTGCAAAGGACGACAAATGTGATTTTTTACCGCGCTTTGTATTACCATATTAATGCGATTTATTTTTTCGGTAGAAGTGGTGTCAGGATCAAAAACTTCGAGTCCATTGTTGAAAATATTTTTCAGCGGTAAAAGATGATTGAACTTAGTAGTTTTAATCCAACATCTCCTCTCCTCATCGTAATCGGTGGAGGCCACAGATGCATTATTCTGAAACCGAGAATACCAATGGTAATGTCTGTGATATCTTCATTCAATTTCTTAATTGCTTTATTCAAGTTTACATTTTTGCAGGCATAACTTTTATATGTGTGTTATAATTTAAAAAATCAGGTTATTACATTTAAGTTAATCTAAATGAAGAAGAGTTAGATTTATAGAGATATTTCGATAAGCAAGGTTTCTGGATATTATTAAAGAATCTACCATTAAAAGATTGCTCAGTGACAAATTTAAGATGTGTCAAAGCTTCAAATCTTTATTTTACTTAAAATATTTTTTTTTATTATTACCTTTTTAACGCTTAATAAATCTTTCAGAGTGAAAAAGTTTTCGTTAATAATGTTTTTACATATCATTTTATACAAACAGGAAAGCACAATTTGACTATTTTCGATAATTGTATCCATCATATAATACAAAAATGCTTCAGAATTAATTACCTCTGATTGTTCGGAGTCTCTCCTTAATGAGTAGTATTGTATCAAGTCGTATTTAGGGACATTTTTTAAATTCAGGATGAACTTTAGGCTCTCCTCGATGGCACCGCTGGATATAAAGTATACCATCAAAAGTCCCTCATATATGCTATGCGAACTGAAGGCAATATCAGTTTGCGGATTGACCACAAAAAATTTATACACACATTCGATCGCAAAATGGAAACGCGCCTCCGTCAGTATTTTCTCTGGCGAATAGAAAAGACGAATAAAAAAAATATAAAAAATAAAAAGAAAGTGACAAAAGAGAAATATTAGTAATAGAAAGTAACAATAAATTTTAATTGCAATTAAAAACTTAATCATAACATTTAACAATACATGAAATAAAATATATTATAAATACAATGAACAATGTATCGAAATTTTTTCGACATTTATTTTACATGTGTAAGAATAAATTTTATTATAACTCAAATTTAATTTTAAACTCGAAGGACGATAAATCAACAATAAACATATAATAATCATCGAAAAAAAAGAGGAAAAGATTCGCAGATGTATTCTTATCTATGTTTACTAACATGACTATATTCAAACTTCGTCTAATACGTAACGAACTTGAAACGATATTTCACTTATATTTCCAGGAAATAGAATAAACGCGAGACTCAAGATCGACTCATTATTATTGATAAAATATAAATAGTAATATTTAATACTTAACAATGAAGAAATTATATTCTGCAATGATTCTATCTGATTCTAACATTCAATCAAGTTTTGTGTCGTCTACGCTGTGGAAGTCATACCTTCAAATTAAACTTATTTTGTGTATATTTAAAATGCGAAATAATTCGCTAAATTAAAATAATGTTCGTAGGTTTCGGAAAAAAGTACGCGACTCTAGAGTTTTCAAATTGCTAAACCTGCCCCAAGTGATGGTCACTAAATTATATCGAAATATAAGTTT
Source organism: Lasius platythorax (assembly GCA_963971435.1). NCBI lineage: Eukaryota > Metazoa > Arthropoda > Insecta > Hymenoptera > Formicidae > Lasius > Lasius platythorax. The sequence continues at coordinate 5,678,676 of OZ020549.1, forward strand.
ACTAGGCAATATGTAAAATAATAATACAAAAAGAATATTTTCGTACCAATATACATTTTGGATTATTATCTATACAATAAATTAACGGCAAAATTACATGATTTTATAAGAGAATCATTAGACTCACCAATTTCAATTATCCGATCCTGTTCCATTTTTGTTTATACAATAGCAAAAGCAGAAACAAACACGTGGCCCGCGTGATGCACACAAGTCTTTTATTTATTGATTTGATCGCAATATTATTTAGCACCTGGACTTTCACTCGAGTGTTATGAGTTTACGTTACTATCAGATGTAATTTTTGCACTGTTTGTGTAACCGATTGTGAAATAATTTTGTTCTTTTGTGCTATATATCTGCGCCAAAGATTATTTTGTACAATTTTCGAATCTGAAACCGTCCTCGATCTTTGATTCTTCATCCCAGACTGAAGACAACCTTCTATCAATATCATGATATGCGCAAAAACACACAAATACGTACACGTACACACACACACACACACACACACACACACACACACACACACACACACACACACACACACGCACGCACGCACGCACACACACGCACACGCACGCACGCACGCACGCACGCACGCACGCACACAAAACAATAACAACACACACTCACTCACTCACTCACAGATACACATCAAACAAGACAGAAACATATCATTTGATATTGATGTCAAATAATTCAAAAATTATTTATAACTGTATTATTATCTTTAATTAAATATACAATATCTTATACATTGCGATATAATTACGAAAATATAAAGAAGAAGATATATATAGCGCACGTCAAGTAAAAAATATTCAAAATACTGTCATCGTTACTATTAACGTTTGATACATAGACAGGACCATGAAAAGTGGATTTAGATATAATATATTATCGAAAGAATAAATTATAAAACTGTTAACTATACTATTATTATAGCAAAATTAAAGTAGAGTAAAGTACAACGCATCGTTACACATATTTAAAAGAGAAGGATGCTTTTATTTATTTCCTGTTACATTACACCGCACAACTAACATTTTTAAAAAATGTTTAATCATTAATTAAATACATATGTACATAATAATATATAAATGTTGAATTTCGATAGTGAACCGTTTTCTCGCGTCCAAATATTTCTTCCATAGAATCGGATAAAATAAAATAATGAAATACATGCAGATATATTATTCATACATATATATATATGTATATATATATATATATATATATATATGTACATGTAAATATACATATATATACAATATATATATATGTATGTATGTATGTATATATATTCTCTGCTTTATCGAAAAATTCCTCATCTTAATATCATCAGACAATAATAACAGCTAACAAATCTACTAATAACATAATCTAAAATGCAAAACGATTTATTGAAATATAGTTAATGCTAGCAAATTTCGAAAAAAGTACGGGACTCTAGAGTATTCGAATCTATCGAATTGCAAGACCCACCAAGTGATGGCCTCTTTATTACATCGGAATATAAATTCACTGGTCAAGAATATATGAAATAATAACACAAAAAAAATATTTTCGTAGCAAATAACGAATATTTTAGATTATTATCTATTCGATAAGTCGACTACAAGATTACGTGATTTTACACAAGAACCTTTCGACTCACCAATTTGGGATGACAGTTTCTTTTCCATTTCTGTATATACAATAGCAAAAGCAGTAACAAACACCGCAACAAACAGTGGCCTGCACGCAAGTCTTTTATTTATTTGCTTTGATCGCAATATTATTTAATACTATAGTTTCGCTCGCGTATGTTTAGTTATTAACGGATATAATTTTTGCGCTGGCAGTAGAGCCGAGTGCGAAATAATTTTGTCCTCTCGATATATATCTTCGCCTGAGATACTTTTGTACAATTTTCAAATTTGAAGCCGTCCTCTCGTTTGATTCTTCATCCTAGAACGGAAGAAAATTTTTGTATCGTGATATGCGCATATACACCCACTCTTACTCACAGACACATATAAAAAGACACAGAATATATCATTTTGTTAATGTCGAATATTCAAGATTTATTTATAAGTATACTAAATATACGTTACTTATCTCATACATCATGATACGTTACTTATCTCATACATCATGATACATGAAAATATAAGGAAAGAGATATATGTAGCGTACATCAGGTGAAAAAGAGAGTCAAAATTCTACCATCCATTCTATTAACACATGGAGAGGACCATAAAAAAAGTGGATTTAAATATAATATAATTTCGAAAAAATAAATTATAATTTTATTAACTATAGTTAAGTATAGTAATATTATAGCAAAATTAAAATAGAGTTATATACATCGCATGATTACACATATTTGAGAGAGGAAGATACTTTTATTCCTTTTCCTATTATCATCGCACAATTAATATTTTTACAAATTTTTAAGCATTATTTAAATACATATGAACATAACAATATATAAATGTTAAATTTCGATAGCGAAGCATTACCTCACTTCCAAATATATCTTCTATAGAAACCGAAACAATGAATTAATGACGTACCTACAAATATATTATACATACATACGTACATACATATACATTTGTATATGTACATATATATACATATGTATGTATTTTACGTATTATATATATTTATTAGGTACTTTGTCGAAATTTAACACCTACATATCATAAGACAATATTATCAGCGCCTCCTAATGTAACTTATGTTTCATGTCCTTCTCTTCAGTTAATTAAAAAAGCAAGGAATTAAAAAACAATGAAATTCAAACGCAAGAATAAATTATTGAGAATCACATAACAGATTATATATTTTCGAAAAAACTTTGATGATACGAGCTTTTCACTTTTTCTGGAGCTTCCAAAAATTCATAAATGTAATAGGAAGCAAACATTAAATTTGAGTAACCTAATAATTGAATTATTTCATCGATCTCTATATTTTTAATAGAAGCTGCTCATTGAATATAGCGCGCACAAAATATAATGCATTTTAATTCTAATCGACAATAGGTTGAATCGAAAGAGGAAAAATATAGCTTTGATAATTACTTCATTTTCCAATATCTATAAATCTGTTACTCGTAGCAATCGCTTCATAGTGTAAGTCCGACTCGTGTACCCCCGAACTTTCAAAGAAAAATTTAATTTGACGGTCTAAACCGGCAAGCAATTCAGACTGCGGCTTTTATTAAAAGCGCCGGCAAAAAGGACGTTTCGACGCTGTTTATCATAGATCAGCCAGACGTACGGAAAATAGTAATTCTGGCTGATTTTGTTGCAGTCCGAAGAGAGAACATGATAATCCTCTTGCCCGGTGTAGATCACGTTGACTGCACCCGCGACGGTGTCCTCTTCCGTGACCTTGACGTGAGTTCGGTGCACGGCATTGCCGAAATGAACACTGTCGTCGTCCACGAAGAAACTGTCCAGGTTGATCGCGTCAGGCTTCACTAATTCTTCAATACCTAGATCTCGCAGCAACGCACGCATTGGCATGTATGTCTCCAAATCGAAGTTCGGACTTTTCGTAAAATCTGAAACATCTTCTGATAGCGTATCACTTTCTAGCAGATTGCGCAATGTGCAGATTCCCTCCTCGGTCGACAATCGCTCGATCAAATCGCAAATTATACCATTGACTATAGGGAACCTTCTGACCAAGGCACCTGGGATCATCGAACTAGGTATTAACATGAACAGCGATCTGTCCTCATTTGTGTAAGGGAACTCGTACACGAACATGCTTAATTCGTCAGATAAGCCTGAGAGAAAAATAGACGTTGCGAATATAAAGAACAATAAATAATTGTCAAGATATATGAATCAATGAAAACGGAAATACATTCGGTCGTTGCGTATAAAATATCGCTTTTATATCAATCATTTTTGAGAATTCATATATTTCTCACATTTTTAAGAATAAAGCATCGTGCGCGTAAGCAAATTTTGATCGAGTGTTGGAAAATTGATAATGGAATAAATGGCAAAGCGGTAAAGGGCAAAGTAAAAATTAAAATAAAAAATGTTTACAAGATGTTTCGTTTACGATTAATTGAAAAAATTCGATTATGAAAAGATTTATGGTACATATCTCAGGTGAAATCAAGAAATACGTGATATACATACAATTTTTACGCTTTCGTTTGTCAAGAAAACTCGGTATGTTCGATGCGTCAGGTTCGCAGGTCGTTGAGAATTGAAATTTTTGAACATTGAAACAAAGCGCGGTCATTAAAACAAGTTCCATATCATCTTTGACCTCTCTAAATTTCACAGGAAAATAAATGTGATTTTTTACCACGCTTTGTATTGCCATATTAATGCGATCTGTTTTCTCGGTAGGAGTGTTGTCAGGACCAAAAACTTCGAGTCCATTGTTGAAAATATTTTTCAGCGGTAAAAGGTGATTAAAATTAGTAGCTTTAATCCAACATTTTCTCTCTGCAACGTAATCGGAGGAAGCCGCAGATGCATTATTCTGAAACCGAGAATATCAATGGAAATATTTGTGACATCTTCATTCCATTTCTTAATTGCTTTATTCAAGTTTACATTCTTGCAAACATATTATTTATATGTGTGTTATAGTGTAAAAAATCGGCAAGTTACTACATTTAAATTATTCTAAATGAAAAGAGTCAGAATTATAGAGATATTTCGATAAGCAAAGTTTCTGGATTTTATTAAAGAATCTACCATTGAAAGATTGCTCAGTGACAAATTTAACATTTGTTAAAGCTTCAAATTTTTATTTCAGTTAAAATATATTTCCTTTATTGTCACCATTTTTACCGCTTAATAAATCTTTTAGAGTAACAAAGTTTTAATTAATAATTGTTTTTACATATCATTTTATACAATCAGGCATGCACATTTTGACTATATTTCCTTCATTGTATCCATCATATAATGCAAAAATGCGTCTGAATTATTTACCTCTGATGTTAGCTCAGAGTTCCTCCTTGATGAGTAGTATTGTATCAAGTCATATTTGGGGATATTCGATAAAAACAGGCTGTGTTTTAGGCGCTTTTCTAAGTCACCGCTGGATATAAAGTAAACCGACAAAAGTCCTTTATATATGCTATGCGGACTGAAAGAAACATCATCCTTCTGCTTTATCATCATAAATCTATGCAGACATTTGATCGCAAACTGGAAATGCGCCTCCGTCAATATTGTCTCTGGCGAATAGGAAAGACGAATATGAAAAAAAGTTGACAAAAGAGAAATATTAAAAATAGAAAGTAACAATAATTTTTAATTACAATTAAAAACTTTAACATAACATTTAACAATACATGTAACAAAAAATATTTTAAATACAATTAATAATGTTTCGAAATTTATTCGACAATTATTTTGCATGTGTAAGGATAAATTTGATTATAACTCAAATTTATAATTTTAAAATTGAAAGATAAAATTAACAATATACATATAACGCCAATCGAAAAATAAGAGAAGGAAGTTCGTAGATATATTCTTACCTCTTTATGATTACTAACATGACAACATTCAAATTTCGTTTAATACGTAACGAACTCGGAAAACAATATTTTATTTATATTTCTAGCTAATAGAATAAACGCGAGATTGAAGATTGATAAATTATTATTAATAAAACTTAATAGTAATATTTAATACTTAACAATAAAGAATTTACATTCTGCAATGATTCTATCAAATTCTAACATTCAATCAAGTATACTTTGCGTCGATTACGCTGTGAAAGTCATACCTTATAATTAAACTTATTTTGTGTGTATTTAAAACGTGAAGTAATTTGCTAAAATAAAATAATGCTAGCAGATTTCGAAAGAAAAGTACGCGACTCTAGAGTATTCAAATTGCAAGACCTGCCAAGTGATGGCCACTAAATTACATACATCGAAATATAAATTCATTGGATAAGAATACATAAAATAATAACACAAAAAGAACATTTTCGGACCAATGTATATTTTAGATTATTATCTATACGATAAATTGACGGCAAAATTACATGATTTTATAAAAGAATCTATAGACTCACCAATTTCAGTTATCTGTTTCTGTTCCATTTCTGTTTATACAATGGCAAAAGCAGGGACAAACACCGGCCTGCGTGAAGCACACAAGTCTTTAATTTAATTGATTTGATCGCAATATTATTTAGCAACTGTACTTTTGCTCGTGTATTATTAGTTTGCGTTACTATCAGATGTAATTTTTGCACTGTGTGATATATATATCTGCGCCTGAGATTTTTTTGTACAATTTTCAAATTTGAAGCCATCCCTTCGCTTGATTCTTCATCTTATACTGAAGAATTCTATCAAAATCATGACATGCGCATAAACACACGAATACACACACAACCATAACAACACGCACACACTCACTCACAGATCCACATAAAAAAATACCGAAACATATTATTTGATATTAATGTCAAATGGATTCAAAAATTATTTATAACTGTACTATTATCAGTGACTAAATTATCTATATTTGAATATACGTTATCTCACACATTGTAATATAATTACGAATATATAAAGAAGATAAATATAGCGCACGTCCAGTTAAAAAGGATTCAAAATTTTATCATCGATTCAATTAATGTTTGAGAGGATCATGAAAAGAAGATTTAGATATAATATATTATAGAAAGAATAACTTATAAAACTTTTAACTATAGTAATATTGTAGCAAAATTATAATAAAGTTAAGTACATCGTATCGTTACACATATTTGAGAAAGAAAGAAACTTTTATTTTTTTTTCAAGTTACATTACACCGTACAATTAACATTTTTACAAATTTTTAAACGTTATTTCAATACATATGTACATAATAATATATAGTTGTCAAATTTCGACAGCAAACCCTTATCTCGCTTCCAAATAATTCTTTTATAGAAATCGAAAAAATGAATTAATGACGTACATACCGATATATTATACATACATACGTACATACATATACATGTGTATATGTACATATATATACATATGTATGTATTTATGTATTATATATATATTCATTACTTTGTCGAGATTGATCACCTACATATCATAAGACAATAATATCAGCGCCTTCTAATGTAACTTATGTTTTTCTTTTCAGTTAATTAAAAAAGCAAAGAATTAAAAAAACAATGAAATTAAAACGCAAGAATAAATTAATAAGAGTCACGTAACAGATTATATTTTCGAAAAAATTTTGATGATACGAGCTTTTCGCTTTTTCTGGAGCTTCCAAAAATTCATAAATGTAATAGGAAGCAAACATTAAATTTGAGTGACCTAATGATTGAATTATTTCATCGGTCTCTATATTTTTAATAGATGCTGCTCATTGAATATATCGCGCACAAAATATAATGCATTTTAATTCTAATCGACAATAGGTTGAATCGAAAGAGGAAGAATATAGCTTTTATAATTACATCATTTTCCAATATCTATAAATCTGTTACTTGTAGCAATCGCTTCATAGTGTATGTCCGACTCGTGTACCCCCGAACTTTTAAAGAAAAATTTAATATAACGGTCTAAACAGGCGAGCAACTCTGACTGCGGAATTATTAATTATTATTGGAAAAACCGGCAAAGAGGACGTTCCGACGCTGTTTGTCATAGATCAGCCAGACAAACGGAAAATTGTAATTCAGGACGTTTATCTTATTGCGCGAATCGGGAACAAGATAATCCTCTTGTCCGGTGTAGATCATGTTAACTGCACCCGCGACGGTGTCCTCTTCCGTGACCTTGATGTGAGTTCGGTGCACGACATTGCCGAGATGTACACTGTCGTCGTCCACGAAGAAACTGTTCAGGTTGAACGCGTCAAGCTTCAATAATTCTTCAATGTCTAGATCTCGCAGCAGCGAACGCATTGGCAGATTTATCTCCACCTCGAACGTCGGACCTATCATGGAATAGTCCTCCGATAGCGTATCACTATCTAGCAGATTACGCAATGTGCAGTTTGCTTCCTCGGTCGACATTCGCTGGATCAAATCGAAAATGACGTCATGGTCTATAGGGAACTTTCTGACCTTATAGTCATCTAAGCTTATCAAACCAGGTAAAAACACGAACAGCGACCTGTTCTCATTTGTGTAGGGGAACTCGATCACGTGCATGTTTAATTCACCACAGAAGACTGAAAGAAAAATAGACGTTGTTAATATAGAGAACAATAAATAGTGATCAAGATAGATGAGTCAATGAAAGCGGAGATACATGCGATCGTTGCGTATAAAATATCGCTTTTATATCAAGCATTTTTTGAGAATTCATATAATATTTCTTACATTTTTAAAAATGAAACATCATTTGTGTAAACACATTTTGATCAATTGTTGGAAAATTGAAAATAAAATAAATGGCAAAGTGATAAAAATTAGAAACTTGTTTTTAACCATTTCAAACATTTTTTAATAATTTTTATTGTACTAAAATTTAATCCTTCTGTGAATAAATTTTCACCTTTTCATCAATGTATGAGTACCCGAGTACCAACTACGTGTTTTCGACACATTACTGCAACATTATCTTTATAGCAAGTACTAGGCATCAAACATTCTTTCTCGTTATATTTTTGATGGTTTCCAAAGTACAAAGGCCCTTTGTATTTTCTTTCCAATTTTACGGCCGATGAAATTTCCGGCACACTTAAAATATTTAAAGTTACATTCGATGTTCGGGTACCCGTTAATAGATAGAATGATTAAGTGGTATGTTCTTTACAATATAAAATATGTTTACGAGATACGTTTCATTTACGATTACTTGAAAAAATTCGATTATGAAAAGATTTATGGTACGTAAGTCAGATGAAATCAGAAAATGAGTGATATGCTCACAGCTGTTGCCCTTCCGTTTGTCAAAAGGATTCGGTACGTTCGATAAGGCAAGTTGACAGGTCGTTGATATTTGGAATTTTTGAACGTTCAAACGGGACACGGTCATCAAAACAAGTTCCATATCATCTCTGCCCTCTCTTAATTTCACGGGATGACAAATGTGATTTTTTATCGCGCTTTTTATTGCCTCATTAATGCGATCTATTTTCTCGGTAGGAGTGTTGTCAGGATCAAAAATTTCGAGTTCATTGTTGAAAATATTTTTCAGCGCTATAAAATGATTGAACTTAGTAGTTTTAATCCAACATCTCCTCTCATCATCGTAATCGGTGGAGGCCGCAGATGCATTATTCTGGAACCGAGAATATCAATGGAAATGTCTGTGAGCTCTTCATTCCATTTCTTAATTGCTTTATTTAAGTTTACATTTTTGCAGGCATAACTTTTATATGTGTGTTTTAATTTAAAATATCGGCAAGTAATTACATTTTAGTTAATCTAAATAAAGAAGAGTCAGAATTATAAAGATATTTCGATAAGCAAGGTCTCTGGATCGTATTAAAAAATCTACTATTAAAAGATTGCTCTGTAACAAATTTAAGATGTGTCAAAGCTTCAAATCTTTATTTCACTTAAAATATTTTTCCTTTGTTATCTCTTCTTTTACCGCTTAATAAATCTTTCAGAGTGGCAAAGTTTTCGTTAATAATTGTTTTTACATATTATTTTAGACATTCAAGCATGCACATTTTGATTATTTTCCATCATTGTATCCATCATATAATACAAGAATGCATCAAAATTTTTTACCTCTGATTGCTCGGAGTCTACCCTTAATGAGTAGTATTGTATCAAATAGTAGTGTATCAAGTCGTATTTGGGGACATCTGATAAATACAGGATGTGTTTTAAGCGCATCTCGATGGCACCGCTGGACATAAAGTAAACCAACAAAAATCCCTCATATATGCTATGCGGACTGAAGGCAATATCACTTTGCGGATTGATCAGAAAAAATTTATACAGACATTTGATCGTAAACTGGAAACGCGCCTCCGTCAGTATTTTCTCTGGCGAATAGAAGAGACGAATAAAAGAAATTAAAAGAAAGTGACAAAAGAGAAATATTACTAACAATAAAAAAGTAACAATAAATTTTAATTACAATTAAAAACTTAATCATAACATTTAACAATACATGTAATAAAAAATATTTTAAATACAATAAACAAAGTATCAAAATTTATTTGACAATTATTTTGCATGTGTAAGAATAAATTTTATTATAACTCAAATTTAATTTTAAACACAAAAGATAAAATCAACAATATACATATAATGCCAATCGAAAGAGAAGAGAAAAAGATTCGCTGATGTATTCTTACCTACATATGTTTACTAACATGACTATATTCAAGCTTCTTCTAAGTAACGAACTCGGAAAGCATCTCCAGGTAATAGAATAAACGCGATATTCGAAATCGACGGATTCGTATTGATGAAATATAAATAGTAATATTTAATACTTAACAATGAAAAAATTATATTCTGCAATGAATCTATCTGATTCTAACATTCAATCATCAAGTTTTATGTGGTTTACGCTGTGGAAGTCATACCTTCAAATTAAACTTATTTCGTGTACATCTAAAGCGCGAAATTATTCGCTAAAGTATAAATAATGCTAACAGATTTTGAAAAAATGTACGCGACTCTAGAGTATTCAAATTGCAAGACCTGCCACTAAATTACATCGATAAGTGATGGCCACTAAATTACATCGAAATATAAATTCACTGGATAAGAATACATAAAATAATAACACAAAAAGAACATTTTCGGACCAATGTATATTTTAGATTATTATCTTTACGATAAATTGACGGCAAAATTACATGATTGTATAAAAGAATCTTTAGACTCACCAATTTCAGTTATCCGTTTCTGTTCCATTTCTGTTTATACAATGGCAAAAGCAGGGACAAACACCGGCCTGCGTGAAGCACACAAGTTTTTAATTTAATTGATTTGATCGCAATATTATTTAGCAACTGTACTTTTGCTCGTGTATTATTAGTTTGCGTTACTATCAGATGTAATTTTTGCACTGTTAGTGGAGCCGAGTGTGAAATAATATTGTTCTCTTGTGGTATATATCTGCGCCCGAGATTCTTTTGTACAATTTTCAAATCTGAAGCCGTTCTCTCACCTGATTCTTCATCCTAGACTGAAGAAAATTTTTTATCAATATCATGACATGCGTATAAACACCCTAATACGCACACACACACACACACACACACACACACACACACACACACACACAACAATAACAACACACACTCACAGATACACATAAAACAAACAGAAACATGTCATTTGATATTGACGTAAAAAAAATTCAAAAATTATTTATAACTATATTATTATCTATAACTAAATTATCTATAATTAAATATAAGTTATCTCATATATCGTGATATAATTACGAATATATTAAGAAGATATATATAGCACACGTCAAATAAAAAAAAAATTCAAAATTCTATCATCGACTCTATTAATGTTTGACACATGGACAGGACCATCAAGAGGATTTAGATATTATATATTATCGAGAAAGTGAATTATAATGCTATTAGCTATATCAAAATATTATAACAAAATTAAAATATATAAAGTTAAGTACATGGCATGGTTACACATATTTGAGGGAGAAAGACACTTTTATTTCTTTTTCTATTACATCCACCGCACAATTAACATTTTTACAAATTTCGTAAGCATTATTTAAATAAATATGTAAACACAATTATATATAAATCTTAAATTTCAATAACGTAGCATAATCTCGCTCCCAAATGTTTCTTCCAAAAAATCCGAAAAGAATAAATTAATGACGTATAAACAGGTATATTATACATACATGCGTACATACATACTTATATATATATATATATATATATATATATGTATGTATAAATATTCACTGCTTTATCAAAATATATCACCTACATATCATCAGACAATAATGAGCACTTTGTAATGTAAATTATGTTTTATATCCTTCTCTTCAGATAATAAAAAAAGCAAGAAATTATAAAAAACAATGAAATTCAAATGTGAGAATAAATTATTGAGAATCCCGTAACAGACTACATTTTCGAAAATACTTTAAAGAATACGTGCCTTTCTCTTTTCTTAGAGCCAGAAAATTCATAAATCTAATAGCCAGCAGACATAAAATTTGAGTAACCCAAAAGATTGATTTATTTTATCGGTCTCCAAATTTTTAATAGAAATTGCTCATACAGTATATCGCGTACAAAATATAATTCACCATCACTCAAATCGACAAAAGATTGAATCGAGAGATGAAGATTATAGCTTCGATAATTACAGTATTTTCCAATAACTACAGATCTGTTACTCGTAACAATCGTTTCATAGTGTATGTCCGACTCGTGTATCTCTAAACATTCAAAGAAAAATTTAATTTGTATCCGACGATCTAATCTAGAGAATAGGCGAATTTATTGAAAGCGCCGACAAAGAGGATGTCTTTACGCAGTTTATCATAAATCAGCCAGATGAACGGATAATTGTTATTCACGACGCATTGCTTAGTGCTCGAACAGCGCTCTTGTCCGGTGTAGATCACGGTTGCCGAACCAGCGATTGTGTCCTCTTCCGTGACCTTGACGTGAGTTCGGTGCACGGCATTGCCGAGGTGCACACTCTCTTTGTTCTCCACGAAAAAACTGTTCAGGTTGATCGCATCGGGCATCAATAATTCTTCGGCACCTAAAGCTCGCAGCAGCTTACGGATTGGCAGATTTCTCTCCAACTCGAAGTTCGGCCGTGTAAGTAGAGTCGAGAAGTATGTATCTGTAACATCTTCCGATGTCGTATCACCATTTAGCAGATTGCGCAATTCGCAAATTCCCTCCTCGGTCGACAATCGCATGATCAAAACGTAAATGTTAGTTACGTTTTCGTCCATTTTGATCCTCCAGTAACTTTTCTTTTTTGAAGCAGGTAACAACACGAACAACGACGTGCTCTCATTCTTGTAGGGGAACTCGCTCACGTGCATGCTTAATTTGTGGTAGAAGACTAAAAGAAAAGACGTTGAGAATGTGGAGAATAATAAATAGTGGTCAAGATAGATAAATCAATAAAAACGGAAATACATTCGTTCGTTGCGTATAAAATATCGCTTTTATATCAAGTATTTTTTGAGAATTTATATAATATTTTTCATATTCTTAAGAATAGAAAATCATTTGCTTAAACAGATTTTGATCAAGTGTCGGAAATTTGAAAAAGAAATAAGGTGCAGAGCGGTAAAAATCAGAATGTTGTTTTTAACAATTTTAAACACTTATCAACAATTTTTATTGCACTATAATTTAACCCTCCTGTCAACGCATAATTTTTCATCTTTTCATCAATGTATGGATATCCGGATATCCGTTCATTGACAGAGTGATTAATCTGTACGTCTTTTACAAAATAAAACATGTTTATAAAATATGTTTCATTGATGATTAATTGAAAAAATTCGATTATGGAAAGATTTATAGTACGTAAGTCAGGTAAAATCAAGAATTGAGGTATGCTCACAGCTTTTATGCTTTGGATTGTCAAGAAGACTCGGTACGTTCGGTTCATCAGATTGACAGTCCGTTGAAATATGGAATTTTTGAACGTTGAAACGAAGCACGGTCATCAAAATAATGTCCATATCTTCTCTGATTACGCCTAATTGCACGGGATCACGAATGTGATCTTCCATCATTTTTTTTATCATTTCATTAGTTTCTTTTAATGTCGTGATAGGATTGTTGATAATTTCAAACGCTTTTAATTCACTTCTGAAAATGGATCTCATCGGAGAAAGGAATGAAAACTTATTAATCCAACATATACTGTCATCATCGTAATCAGAGGAAATCGCAGATGTATTTTTCTAGAATCGAGAACATCAAAGAAAATGTGTGTAAGATTTTCATTCATTCTTAAATAAAAGACTTCTGTCATTTTTAAATTGTCTTATTCAATTTTTTTCATGCAAGCAGAATCTTTATGTTATAATTTAAAAAATGACATCACTTTATTCAAATTAATTTATATAAAAAAAGAGTCAGAATTAGATATCTTGATGCAAGATTTCTGGATTTTATTAAAGGATCTATCATTAAAACATATTCAAAGATTGCTCAGTGACAAATTTAAGATATGTCAAAGATTCGAATCTTTATTTCGCTTAAAATATATATATTTTTTTTTTTGTTACCGTTTTATCGTTTAATAAATCTTTCAGAGTGGCAAAGTTTTCGTTTGATAATTGTTTTTACATGTCATTTTATACAATCAATACAGGCATGCAAATTTCGACTCTTGTTATAACATTGTTTACATCATTTAATGCAAAAATGCATCAGAATTACTTACCTCCGATTGTAGCTTTATTCTTGATGAGTAGTATTGTATCAAGTCATATTTGGGGACATTTGATAAATAAAGGATATCTCTTAGACGATCCTCGATGGCACCGCTGGATATAATATAAACCAACAAAAGTCCCTCATATATGCTATGCGGACTGAAGGCAAAATTTTTCTTGGCCTTGATCTGCATAACTTCATGCAGACATTTCATCGCGAACTCAAAACGCGCCTCCGTCAATATTATCTCTGGCGATTAGAAATAATGAGGTAGAAAAAAATCAAGCAACATTGACAAAAAAGAAATATTACAAATAGAAAGTAGCAATAAATTATAATTAAAGTTAATAAATTAATCATAATAGTTAACAATATATGTATCAAAAATATGTTAAATGTAAAGTATAATGTATAGAAATTTATTTGACAATTATTTTGCATGTGTAATAGTAAATTTTATTACAACTTGAAATATAATTTTAAACTCGAAAAACTTTAAAATCAACAATGTACATATAATGACAATCGAAAGAGAAGAAGAGGAAATTCGCAGATGTATTCTTACATATGTTTACTAACATATTTACTACTATTCAATCTTCGTTTAAAAGAGGAAAGGAGGCAAATTTGGAATACTGTTGGCTGTTGGTAATTTAAAATACCGAAGTATAAAAAATAATTTATAAGAGAAGATTATATAAGACGAAGAAGAAAGATTTATAAGAATTTATAAGAGAACAATAATTTATAAAAGAACAGATGATTATATAAGACGAAGAAGATTTAGAAAATGTGAATGTAATTCGAAGTACCCTATTCCAAATTACCAGCACATTAACCAAATCACCTTTTTCTGTGATTTTTCAATCAAGCCAAAGTTTCAGGCACTTTTTGATTTCAAATACTGTTGTTATTTTTTGATTGATAATATATTAGTTTTCCTACGCTTAGAAGTAGTATTCATTATTCAGCTACTCACACATGGTTATTTATAATTTTTTTTCAAACTAGTATTCCAAATTTGCTTCCCTTCCTCTACGTTATTCGTAAAACTTGATATTTTATTTATATTTCCAGCAAATATTATAAAGTACATGCAAAATTCGAAATCGATGGAATACGACAATTGATAAAATTTAATAGTAATATTTAATATTTAACAATAAAAAAATTATATTCTGCAATGATTCTATCTGATTCTAACATTCTAACATTCAAGTTTTGTGTCGTCTACGCTGTAGAAGTCATACCTTCAAAATAAACTTATTTTGTGTATATCTAAAACGGGAAATAATTCGCTAAAATAAAATAATGCTAGCAGATTTTGAAAGAAGTACGCGACTCTAGAGTATTCGAATTGCAAAACTTGCCAAGTGATGGCCTCTAAATTACATCGAAATATAAGTTTACTTGACAACAATATATAAAATAATAACACAAAAAGAACATTTTCGGACCAATGTATATTTTAGATTATTATCTATACGATAAATTGACGGCAAAATTACATGATTTTATAAAAGAATCTTTAGACTCACCAATTTCAGTTATCCGTTTCTGTTCCATTTCTGTTTATACAATGGCAAAAGCAGGGAAAAACACGTAGGCTGCGTGAAGCACACAAGTCTTTTATTTAATTGATTTGATCGCAATATTATTTAGCAACTGTACTTTCGCTCGTGTATTATTAGTTTGCGTTACTATCAGATGTAATTTTTGCACTATTAGTAGAGCCGAGTGTGAAATAATTTTGTTCTCTTGTGGTATATATCTGCGCCTAAGATTCTTTTGTACAATTTTCAAATCTAAAACCGTTCTCTCTCACTGGGTTCTTCATTCCAGACTGAAGACAACCTTCTATCAATATCATGACATGCGCATAAACACACGAATACACACACACACACACACACACACACACACACACAAGAATAACAACACACAAGAATAACAACACACACTCACTTACTCACAGGTACACATAAAAAGAGACAGAAACATATCATTTGATAAGGATAAATAAATTCAAAAATAATTTATAACTGTACTATTATCTATAACTAACTTATCTATAATTAAAAATACATTATCTTATACATCGTAATATAATTACGAAAATATAAAGAAGGAGATATATATATATCGCACGTCAAGTAAAAAAAAGTCAAAATTTTATCATCGATTCTATTAATGTATGACACATAAACAGGTCCATAAAAAGAGAATTCAGATATAATATATTATCGTAAAAATAAATTATAAAATTATTAAGTATTGTAATATTATAGCAAGATTAAAATGGAGTATAGTACAACGCTTCATTACACATATTTGAGAGAGAAAGATGCTTTTATTTTCTTTCCTGTTACAGTTCACCGCACAATTATAATTTTAAAAAATGTTTCAGCATTAATTAAATACATATGTACGTAATAATATACAAATGTTGTATTTCGATAGTGAACCGTTATCTCGCTTTCAAATTTCTGCCAAAGAATCGGAAAAAAATAAATTAGAAATGCCATATATGCAGATATATTATACATACATACACATATATATATATGTTGTGTATATGTAAATATATACATATATACAACATATATATGTATATATGTATATATATTCTCTGCTTTATCAAAATTTTTCATATTAATGCCATCAGACAATAATAACAGCGCTTTCTAATGTAAATTATGTTTAGTGTCCCTCTCTTCAGTTAATTAAAAAAGCAATAAGTTATAAAATAATGAAATTCGAATGTGACAATAAATTAATGAGAATCTCGTAACAAACTACATTTTCGAAAATACTTTAAAGAATACGTGCCTTTCTCTTTTCTTAGAGCCAGAAAATCCATAAATCTAATAGCCAGCAGACATAAAATTTGAGTGACCCAAGAGATTAATTTATTTCATCGGTCTCCAAATTTCTAATAAAAGTTGCTCATAGAATATATCACGCATGACATACATATAATGCATTTTAACTCCAATTGACAAAAGGTTGAATAAAGAAAGGAAGAATATAACTTCTAAAATTACATCATTTTCCAATAACTGAAGAAAAATTTAATATGTCGACGGACTAAAATGACGACGAACTCAGCATTTATTGAAAGCACCGGCAAATAGAACGTTCCGACGCAGTTTGTCATAGATCAGCCAGACGTACGGAAAATTGGAATTCGGGACGGTTCGCTTGGAGCCCTCAGAGTTCTCTTGTCCGGTATAGATCACGTTGACCGCACACGCGACGGTGTTCTCTTCCGTGACATTGACGCAAATACGGTGCACGGCATTGCCGAGGTGCACAATCTCTCTGTTCCTCACGAATAATCTGTCCAGGTTGATCGCCTCGAACCTCAATAATTCCTCAATACCTAGATCTCGCAGCAGCGCACGCATTGGCATGTCTCTCTCCAAACAGAAGATCGGATTTATCGTGAAGTTTGTAATATCTTCCTGCGTCGTATCACTATCTAGCAGATTGCGCAATTTGCTGATTCCCTCCTCGGTCGTCAATCGCTCGATCAAATCGCAAATGTTTTCGACGTTAGGATCCATGTCGTTCATCCAGTCACCTGAGATTACCGAAGCAGGTACGAACAAGAACAGCGACGTGTTCCCATTGTTGTAGGGGAACTCGCTCACGTGCATGTTTAATTCGTAATAGAAGACTAAAAAAAAAAAAAAGTTGACAATATAGAGAACAATTAATAGGGGTCAAGATAGATGAATCAATGAAACCGGAAATATATTCGGTTGTTGCATATAAAATATCGCTTTTATATCAAGCATTTTTTGAGACATCATATGATATTTCTCACATTTTTAAGAATCATTTGCGTAAACACATTTTGATCGAGTATTGGAAAATTAAAAATGAAATAAGTGGCAAAGCGGTAAAGCGCATAGTAAAAATCAAAATGAAATATGTTTACAAAATGTTTCGTTTACGATTAATTGAAAAAATTTGATTATGAAAAGATTTATGGTAGGTAATTCAGGTGAAATAAAAAAATGAGTGGTATGCTCACAGCTGTTATTCTTCCGTTTGCCAAGAAGATTCAGATTATTCGATGCTTCAGATTGGCAGGTCGTTGATATTTGGAATTTTTGAACGTTGAAACGGAGTACGGTCTTCAAAACAAGTTCCATATCATCTCTGATATCATAATTATTCCATGTCAGATTTCCCATTCCTATTTTCACGGCACAAGAAATGTGATTTTTTACCGCAATTTGTATTTCCAAGTTAATGCTATGTATTTTCTCCATAGCAGTGTCTATAGCATCAAAAACTTTGAATCCATCGTTGAAAATATTTTTCAGCGGAATAAGGGGATTGAAATTAATATTTTTAATCCAACATCTTCTCTCAGCATCGTAATCGGTGGAGGCCGCAGATGCATTATTCTGGAACCAAGAATATCAATGGAAATGTCTGTGAGATCTTCATTCCATTTCTTAATTGCTTTATTCAAGTTTACATTTTTGCAGGCATTACTTTCATATGTGTGTTGTAATTTAAAAATCAAGTTATTAAGTTAATCTAAGTAAAGAAGAGTCAGATTTATAAAGATATTTCGATAAGCAAAGTTTCTGGATTATATTAAAGGATCTACCATTAAAAGATTGCTCTGTGACAAATTTAAGGTGTTAAAGCTTCAAATCTTTACTTTACTTAAAATATTTTTTCTTTATTGTTTCCTTTTTACTGCTTAATAAATCTTTCAGGGTGGCAAAGTTTTCGTTTGATAATTGTTTTTACATATCATTTTATACAATCAGGCATGCACATTATGACTATTTTTCCTTCATTGTATCCATCATATAATGCAAAAATGTGTCAGAATTATTTACCTCTGATTGCTCGGAGTCTCTCTCTAATGAGTAGTATTGTATCAATTCGTATTTGACAACATCTGTTAAATACAGGATGTGTTTTAGGCGCTCCTCGATGGCACCGCTGGACAGAAAGTAAACCATCAAAAGTCCCTCATATATGCTATGCGGACTGAAGGCAATATCATTTTTTGGCTCGATCAGCACAAATCTATACAGACATTTGATCGCGAACTGGAAACGCGCCTCCGTCAATATTTTCTCTGGCGAATAGAAAAGACGAATAAAAAAAAAGTTGACAAAAGAAAAATATTACAAATAGAAAAAGTAACAATATATTATAATTAATAAATTAATAAATTAATCAAAACATTAAATTAGAATAAATAAGTTAATTATAACATTAAACAATATATGTAATAGAAAATATTTTAAATACAATGAATAATGTATCGACATTTATTCGACAATTATTTTGTATGTGTAAAGATAAATTTTATTAGAATTCAAATATAATTATAGACTCGAAAGATGATAAAATCAACAAAAGAAGAAATTCGCAGATGTATTCTTATATGTGTTTACAAATATGACAAAATTCAAATTTCGTTTAATATGTAACGAAGTCGGAAAACGATATTTCACTTATATTTCCAGCAAATAGAATAAACGCGAGATTCGATGGATTATTATTAATGAAACTTAATAGTAAGTTTTAATACTTAACAATGAAGAAATTATATTCTGCAATGTTTCTATCTAATTCTAACTTTCAATCAAGTACACTTTGTATCGTCTACGCTGTGGGAATTATACTTTAAAATTAAACTTATTTTGTGTATATCTGAAACGCGAAATAGTTCGCTAAAATAAAATAATGCTATCAGATTTCGGAAAAAAGTACGCGATTCTAGAGTACTTGAATTGCAAAACCTGCCAAGTGATGTCCCCTAAATTACATCGAACTGTAAGTTCAATTGACAACAGTAAAATAATAACAAAAGAATATTTTCATATCAATGTATCTTTTAGATCATTATGTACGCGATACATTGACGACAAAATTACATAGTATTATACAAAAATCTTTGGACTCACCAATTTTAATTATCTGTTCCTGTTTCATTTTTGTTTATGCAATAGCAAAAACAAGGACAAACACGTGGTCCGCGTGAAGCACACAATTCTTTTATTTAATTGATTTGATCGCAAAATTATTTAGCAACTGTACTTTCGCTCGTGTATTATTAGTTTACGTTAATATCAGACGTAATTTTTGCACTGTTAGTAAAGTCGAGTGTGAAATAATTTTGTTCTCTTGCGATATATATCTACGCCTGAAATTCTTTTGTACAATTTTCAAATCTGAAGCCGTCCTCTCGCTCGATTCTTCATCCTAGACTGAGGACAACCTTCTATCAATATCACGACATGCGCATAAACACACGAATACACACACACACATACACACACACACACACACACACACACACAAAACAACACACACAGCAATAATAACACACACTCACTCACTCACAGATACACATAAAACAAGACAGAAGAATTCATTTGATATTAATATCAATAAAATTTAAAAATAATTTATAACTGTATTATTATCTATAATTAAATTATCTATAACTTATATACGTTATCTCATACATCATGATATAATTACGATAATATAAAAAGAAGATATATACATATATAGAGCACGTCAAATGAAAAAAAGTCAAAATTTTATCATCGATTCAATTAATGTTTGACACATGGAGAGGATCATGAAAAGAGGATTTCAATATAATATATTATCGAATGAATAACTTATAAAACTATTAACTATAGTAATATTGTAGCAAAATTAAAATAGATTTAAGTACATCGTATCGTTACATATATTTGAGAGAAAAAAAAACTTTTATTTTTTTTCCTGTTACATTGCACCACACAATTAACATTTTTAAAAAATATTTAAGCAATAATTAAATACATATATATGTACATAATAATATATAAATGTTGTATTTCGATAGCTAACCGTTATTTCGTTATCTCGCTTCCAAATATTTCTTCTAGAGAATCGGAAAAAATAAATTAATGACATATATCCAGATATATTACACATACATATATATATATATATATATATATATATATATATATATATATATGCGTGTGTATATATATATATGTATATATATGTATATATATGTAAATATATATATATATATATATATATATATATATATATATATATATATGCAACATATATATGGGAATATACATATATTTAGAATATACATATATTCTCTGCTTTATCAAAATTCCTTATCTTAATATCATTAGACAATAATAACAGCGCTTTCTAATGTAAACTATGTTTCATGTACTTCTCTTCAATTAATTAAAAAAGCAATAAGTTATAAAAGATAAAATTCGAATGTGAGAATAAATTAATGAGAATCCCAAAACAGACTACATTTTCGAAAATACTTTGAAGGAAACGAGCTTTTCTCTTTTTTTCGAGCTTCCGAAAATTCAAAAATCTAATAGCCAGCAGACATAAAATTTGAGACCGTTGTTAAGTTAGCACCCTCACCATAAAAAATCGAAATAACATATATGCAGAAATTAAGTGCTCTTTATGTGCTAATTATGTGCTCCATGGACGATTTTTGTGCTCGAGCGGTTTAGCGGGAAATTGCAATTGAAAATGGAGGTGCTGTCTTAATGTAAGTTAGCACCCTCACTCATTAAAATTACATATACAATCAAAAAGTTAAAATGCTAGAATAATGTGCTAGTTAAGTGCTTTTAGAATCAATTAATAAAATTATCCTATCTATAATAGTTTAAAAGATATTCGCCAAAAAAGATCGATACATATATCGTTGATACAAGAATAAAATGCCAGTTAAAATACAGATACCGAATTGGTTTTCGTCTTAAAAGGGTATAATTTTTAAATTCATTTAAAAATTCTTCACAGTCGTCTCTGCGTCTGGTGCCAAAAATTATAAGCATGGTGGCATGCCTTGGGATTTCCTATGATAGGAAAGAAATAATTTGTCAAAAAACAAGGCCCGGAAAAGTACTATTTATTACGATATTCGCACACTATATGACAATAACTTGTTTCGTATTGTATCATATATAATTATATGTATACAGGCAACGTATATGAAATTTATATTATATAATATAATAATAAATAATTTATATCTAGACAAATTGTAACACGTGTGGCGATATTATTTTTATTTAAAAATTTTTTTTACATGATGTACATTATTTGCATTGAATAAAATATATACTTTTCGTAAGATGTCACAGAGGTAACTATAGATATGAGTAGAACGGGATTAGTTGAAATAGAAACTACAATTAGTATTATACATAAATTACATTAAATAAATACAAATTATTCTTTTATATTATAAACATGTGTATGTATATGGTGTTTTTAAAATCAAGCTTCACTAATGTATGCATCGTGATGAAAATGAAAAAAATGTCATACAAATGTGTGTCAGCACATGTATGCTTTACTTTTGAATTACAACTTTTTAAAGGTTTTATTCCGAGATAAGTTTTTTTAATGTCCTTGAACTAATGTTCTTAACGGGGAATATATTTTCCACGTTCTTCCGATGTTAATTCGCTCGATTTCTTTGTAAAGATATCTCAAACTATCGGAGAGCAATTGTCAAATTAAAAGATCTTCGTAATCATATTGTCGACGATTGTCAAATACTACGAAACAGTGAAGGAATTTGTGTATATATTTAACAATCTATAAAGTAACGCTGTGAAGAATGTATTTTTATTCCAAAAAAATACTTTGAACATTTCTTCTAGTAAAAATTTTAAAACTGCAATTCAGAAATAAAATATTTACGGATCGATTTATATAACATTTTTTTTTATTACTATAATGTATATAAATTCATTGATAAATTTTGATCTCTTATTTTAGGAATAGTATGTATATGTGTATGTGTGTATCATAAGTTAAATACTCAGCTTAAAAATCTTGACTTATAATAATTGATAGAAAAAAGAGGCACTAAGAGCCAGCGCAGTAATTATAGCGCATATAAACCTTTATAATTGAGAGTATAAAATTCTACATTTAAAAATAAAATAAACGAACGTTTCGGTCCATCTTTTATTGGGCCATCTTCAGCGCAGATAAAAAAAGAAAACGAAATGAACAAAATTTAAACTTAAAACTAAAGTCGCAGATTGTCGCATAATAAAAACGGTGAAAGTCGGTCGATATGAATTAGAACCTGAGTCTGTGATTTTACGTCAGTCTCGTGTTGTACGCGTCAATTGTATCTCCAACTTATATTCACTCTCCAGTTGAAAGACCAGGAAGTGAGAAAGAGTGCGGATCTTAATTGCAGCTTCATTTTGAAGTGTCTCACAGACAGACTTACAAGCATATGGAGATATCTATAATCAAACGGACAAAACAATGCAACAGATTAAGAGGCAGAAATCGTTAAAAAATGAGAAGATATGAACTTACAGAGAGATGCAGTCGATCGTGTGTCAAAAAACGTATGGTGAGCTGTCATCACGCACATGTCTCGACAACGTTTAGACAATAAAGTATGTCTGTAACCATTCTTACTTGGTTTTTTTCTAATAACGAGACAAGATGACGCGTCAAAACAGCAGGCATGATTACCAAAATTAGACTGAATGTATAGAAACACGCACACGTGTAAAATGTGATCGGCACGCACACATATATATATATATATATACAAATAAATAAGCTCATTATGATATAATCCATATGTATGAATAGTTTGATAATTTCGAATTCTATTACATGGTCGGAAATTTCTTTAATGCTGTTATATAAGATTGGTGAAGGCATTCCGTATCCGTTTGCAAATTAATAAAAGACCATTCATCTGTCTTTTTATAAATAACATTTCAGATATTAGACGTTTATTAAGTATGGGTTCATTATCTAAGATCTTCACGTCGTTCCAATCGAAATCGTGGTTAAATGCTAATCTATGATCTGTAATGAACAAGGGATTCATTACGTTTCTACCGGATGTGATTACGATGCTCGTTAATTCTTGTTGATAGTCTTCTACCAGTTTGACCGACGTAAGAAGCATCACAGTTCATGCAGTTAAATTTTTAAACAACATTAATCGACGAAGTTTTTGGGAGACGATCCTTATGTATTCTTATGAAACGAGACAATTTATTGAGGCTGTGATACAATAATCTCATGCCAAGGTTTTTAATAATATTATTAAATTTTCCGGAAATGGAAGGAACAAAGGAATCGTAAATACGAGATTGTCTCAATATTATTCTGGGCGCCTGAATTAAGAAAGTTATTTTTTTAGTTTGTAATTAAGTATTTAAGGCGGTGATGTAAAGAATGAAATATAAATTGCAACGAGTAATTGTTGTCTAAAAGAATTTGGATAACAAATTTAATGTTTTTTTGATGGAATTGTGGGTGAGACAATAAGAAAGCTCGGTCAACAAGACCAAAGACTGTACCTATTTTTTGGCAGAGCGGATGTATATCTCAATTACTCTCAATTAATAAACGTTTATGCGCTATAATTACTGCGCTGACTCTTAGTGCCTCTTTTTCCTATCAATTATTTATCGTTACTGGAGCCTTTATTTTATTTTATTGATTTATTTTATTATTTGACTTTTAATCTTTCGAGGTAGAATATACAATATGTAATAGACTATTTATATATTCAATTCTCAAATTAAAGCACACATGTTGTTTACAAATACGAATTTGGAATATTTAATAGATCAAAATAGAGGTATGATGACCCAAGAAAGAGAGCATTTTAAAACTGCGACGCACTTCTATTGTGTTCCAAGGAAATATATTTAAATCGTATGTCTTGATTAAACTATAATATGTAAGATTACTATACATTTTTGTAATGCGCATCAATAAATTATATACCTTCAAAAAGTACATATCTTTTCATATTTAAATTTTGCTGGACAAATTTTTTAAGAAATATATAGCATCTTATTGAAATTTAATGGCTAAAATTGTTTTCTTGATATTTTTACCAAATACTTTTTAACAATAAATACATTAACTTTCGCCCATAAATCTGAAAGCACTGTGTACAACAGTGCATAAATATTCAGCTGCTATTCGACAATATAATCCTTCTACATTATTACGTATTAAATCGCATAATGTTGCAGAAACTTACCTTATCGTACGTATAGTATAAGATTGAAAATTATGGTTTGTACAAGGTTACAATATTTCGAGAAAATTTTATTATATGTGCCGTGTTTTCCTCTCTTGCTATTTTTCGTGTGCTTGTGCTTGAGTCATCTTCAATTCTGTTAAGAATACGTTTTTCAAACTCAACACACAGTCCTAGTATATGTAGGCCTTCCTCCATCTGCAATTTGTATATATTTATTAATATTTTATTATTATTTCTGTTCTAAGATATATTAATAACGGTCGTACACAACTCTTCGGAATAAAATATGACTAAGTACATTATAAAGTGTGAATACATTAATTTTTGTTATTTTATAAATCATCTTATTTTTATATTATTAGCTTTTTATATCAGTTATTATGTGCGCAGATTAATAAGTTCTATAAGTTTTATTTTTTCTCTGCCATATATAAAGTGTTATATTACATCAACTTGTGTGCGATGTGCTTATTATTGATCGTTGTCATAAAATAAAGCAATGAACTTATTTATTTTCCACAAATTATTCAATACAACTCTTCTTGACGCTGTGACGTCGAAGACAAAAGCGAAAGAGCAATATGAAATTTATACACTATTAAGTAGTATTCCTGTAAAAAAAGAATATGAAAATTAAAGATTAAAAATTAATTAATTAAAAATTATATTTTTTAATAGTAAAAAATATAAAATAAGATTGATATAAATACCCTCGCATGTTCCTTCTTCCTCTCACACACACACACATACACACACACACACACACACACACACACACACACACACACACACACAATTGCAAAACGCTATAGGACTTTCCTATTCGGTTTAATCCGCTCTATCTGTACACGAGAGACGATGATAATTATCGGACACCCTGTATATACATATATAATAGACCTATCTTTGGTGTCAAATGCTTTGAAGTTTTCATATTTTTACAATTTTTAAATTTTTTTTCCTTAAAAATAATAAAAAAATAGAATATTTTTAAAAAATATGATGCTTTTGAAAAATGTACAGCTACATGGAGTATTAAATGGAATAAAATTTTTACCAAAAATATTATTTAAGTAGTAATTTAATATTTAACGCAGAAAAATAATGTTGCCGCTGTGAATTTTAAAAGGGTGTTTTCTCCCTCTCAAAATTCTATCCTCACTTATGAAAAGATATGTGTATTGTATATTTTTCGATGCTTCACAACTGCACATATAAGTTTGAATAAAAAATGCATCTCACATTTGAGTCTCACATACTTCTTAAAAATGCAAAAACATCGCAACAACATCGCATTATTATGTCAATTTTAATCCGGAAATTCTTACTTTAGGATTGTGTAATCGCTGAACTTTGACACAATGTACATATATTAAGTTGATTTTAATTCAATATGTAATTATGCTAATTATTCACTACATAATATACATAATATTGTACTACATAAATATACGATTAGTTTACCCGAAAGTGGGGGTGTTTTATAATACAGGAATTGATTGTCACACAGTTCATATCTTATTTAACAGAGAGATAGTAGGACATGTTCTGCTCTGTTATATAGGTTGTTGTGTTAATCAGCTTCATAAAAAAAAGTTCTGTTTTTAATAGAATCAACGCTGCTGTTAGTTTCATAAAAAAATTTTAAAAATTGAACGTGGTACAAATTTGTGTCGTTTTTTTCCAAATTATTTTTAATTTTTGAGTAAATTATTCCAAAGATTATTTTTCTGTATGTAACTGAATCATGTGCACAATATAGTGCGCACAATTAGAATATACGTGAAATAAAGTTTATATTTTTCCCTGTTTTCTTTTGTATCTATTACATCTATGTGTATTCTAAATATATTTGTGCTATTTTTTTATTCTATTTGTTTTGTTAATTTTAAATTTCAATAGACTAGAAAGAGCCAGACGCGAGTGCGGCAATTTCAAAAAAAAATTAATTTTTCGTTGAAACTGATTAGTTGTACACAGGGCACATATTTTCCTTTGTGCGATACCAAGCAATTATATATATCTCAATTTGAGATTTTCTTTTTAATAAACCTCTCCTGTCTACCTTACAGAAATGTAGGCGAGAAAAAAAATTCTTAGTTGATTCTTGTTAAATATGCTTTTCTATCTTGAAACTCAAAATGCGGAAATTTTTTTCATTTCTTAATAATAATGCTACATTTTATGTATCTTAATAATTATACTCACATAAAAATGATACATTTTCACAGTCTTATTTATTTTACCTAGAATTTTTTATTCGTAATTTTGTGTATAAACTTATATGTTGTCTTATTATTAGAATTTCTCACAATACAATTTTATTAAATTTATTGATTTATTTCGTCAAGAAATTACTAAGTAATAATAATGAAATTTTGGATAATTAAACCAATTTTGCTAAACGATTAAGCCATTGATTTAAGAAACTTGAAAAATTTTTATATCATATACATATACTTACTTGGAAAACTATAAACTTAAAATTATACGACTATTCTCTTCTTTCTATACATTTTTATGCTAAATTTTCCGCTATTTCAAAAATGGCTTATAAAATTTCATTCATTTTTATTCCAAACACACATGTACATAACTCCGAAAAATAAAGTCCTGATATCTTTTTTCAGAATTACTAGAATTTTTAGAAGATGGATAAAAACAAGCGATTCAATCCATATGCCAGCGTCGATACTGAAGAAGAAATCGTTATCTCTGGTATTGCCGGGCGATTTCCTAATTCTGATAATATAAAAGAATTTCAGGAAAATATTTTCAATAGAAGGGATCTTGGTTCAAAGGATCATCAACGCTGGCCTCAATGTAATAATATCTTTTTCTCAAAATTAAGAATATTTTTGTTTTTTAGTAAAAAAATACTTATATCTCGCAATATTTTATATATGTATATGTATATATATATACGGTAAATTTCTATAGTAGCGTCATGACCTCCGATTTGCCTCAAAATTTACATAGAGCTTCCTTTCGGTCTACAATTAAGACTTATGATATTTTTAAGCAAAGGGAAACAATATGTCAGAATATTTGATATCGTAATTCAAAATAATCGAAATAGAGGTCGCGTATCTCTTTAAGAATATTTTAATGCAATTATTATCTATAACTTAATAATATGACAACGTTATTTTTATATAAATTATTTTAAATCCTGACAGATATCTATGAAATGCCTCCTCGAATAGGAAAAATGAACAATATACAGAAGTTTGACGCAACATTCTTTGATATACCGGCCTCAGAAGCTCATGTACTTGATCCCGGAATGAAAATGTTACTCGAGCATACCTATGAAGCAATCATTGATGCGGGTGTAAATCCCGCAGAATTACGAGGAACAAACACAAGCGTTGTCACAGCAATATGTTTTTCTGATTCAGATAGATATTTATTATACGAAAAACCTCACGTATGTGTGCTTCACGTATTGGTTACCCTAAAAGCTTACTTTTTTAAAAAAAAGTAAAAGAAAGACGCCAAGTACACGCGCCAGTTAAAAAAAACTGTTATATTTGTTTAAAAATAGTGTTATTCTAACATCCAATAATAATAATATCAAAGAAAATTGCGCCAATTAAAAATATAAACTTTTAAAAAAATTAATTAAAAAATAATATTAAATTAAATTAAAAATTAATAGAAAAATTAAAAATTAATACAAAAAATTAAAAATTAAAAAATTTTAATTACAAAAACTTGGCGCTGCTAAATTTCAAAGTATATATTAACCCAACAAATATTAAATTAAATTTAGATCTAAATTTATAGAACTATATTTAATTTAGTTACATCAATAACTGCAACGTAAATACATATTTAAGAATACGTTAATTGTAGCATAGTGTTTAGTGTTAAATTATATAAACTCGTTTATATGTATACAATAATATTGCTAAATATGCGGAAAATATTTTACATATAAAAACTATATCGTAAATTGCTAATAGATTGCTGGAACAAACATTCTTGGATGTGGTAATTCCGTGACAGCAAATAGAATTTCTTATTGGCTCGGCGTTACTGGACCATCGTATAACATCGATTTTGCATGCAGCTCGAGTCATTTCGCTATGGTGGAAGCTTACAGGATGATTCGATCTGGCATTTGCGAAGCGGCTATTGTTGCTAGTGTTAATTTATGCATAAATCCCTTTATAACTCATCAGTTTTTTCAGCTGGGTATGTAAAAAAATAATATTATTGCGTTCAAAGTTGTTGCGTTGTCAAATGGTGTAAAGTAGTTATTGATACATTTATCAAGATAATAATATTTAAACAATGTTTGTTTATTCGTGCTTCGCTAAACATAGTAGGTTCTGTGTTTGAACGACATAATTAATTCGCTCACATATATTCATCAAAATTTTTAAGTACTTCGTGTATTAATCAAAAAATTAGAAATAAAAAACAAAATTATATCTTTTATATTGATTAAAACAAATAAACTACTGATTTTATTTTAGGGGTTCTTTCTGCTGATGGCTACTGTAAACCTTACGATGAAGAAGGTTACATGCGTAGTGATGCAGCTGCAGTAGTTTATCTACAAAAGGCAAGGGATGCAAGAAGAATCTATGCGACTTTTGTCTATGGTAAAACCAACTGCGATGGCTTTAAAGAAGAAGGAATTACCTTTCCATCACTTGACAAGCAAAAAATGTTACTGGAAGAATTTTACGACGATTGTGGAATCTCACATCTTAAGCTATCTTACATAGAGGCTCATGCAACTGGTACTGTGGCCGGTGATCCTGTGGAACTTCAAGCCATTAATGAAGTTTTATGCGCCAGAAGAGACTTTCCTCTGTTACTTGGTTCAGTGAAATCGAATATTGGACACTCCGAACCCGTTAGCGGTCATTGTCAAATTGCAAAGGTGAGTTCACAACAAAATAGAGTTAATACAACTATGTTAACGTAATGCTACATATAAGATTATGCAAGTATTTTTTTATTCGCCAGTCATTTTTGATTATTTATTATAATTATAGAAAATATTATTGCTATTATAGATGAGAAATGTATTTATCCTATAAAGGTTTTAATAGCGATGGAAACTGGTATAATACCGCCTACTATACATTTTAAACGTCCACGAAATAATATGACTGCTATCATTGAAGGAAGAGTAAAAATAGTCACTGAACCAACAGAATGGAAGGGCGATTATATCGGTGTTAATTCCTTCGGATTTGGCGGTGCTAATTGTCACATATTACTGAAATCAAATCCAAAAATTAAAGTCAATAATAGAACGGACGATAATTTACCTAGGCTTGTAGCTATATCTGGACGTACCGAGGAAGCAGTTAAAATTATATTAGATGACGTAAGTACATATTTATTTCAGAAATAATTTAATCTTCTCTATACTTACCTCGTACAATATTATTATGTATGTCATTTTAATTTGTTTACAAAATTAACCCTTTGTCAAAAAAAGATGATATAAAAATAACAGCAAGTGTGTTGTACACATATAAACACAAACACATATATAAAATATATATATATATATATATTATATAAGACAATATTTAAGAAAGTGTTTAAATTTATGTAAAAAGAACTTAAAAAAAGTCATTGTTCAAACTTAAAATATATTTAATTAAAAAATATATTTATTATACTAAATTACTAATTCTAATAATGGGATCTATAAAAAGTTAGAGAAAGATTCAAGTTAATTTTAAGTCGGTAGTAACAAAAAAACCAAATATTATGAACAGGCATATGTTAAAATCAATAGTTTGAAACAAATACATTGACAATTAATGTAGCCACTAAGGAGTTTAAAAAATAGAGTATTAGTTGTGTGCAAATTTTTCAAAGGTTTATAATCAAATATCTGTATATTATAATTAGAATATATGTATATACAAAAAATGTCTTACAATCTCCATACAATACTTTAATAGTCTCTTATACCATAAAATAGAATCAAAAAAATCTAATACGAAAATATCAAAACTACAAAAATTTTTGAATTATAAGCAATCAAAGTTCGCCAATAATATCGCTTATATTTCGCGCACTCAGATTATAACTACGCTTACACACGTACCACATCTGTCATTTATTATTGATTTTTACAAGTCAGGTGATATTGATTTTTACTGCACAGCTAATTTTATCGTTTTTTATATGTGCGTATGTATTACGTAACTATAGATTTAAGTTTATTGTATCCGGTTTAGAGTTTTACAAAAGTAAAAAAATTACCGGCTGCGAATTAGTTAAGATATTATAAGATATATAAACGTTGTATATTTACAATTAGTAACGATATCTCTGTAGGTACAGAGTCGGTCGATAGATGTAGAATATATCTCTTTGCTACATCGTATTCATAGCAACAATATAGAAGATCATCCCTACAGAGGATACATAATTGCTGGATCTAAAATATCCGATAACGCAATAATTAAAATGGAACGCAACTTGTGTACGAAAAGACCA
Source organism: Lasius platythorax (assembly GCA_963971435.1). NCBI lineage: Eukaryota > Metazoa > Arthropoda > Insecta > Hymenoptera > Formicidae > Lasius > Lasius platythorax. Next base: position 5,710,573 of record OZ020549.1, read on the forward strand.
ATTTGCTTTATATTTTCTGGAATTGAATCTCAATGTCATAACATGGGTAAGTAAATCAAATATCATATTACAATGTAACATTTAACAATTGTTAAGATGTATAACATGTTTGTTAGCAATTAATATTTAATAATTTTTAAATTATACACACATATGTTGTAATATTCTTATATATATGGAATATAACAAAATTAACAGTTATAATAATTTTTAATTACAGTTTGCGTATTTTGTAATTCTTTAAGTTACATTTATTAAGTATAATAATAATTAAATTTTGACGTAAACTAAAGTATAATAATGACACTGTAGAAAATACGTGCAAAATAAAGATATACAATTTTCAGAAATTTTCTTTCATTTATATATGTTTAGATCAATTATGAAAAATATTAAATAATTTGAAACTATGTATCAACAATATTATGTAATAATGTAATTATATTCTTTTAAAATATTGGTAGGTCAAGCTTTATTGAAATTTCCAGCATTCACTAAAGCAATCCAGAAATGCGACATTGCTTTGAGACCTCACGGTGTATTTGTCACAGATATTCTAATAAATGAAGACAAATATATTCTCGACAACGTAGTCAATTTATTTGTAGGGCTTATTGGACTACAGGTATAATCATATATGCACAAATAAGATATACATATATTACAGGATTTTTATGTATTTATTATAATTTTTTATAAAGCATATCTTTAGAGACCAGCTTTTTATTTTATGAAAAGCTAAAGTTTCTTGTAAACAAACTGAAATTGAAAGTAGCCTGTTACATATATATATTTATATGCAGAAAGCTAAATTTGTACACTGAGAAAAAAATTTGGTTGAAAAAGGCAAAATTTGTTTTGCCCAACTAATTATTTAGTCCGATACGTTCAAATAAAATATTACGAAATAATTTGTTGATGTAAACAAAGCTTATTCATACCATCAACACAGAGAGTTCAGTACAACGATGTACAGTTACTACAGCAGAATATTTTTTTGAAAATTTTCAACTAAATTTTTTTCTCAGTGTAATATTTTATAATATTTTATTCGAAAGAAGTAGAAAGTTGGATGATTTATATGTATTGCAGATCGGCATAGTTGATCTTTTAACAAGCATTGGTATCACTCCTGACTTTATAATAGGTCATTCCATTAGCGAGTTGATTTGTAGATATGCCGATGGATGCTTGACAGCCGAAGAAACGATTATGTTGGCATATTATGTCGGCATAGCATTTCTTAAGTCAAAAATAATAGATGGCTTAATGGCTGAAATTAATCTCGATTTCAAAACTATGAAGAATATGTGTCCATCGGATATTGATGTAGCTTGTTTCAACAGTTTCCATAATTGTATTGTGAGTGGACCAACTAACTCTGTAAGAGCATTCCTCGCTAAGCTAAAGGTTTGAAAATAATATAAATAATATTTATCCTGCTTATAATTATATTGAATTTAATAAATGATAAAATTTATTTTTATTTAGAATGATAACGTTTCGGTAAAAGAAATTTCCTGTGGACGTATACCTTTTCATAGTCGTTACGTCGAGCCTGCAAAAGTTAAACTTTTGGAATACTTGAATCAAATATTGCCACAGAAAGCGTCTCCGAGCTCAAAGTGGTTGAATCTGTTCTCTTCTGAATGGTTCAGCGCATCTGCAAAATCATGTCTAGCAGAATATTATGCAAATTATCTGCTAGCCCCGGTATTATTCTCAGAAGATGTGCGTTTAATTCCAAGCGACGCAGTGACGATTGAGATAGCGCCGCACGATCTTCTACAATACATTCTTAATGATTCCTTAGAGACAACAATGACAAATGTCGCGTTATACAAGTTCTCTCACGAACCAAATATTGAAATATTTTTAGACGGAATTGGAAAACTTTATAATGCAGGATTACAGCCGCAAATCGCAAATTTATGTCCGGAAGTAAAGTTTCCTGTTAGTCGTGGTACACCGATGATTTCTCATCTTGTAAAGTAAATTCTGTTTGAGCATAGCTAGCATAAGTTCTTTTTACCATAGAAGAGCAAAATATACTTGAATTTCAAAAATTAAAAAATTAATATGTATTATTTTTAATCGTTTAAGATTGTCACAATACAGATGTTGAATTGATTATAATTGATAAATAATGTTTTATACATTGTTCAATTAATGATATATTTTGCAGGTGGGATCATTACAAAGATTGGTATACATACCATTATTCCGGACAAAGAAATCTTGATAAAGGAGACGCAATTGTTACTATTAATATCGAAGATGAAGAATTTATATATATGACCGGGCACGTCATTAATGGAAAAAATTTATTACCGGCTACAGGATATCTTTTACTTATATGGCAGATGATCGGCTGGTTAAAAAAGCAACATCATCTTGATATACCAATTGTATTTGAAGATGTCAATTTTCTACGCTCTACAATTTTGTCAAAACAAAACCCAGTCGATTTAACTCTTATGCTCCAGAGAGGTAAGTTGTGCAATTAAATTAATCTTGTAAACTGTAAATATACAAAAAATCAAATATTTTTACATAAAATTTAAATGAGAGAAAAAATTGAGTTGAGGAAGATGAATTGAGAAAAGGTATCCAACAATGTGTTGTATCCAACAAATCGTTAGTAGTAGCAGCAGATTTGAACTGAATTTGCAGTATATTGGCACTAACTGTGTCTGCATTAAGATTGTTTTCTGCTGACAAAATTGGTAAATATAATCAAAATTTGTTTCTACTGCCCGATTTCTACTGCCAATTTACGATAGATTTTGTTGCAAATTTGTTTGATTTATTCACATTTTATTTTTATTTCTGTTATACTAATTAATGTTGTTTTAATTTATTGATAAATATTGCTATATTTATGTTATCATTTTATCATTTAATATGATAAATATGCTGCATTAAAATTTTTTGTTTTACCTATAAAAATTTTTAATAGATACTTTGCAAAACTTGATTTCAACAGATTTAGTTCTCTTACATTATATAATACGAATTTCATATCAAAATGCAAACAAATTTCATATCTAATGACGAGTTTAATATCTATACTATGAAGAATTTTGTTACGATTCTAATTTTTTTATTGTGAAAATTGAATAAATAGAAGAGTTTTGGAAATATTTAAAATATAATAATTCTAAATTAATTATAATATTTTAAAACTAGAATTGAACTTTTTTTACCTTAGTAACTATATATAAAAGTAGTTTCGTTGTTCTGCAAAGCAAGTGTCTAGGCAGTTTTTAAGCACGTCCGAATAAGTTCGATACAGAGATAAATTGGCAGCTAAGTTGGTCTTCCATAGCTTATCAATATTAAAACATTGTTCTAGTTTCTGCTAAAATGCAAACATATTTATCAGAAACTACAACTTAATACAACTTAAATTTATTTTTGTAATTTATTTAAAATTGCATACAAGCAAATTTGGTGTATAATATTTAATTGTGTTTAATATTTCTTTTCCATAATTAGATAATTTATAAAGCATAGAATATCTTTTTTTAAATTATAGAAAATTAATATCGTTATTGTTATAGGTAGTGGCAAATTCGAAATAATCGAAGGAAGCAATACTGTCGTTACTGGAACAGTACGAATTCCAGTTAATATTAAAGACGAGAAGATATGTACTACATTTATCGATCAAAACGACAATGATGAAGAGGAAATGAGTATGAAAGATATCTATAAAGAATTGAAACTTCGTGGGTATCAATATACCGGCGAATTTCGTGGATTAAAAAGCGCATCAATCACGGGAAAGAGTGGTCATATTACCTGGACTGACAACTGGGTAACATTTATGGACAACATGTTACAGATGATGATTTTAGGACAGAATTCGAGAAGCCTTCTCGTACCAACAAGAATTCGCAAAGCAGTAATCGATCCGAAATCTCACATACAACAAATTGAAAAACTTCCAAATGAAGAAAAACGTAAGTTTTCAGTATTATAAATGAGATAAAAATTTTAAATAAAATTACAATTTAGCCGAGTGTTATTTCTTGGAAAATATATATCTTATATGTCATCGTATGTGTTATATTGCAGAAGTCCTCGTACAAAATTATAAGCATTTAGATGTTTTGATATCTGGAGGAATAGAAATATGCGGCGTCATGGCTACACCAATATCTCGCCGAAAAAGAGCAATCCACCCCGTTCTTGAAGAATATAAGTTTGTTGCTCATCGAGATCTAAATGTGATGTCTTTGCAAGATGCAATAAGAATGTCGGTGCACATTGCGCTTGAATGTTACAATTTGATAAACATAAAAATTATCGAATTTATCGAGGATAGCGATCAATTGATGCCAAAGAATTTAAATTGTTTATTTGTGAATAGAGTTCTAGATGATTTACCACAAATTCAATCTGATGTCAAACTGATAGCATCACACAAGCGATTCAAAGATGTCGCTTTACCTGACAACGTTTCTACAATAGAATTTGATAAACTGACAAGAAATGAAAATTGTTTGATGATCATAGGTTACGGAATTCTAACAAAAAATAAAAACGAATTATATGAACAATTGTTGTCTGTTATAATGCCGAATGGATTTCTTCTGACATTGGAAGAGTTGGATGCTATTTACGACTACTCATGCCTGGATAAGTATGGGTTGAAAGTAATTTTGGAGAAACGTACTAACGATAATACACTTATACTATTAAGGAAAATACAATATATGAGCACTACTCAGGAGATAGTGCATGTAAGCAATTATGAATTCTCATGGGTGAACAAGCTTAAATCATTCATGGATATAGAAAAGGAGATTACAAATATGAGGATAATAGTCGTCGCAGAAGGAGACTTCGAATGCGGACTAATCGGCCTTGTCAATTGTTTGCGAAAAGAACCGGGCGGTGAAATGATTAGAGGTTTATTTATTCAAGATAAAGATGTGCCTACTTTTTCATTGCAAGAATCGTTGTACATGAAACAACTACAGCTCGATTTACCCATCAATGTTATACGTTCCGGTAACATTTGGGGATCTTACAGGCACTTTTTGTTACCATCACTAAAACCAAAACTCGTACAAAGTGCCTACGTTACTCAGATGGTACGTTAAAGAGATACGATATTTAGTAAAAATTTTAATAATGTTTTGTGATACTTCTCATTCATAAATTAAATAATGGTTGATTGTAACTTTAATGGAATTAATATAATTTGTTATTTTTCTTCATTTTAGGTCGAGGGTGATCTGAGTACTCTTTGTTGGATGCAAAGCAGAATATCTTTCGTCTACGATGATGATAAAGAAAATTTAGTAAGAATAGTCTATGCTTCTATCAATTTTAAAGATATCATGTTAGCTAGCGGTAAACTCAACGAATCTATCTCAGATAAACCAAATAATAGTTCTATAATTGGAATGGAATTTGTTGGGTTTAATAAAAATGGACAGAGAATAATGGGACTGTGTTCAGCTGGGTACGAAAATGATACACTGATACATTTTAATTCATATAATTTTAGTAAATAAAATGTTTAAAATAAATTTCTTATTACATTTTTCTCTTATTATATTTAATTTCTTATTATATTTTAATTAGAAATATTTATGAAAATAAAAGAAATGAAAGAATTGCAATATTTAATATGCTTTTTTTTACTCTTATATGTATATAAAACATCATTTAAAAAAAATTTTGTAACGTAACTTTAATATAATTAATAATACATTTATATAATTTTCTAAATCATTATTTTTAGAGGAATGACAAATATTCGCGTAGCTGACAAATATCTCAGTTGGATCATACCTGAAAAATGGACGATGGAAGATGCCGCGACGGTTCCTTGCGTATATAGCACGTGCTATTACGCTTTGTATTTCAAAGGTAAAATGAAGAAGGGCGACAAAGTATTGATTCACTCTGGTACGGGAGGTGTTGGTCAAGCTGCGATTTATCTCGCGCTTTACGAAGGTTGCGAAGTGTTTACAACGGTTGGAAGTGTCCAGAAACGACACTTTATAAGAGAAACGTTTCCCTCTATTCCCGAGAATCACATCGGAAACTCTCGAGACACGAGTTTTGAACAAATGATTATGCAGAGAACGGGAGGTCGCGGAGTGGATATCGTATTGAATTCTTTAGCTGAAGAGAAACTGCAAGCATCCATTCGTTGCTTAGCAAAGGGTGGTCGTTTCCTCGAAATTGGAAAGTTTGATATGTTTTCCAATAATCCTCTAGAAATATTTGCATTCTCAAAAGGTATTAGTTTCCACGGCGTTTTATTAGATAAATTATTTTCTGCGAAATCAGAGAATAAGGCAATATTGTGGAACAAAATAACAGAAGGTTTAAAGAATGGCGCTATTAAACCGTTATGTAAAAAAGTTTTCGAAAAGGATGGAATAAAAGCTGCGTTTAGACATATGGCTGCTGGAAAACATATTGGTAAGGTATGATCATTTTCCAATAAACGTATAACAGGGGTAACTATATAATTAAAGTACTAATATCTATAAAAAAAATGCACATAATGCACATTTCTTTTTATACTTATTCTATTCTTTCCAACAGCTTTTTTTATTTTCCTTTTTTTTCGAGTTCTCTTATTCACTGTCAACTCTATCAAGGACTTTAAGATATAATATAATTAAACAGCATCTTTTTTCGCGTGTTGTATTCTTTTAATTATGCTATAGTATGCACAAGTTCCATTCATTGTGCTTCTTTCTTTTTACCAAATCTGCATTTCCGGCAAATATCCTATTGCTCTTCATCTCTCTCTTCAATCTCTCCGTCAACATCATCTGTCAATATCAACTATACAACTTGTATATTATACACAACAGTACAACACTCCTATAAATTTCCATTTTACTTTAACTTTCTTTTTAAACAACAAACCTTAATCTTTTTTTTAAGGCGCAATTATCGCTTTCTTGCATTTGTTTGATGAAACCTTTTCTCTTTCAAACTGTTTTTATATCGGCTGTTTAAAAAATTTTTTTTTTATTATTACTCCTATATTGTACAGTCACACTTTATTCTTACAAATCTCTGTCTATGATCTTCATCTTCCTAACAGTTTCTCGTCCTTTATGTTCTCCTTCCCTCCTGATATTTCAAAATATATAATATCGTTTGAAATCAATATTATTTGTAGATAATGATAAAAATTCATAAAGAAGATGAACCCTTGGATGCGCCTATACTCGCACATCCCCGCTACTACTGTCTGGAACACAAATGCTACATCGTTTTAGGTGGCCTAGGTGGTTTCGGTCTAGAATTAATTGATTGGTTGATTCTACGTGGTGCAAAAAATTTAGTACTGACTTCGCGAAATGGGATAAGGAACGGTTATCAGCGATCAAGAGTAACGTTATGGCAATCTTACGGCGTGAATGTGCAAATTGTTACATCTGCTGATACTTCAAAATACGAAGATTGTAAATCTATATTAAAATTTGCCGAAGAACAAGGTCCTGTGGATGCTATATTCAATCTGGCGGTTGTGTTGAAAGATAGCATATTTAAAAATCAGTCTCCACAAACATTCGAAGATTCCTTCGTATCAAAAGCATGGACGACGAAAAAGATGGACGAATTGTCGAGAACAATTTGCCCTCAACTTCGACATTTTGTCGTTTTTTCTTCCGTTTCATGCGGAAGAGGTAACGCAGGCCAAACAAATTACGGAATGGCTAATTCCGTAATGGAAAGAATTTGTGAAAGAAGAATGAACGAAGGTTTACATGGGTTGGCTATTCAATGGGGCGCTATTGGTGATGTTGGACTTGTGGCAGATATGCAAGATGATGACAAAGAACTTGTTATTGGAGGTACATTGCAACAAGAAATATTTTCTTGCTTAAATACATTAGAAGTATTCTTGCTACAAAATCGGTCAATCGTAAGCAGCATGGTTGTTGCTGAGAAAAAAAAAGATTCTGGCCGAGCAACAAATCCACTTGAAGCGGTTGCAAATATTATGGGTGAGTTAAACTATTATATAAAATATTTGTCAAAACATTTATACGAAGTAAATTTTTATTCCACAATATTGTTAAGAGTGCATTATAATGAAATAATCGAGTGCATTAAAGACATTCCAAGAAATACAAACTTCAATAGTTGTTATATTGCTGTTTCAAGACTAAGTAAGGTTCGGTTATAATCTCACATTTAAATATTTAATTCTTTCTCTAATTCCTAAAATAGGATTAAAAAATCCAAACGTAGTGGCGCCGAACATAACACTGGCTGAACTAGGAATGGATTCAATGATGGCAGTAGAAATTAAACAGACGTTGGAGAGAGAATTCGATATTTTATTGACTGCACAATATATTCGAAATCTTAATTTTGCTAAACTTAGACAAATGACAAATACAGCCGAGCAGGAAGAGATGTTCAATGCCACTGAAGCTGATACAAAGGATGGTTCAGAAATATCGACTCGAAAACTTAACGATTCAGACTTGAGTCCAGATATTTTTGTAGAAGTCGCTATAAACAGAGAAGTTGCGAGAAGCGAAATATTCCTTATACCAGGAATCGATGGATGTGCAAGTGTATATAAACTGGTAGCATCGAAAATTAAATCTTCGGCGATTTGTTTGCAACACGGTGCAATTAATATGCCGGGTGTTACTCGTTCAGTAATGAAATCAGCAGCATATCTTTTGCCTGTACGAAGTTATAAGATAATCTATTTTAAATATTCATTTAATTGCTGTGTATTTAAATAAAAATATATGATTACACATACACACACGCATGTGCACGCACTTGCGCCTTTTTTACGTGCTATCTCATATATGTTTATGTTTTTCTAGCATATATTGGAAAAAATGAAAAGTCGACAGAAATTCCTAATTGTTGGTTATTCATTTGGATCTTTAATTGCCATCGAATTAGCAAGATTATTAGAAGCTAGGAATTTCTCCGGACGTTTAATACTTATAGATGGAGCTCCTGATCTAATAAAAGTTTTAATTGGGACTCTATTTAATCATTCTTCGGAACAAGAACTACAAAATTACGTTCTACTTTATTTAATGAAACTGCATCTTGAATCGGACAACGAAATGGTTAGTCAATTATCATAAATATATTATGACTTTACTGCGAAAATGGTTTACTTATTTGTGTTTACATCTAGTTAATAGGAAGGAGTATATATATATATATATATATATATATAAAATAATTCGTTAGGATATGCTTACTAAAATAATAAAATAAATTAAATTTTTTTATTATCTTAATTTATATATTACCTAGATTACAGAAATTTGAAAGATTTTTATAACGCTTCGTTGAATAATCAAAATTATAATAATTATAGTAAATTATAATAAATATAATAATATCAAAATTATAATAAATATATTTGAAATGGATATTAAATTAAAACAGTAGTTGTTCAGGTAATAAATTATTGTTAATGACCAAAAGAAAAAGGTAATTTGATTTATATAATTTAAAAGTGCAAAAGAAGTAATTGGATAATAAAAATACAAGACATGTTCAGTACTTTTAGTATACGAGAATATAGTATAAACATATTACTGTTTTATTTTAAAGTGCAGATTGTTCTTTCGTTATTAAAATTGTGCATAATACAATATTATTATTTACAGCTTGCATTAGAGCTGAGTAAATGCAATACATGGGAGGAAAAATTAGAAATATTTACTCACTTTTCGAAAGAGATCGATGTATTAACTGTTGAAAATAAAAAATGTTTATGTTCGACGGTTTACGATCATATAATTGCTGTACAAGATTATAATATATCTTTATTGCCACGCCTTAAATCATCTATAATACTATTAAAACCCACACTTGCGACTAATGCTTTTATTGAAGAGGATTATGGTCTCAATAAGGTAAATTTACTTACGTAATATATATTTTATCATTTTTAAAATATTTTTTATAAGAGAAATTCTTTTTAGGTTACGGAAAGTTCAGTACAAATTCATTACGTAGAAGGTAGTCATGTCACAATGATGGACAATGACAAAATAGCATTATTTATTAACGAAGCATTGTAAATTAAAAATATACGATGATAAATTACTAAAATAAGTATCAAAAACGATAGAAGTAATTATAATACAAAAATTATTTTATGAAATTTTATAAAGTAGGTACTAAAGGTAATTTATGTAAAATTAATATTATATTTAATAATTAGTTTTATTTTGTATGCTTAGCAAAAACAAAACCAAAATGCGATGATTAAATACGGAGAAATATGAAATTATTTTTTTCTTACAGCACAAAGAATTACGTAACGCTCAAGACAGATATTAGGATCCATGGCGGTTGCTATTTTTTTCAGTTCTATAGCATATTTTAATCGTCGACAAATCTAGGGTTGTCTTTTAATTTGATCTCGCCATCCTAGATAAATATTGTGATGGAACAATTTGGAGACTGGAATCGTAAAAAGAAATTGCGGAAAATGATACTTTTTTCATTTTTTTTTCTTTTTGGTGGTAACTGAGGATCAGTTATTTTGCTGAGCAGTCTTTTCAACATCGTTGAAGGATTCTAATTTTGGCTTACCGTTTATGAGAATCTTGGATTTAAGGGGATTTAAAACGGATGGCCGAACTCCGACGGTCCGCTGTTTTACCGAGCAAATATTATTTCTTTTTTTACGTTAATCTTTTTAATGGTTGAATAGATTAATAAATGCTTTTCCACGATTAAAGTAATCCTAACCTGACACCGTCAGGTTGAAACAATATTGCTTAATATAAAAGATTTGCAGTTTGTACGTACAAAAGGATAACAATTTGGGCTAGAAATTGCATGGAAGAATGTAGGTGAACTTTTAGAAATGAGTTTAGAAGTTTAGTGAAGAGAATAGTGTGTTCAAAATTTTTCGTGCATACGTGTATTACATTAATAACATAAATACGTGTTATTAGCATAAAATTGACATAAAATCGGACGTTCGGCATTTTGTTGCTATGTGTACTTTAATCGTGGAAAAGCATTTATTAATCTATTCAACCAATAAAAAGTTTAACGTAAAGAAAGGAATAATTTTTGGTCGGAAAAACAGCGGGCCGTCGGAGTTCGGTCGTCAGTTTTGGATCCCCTTAAGGCGGTGATGTAAAGAATGAAATATAAATTGTAACGAGTAATTGTTGTCTAAAAGAATTTGGATATCAAATTTAATGTTTTTTTGATGGAATTGTGGGTGAGACAATAAGAGAGCTCGGTCAACAAGACCAAAGACCGTACCTCTCTTTTGGCAGAGCGGATGTATATCTCAATTACTCTCAATTAATAAACGTTTATGCGCTATAATTACTGCGCTGGCTCTTAGTGCCTAATTTCCTATCAATTATTTATCGTTACTGGAGCCTTTATTTTATTTTATTGATTTATTTTATTTGACTATTAATCTTTCGAAGTAGAATATACAATATGTAGTAGACTGTGTATTCAATTCTCAAATTAAAGCACACCTGTTGTTTAGGAATACAAATTTGGAATATTTAAATAGGTCAAAATAGAGGTGGTACGATGACCCAAGAAAGAGAGCATTTTAAAACTACGACGCACTTCTATTGTGTTCCAAGGAAATATATTTAAATCGTATGTCTTGATTAAACTATAATATGTAAGATTACTATACATTTTTGTAATGCATCAATAAATTATATACCTACAAAAAGCACATATCTTTTCATATTTAAATTTTGCTGGACAAATTTTTTAAGAAATATATAGCATCTTTTTGAAATTTAATGGCTAAAATTGTTTTATTGATATTTTTACCAAATACTTTGTAACAATAAATACATTAACTTTCACCCATAAATCTGAAAGCACTGTGTACAACAGTGCATAAACATTCAGCTGCTATTCGACAATATAATCCTTCTCTACATTATTGCGTATTAAATCGCATAACGTTGCAAAAACTTACATTATCGTATGTATATAAGATTGAAAATTATGGTTTGTACAAGGTTGTTACAATATTTCGAGAAAATTTTATTATATGTGCCGTGTTTTCCTCTCTTGCTATTTTACGTGTGCTTGTGCTTGAGTCATCTTCAATTCCGTTAAGAAGACGTTTTTCAAACTCAACAGTCCTAGTATATGTTGTCATAAAATAAAGCAATGAACTTATTTACTTTCCACAAATTATTTAATAGAACTCTTCTTGACACTGTGCTCGTCGAAGACCAAAGCGAAAGAGCAATATGAAATTTATACACTATTAAGTGTTATAGTATTCCTGTAAAAAAAGAATATGAAAATAAAATGGCTTGACTATACAAATTCTAAAATTTTTATTTGTGTTATTTCGTGAGCAGTAATTAGATTGAAATTTTGTAATAATTTTATTTTTTTAAACTAGGTTTATATGATTGTTTGGAATTAATAGTAAAAAATATAAAATAAGATTGATATAAATACCCACGCAAGTTCCCCCTCCCTCACACACACACACACACACACACACACAAACACACACACACACACAATCGCAAAACGCTAGAGGACTTTCCTATTCGGTTTAATCCGCTCTATCTGCACACGAGAGACGATGATAATTATCGGACACCCTGTACATACACATATAATAGACCTGTCTTTGGTGTTAAATGCTTTGAAGTTTTCATATTTTTACAATTTTCAAATTATTTTTCCTTAAAAATAATAAAAAATAGGATATTTTAAAAAATATGATGCTTTTGAAAAATGTACAGCTACATGGAGTATTAAATGAAATAAAATTTTTACCAAAAATATTATTTAAGTAGTAATTTAATATTTAACGCAGAAAAATAATTTTGCCGCTGTGAATTTTAAAAGGATGTTTTATCCCTCTCAGAATTCTATCCTCACTTATAACGAGATATGTGTATTATATATTTTTTGATGCTTCACAACTGCACATATGAGTTTGAATAAAAAATGCATCTCACATTTGAATCTCACATACTTTTTAAAAATGCAAAAACATCGCAACAACATCGCATTATGTCTATTTTAATCCGGATATTCCTATTTTGGGATTGTGTATTCGCTGAACTTTGACACAATGTACATATATTAAGTTGATTTTAATTCTATTTGTAATTATGCTAATTATTCACTACATAATATACATAATATTATACTACATAAATATACGATTAGTTTACCCGGATGTGGGGGTGTTATAATACAGGAATTGATTGTCACACAGTTCATATCTGATTTAACAGAGAGATAGTAGGACATGTTCTGCTCTGTTGTATAGGTTGTTGTGTTAATCAGTTTCATAAAAAAAAACGTTCTGTTTTTAATAGAATCGACGCTGCTGTTGGTTTCATAAAAAAATTTTAATAATTTAACGTGGTGAGTACAAATTTGTCTCGTTTCTTTCCAAATTATTTTTAATTTTTGAGTAAATTATTCCAAAGATTATTTTTCTGTATGTAACTGAATCATGTGCACAATATAGTGCGCATAATTAGAATATACGTGAAATAAAGTTTATATTTTTCCCTGTTTTCTTTTGTATCTATTACATTTATGTGTATTCTAAATATATTTGTGCTATTTTTTTATTCTATTTGTTTCGTTAATTTTAAATTTCAATAGACTAGAAAGAGCCAGACGCGGAGTGCGTCAATTTCAAAGAAAATTAATTTTTCGTTGAAACTGATTAGTTGTACACAGGGCACATATTTTCCTTTGTGCGATACCAAGCAATTATATACATATATCTCAATTCGATTTTTTTCATTTTAATAAACCTCTCTTGTCCCCCCTAAAGAAGTGTAGGCGAGAAAATAAATTTTTAGTTTTGTTTCTTGTTAAATCTGCTTTTCTATCTTGAAACTCAAAATGCGGAAATCTTTTTCATTTCTTAATAATAATGCTACATTTTATGTATTTTAATAATTATACTTATACATAATAATGATACATTTTCACAGTCTTATTTATATTACCTAGAATTTTTTATTCGTAATTTTGTGTATGAACTTATAAGTTGTTTTATTATTAGAATTTCTTACAATACAATTTTATTAAATTTATTGATTTATTTCGTCAAGAAATTACTAAGTAATAATAATGAAATTTTTGATAATTAAACCAATTTTGCTACGATTAAGCCATTGATTTAAGAAACTTGAAAAATTTTTATATCATATACATATACTTACTTGGAAAATTATAAGCTTAAAATTATACGACTATTCTCTTCTTTCTATACATTTTTATGCTAAATTTTCCGCTATTTCAAAAATGGCTTATAAAATTTCATTCATTTTTATTCCAAACACACATGTACATAACTCCGAAAAATAAAGTCCTGATATCTTTTTTCAGAATTACTAGAATTTTTAGAAGATGGATAAAAACAAACGATTCAATCCATATGTCAGCGTCGATGCTGAAGAAGAAATCGTTATCTCTGGTATTGCCGGGCGATTTCCTAATTCTGATAATATAAAAGAATTTTAGGAAAATATTTTTAATAGAAGGGATCTTGATTCAAAGGATCATCAACGCTGGCCTCAATGTAATAATATCTTTTTCTCAAAATTAAGAATATTTTTGATTTTTAGTAGAAGAATACTTATATCTCGCAATATTATATATATATATATATATATATATATGTCTAACGTATAATTTGAGACACCTAGAATTTTATCCATAAATGTGTATAATACAATCTCAGTAACACATCCGAATTGATCAAATTATTTATAAGGCAATATTTTTGAAATTATACAGCTTTTTATATACAGTGCATACTTTGAGGACTAATATATATATATAATAAGCAGATATTTTGGAGACAGTTCCCAAATTATGCGATTTCCATATACGATGGAAATTTTTATCCTGTCCTCAAAACATGCGTTTAAATTTGAGGTCTTCCTTATATTAACTGCATGCTTTAAGAATTAATATATATATACTAAACGGATACTTTGGAGACAGTCCCCAAATTATACGATTCCCATATACGACGGAAATTTTTATTCTGTCTACAAAGTGTACATTTAAATTTCAAGTTTTCCTTATATTAACTGCATACATTGAAGACTTATATATGTATATATATAAATTTCCATTCTATATGGGAATTGCATAATTTGGGAACTGTCTTCGAAGTATCCGTTTATTATGTATACACCCATCGACATATAATACTGGACGGAGCATGCGGCAAGATTTCTTTGATCTTTTGTCTTGAGGGACCTAGAAAGAGAGAAGTAGATGTGTAGGCACGATCTCTCATTCTGTTCTTTTTTCATTGACTGAATTTTGTCTAAGGAGAAGGGGAACAGTACCGTATTCTTATAAGTTGGGAACATCCTTAACCTTATTGCTTATTGCTTATTGTATAAAATTTTGAAATGCCTCATGGCCCCGTAGCTCCGTAGCTCCATGAGCCGTTACTACCGACACATCGTCTTGTCTCTTTCTACGTCTGTCAAGACGGTTTTGGTTCCATGCTCCGTCCAGTACTATATGTCGATGTATACACCTATATTAATCCTCAAAGTATGCGGTTAATATGAGGAAGACCTTATATATATATATATATACATATATATATAATAAACGGATACTTCGGAGACAGTCCCCAAATTATGCGATTCCCTTGTACGACGGAAATTTTTATTCTGTCTACAAAGTGTGCATTTAATTTTGAAGTCTTCCTTATATTAACTCCATACATTGAAGACTAATATATGTATATATATATATATATATATATACCTAAATGTACAGGGTGTCTTGAAAGATAAGGTCAACCGACTAGGAGGTGAAAGAGAAGCAAGCATGAGTAGAATACATAATGTAAATAACCTTTCTTCGAATTCGCTATGGTTTAGAAAATACAGCGCTATATAGGGGATATGAAAAGTATATAGGGGTGTATAAAAAGTGCTGAAACCTTTTAATATTTCGAAAAATACACATTTTCGAAAAAAATGTTTTATGCAAAAGTTGTAGGTTTTAAGTGAAACATTACACAGAAAAATTAGTATGACCTTGAATAGCGTTGTAAGGTCACGTAAATAACCTCGAAATTTTTAAATAGGTATCCCCATTTTTTATTGCATATTATTGTAGCTTACCCTGAGGGCAGGGTTTCTTGTATAAAACATTTTTTTCGAAAATGCGTATTTTTTTAAATATTAAGTGGATTCAATACTTTTTATACGCCCCTATAAAGCGCTGTATTTTCTAAACCATAGCGAATTCGAAAAAATTTTATTTACATTATGTATTCTACTCATGCTCCTCTTTCACCTCCTAGTCGGTTGACCTTACCTTTCGAGACACCCTGTATATATAAATTTCCATTCTATATAGGAATTGCATAATTTGGGAACTGTCTTCGAAGTATC
Organism: Lasius platythorax; assembly: GCA_963971435.1. Lineage (NCBI taxonomy): Eukaryota > Metazoa > Arthropoda > Insecta > Hymenoptera > Formicidae > Lasius > Lasius platythorax. The sequence goes on from OZ020549.1 coordinate 5,726,976, forward strand.
CGTTTATTATATGTATACACCTATATTAATCCTCAAAGTATGCGGTTAATATAAGGAAGACCTTTTATATATATATAATAAACGAATACTTCGGAGACAGTCCCCAAATTATGCGATTCCCGTGTACGACGGAAATTTTTATTCTGTCTACAAAGTGTGCATTTAAATTTGTAGTCTTCTTTATATTAACTGCATACATTGAAGACTAATATATGTATATATGTATACATATATATATAAATTTTCATTCTATATGGGAATTTTGCATAATTTGGGAACTGTCTCCGAAGTATCCGTTTATTATGTATATATTAATCCTCAAAGTATGCGGTTAATATAAAGAGAAGACCTTATATATATTTAATAAACGGATACTTTGGAGGCAGTCCCCAAATTATGCGATTCCCAAATAGGATGGAAATTCTTATTCTGTCCACAAAGTATGCGCGTTTAAATTTGAGATTTTTCTTATATTAACTACTATACACTTTATAATGAGTATTAAATATGGAAATAACTGATTGAATCTAAGAGCTAGGGTGGTATCAGCTAATATAATTTTTTACAATCAAATAATATTTATTTATCAATACTGAGAATCCCTCTCTCATATCGATATTATTATTTTCTTAATTATCAGAATTCTAAATATGCTCTTGACATAATTTTATTTTGTATATTTCACATACTTTGGAGTCATAAGATACGTCGAACATAAGATTTGAGAGCGTATATTTTATTATGTATGTATAGTTAAATTATTATTGAAAAGTAATATAACGATTATATTACAAACAACCTTACAATATCTTTTGATATGTTAGCTACTTCAAATGTGTAAAATTATTTTAATATTGTGTTAAATATACACATCTAATTACAATTTTTATTATTTATATCTATTTAGTCTATAACATTAAAATTTTCTTATATAGCATTGAAGTATTTTATATATTTATCGGTTTGATATTGATATATGAACAAACAGTAAGTAATTAATATATATTTACGTTTAAATGAAGAATTTTTAATCTATTTAAACAAATCAAATTTTAAATGTCACTATTATTTTACTTATATCAAGGATTAATGAAAGAAATTATCAAGGATTAATGAAGTTGCAAGGAAAAATGTTTTATCTTAATTTAATATCATTTAGTTAAACTTTGCATGGTAGAAAATACAATATTTGATTTAGTGATTAGAAATTATATTGAAATGATTTACATGCAGTCATCTATAAATATACAGTCAACGTTGCGAAATTGTTCATTCAAAATCTCAAAAAAAAAAAAAAAAAGAAAAAAAAACAATAATGCGTTTACTAATATAGAAAAAGCAAGATTTATTAATTTTATTATGTCGAGTGTTACGCAGCTTAGAGAGAGTAAGTAAGAAATTAAAATCTTTTTATAAAAGAACTGAAAATATAACATTCTAATACAAAAATATCGCATAAAAAAAATATCGCATAAAACGTACAATAAAACGTACATAAAACAATACATAAAGTTTATACTATTAGATTGCGACGCTTACAAAAATTAATTAAAACAAAAAATATTTGTTATGAAAAAACAAATTCTTTCATTTAAAATATTTTTACTTTTAATTTGACGTGAAAATACGTTATGTACTTAAAACTATTTATTATGTAACGAATTACGTTTCTGGTATATGTGTAGTTTTCATATTGATAATATTATTTAATACTTGTATCTTTGGTATTGTTCCTTAAAATTAAAATACTGAATGGCATGAGTACATTTCTATTAACTTAACTAATTTAGCGTTAAGATAATATTGATCAGTAGAATAATAAGTAAAGCGAAATGAGTAAACTAGCAAATATATATAAAAATATAGGGGAAGAAAATTTGATGAAGAGTATAAAATAAGTAAACAGAAAAGTAGAAAAAAAGAAATAATAAGAAGAATTAGTAGGAAAATGGAAGGAAAATAGAAATAGTGGAAAAGGAATAAGAGAAAGAAAAGTATTGAAATATCAGACGAAAAAAAGAGAAGAAGAGAAAAAATACAAAAACATGAGAACATGCAGTATGAGAAAGAAAATATTAATATGCGGAATATAAAAAGTAGTGTATATAACCAAGGAAGCAAATATAAGAAATCACTTTAATCTTTTCGAAATCTGATATGCCTCATGACGAGTTTGAGCTCTTCGTTGGTTATCAATCCATGTTTTTATATGTTGCGGTTGTCTCTTTTTTAAACTTTTATACTTATTAATTGCATTTTGACAATCTTGAAGAGATGGTAACTGTGATAATGCAAAAATGTTGCCAAAATGTTTTGATATTGCATTTTTTTCTTCTTCACTCCACCTTATACGTTTTGTTTTTCCATACGGAGAAGCTGAATTAAATAAAGAAATTAATATAATTAAAATATAAAATAACAAGAAATATATTTCAAAATTATAAAAACGGATGAAATAAAATAAAATAAAATAAAATAAAATCTATTAAATGCATATTAAATAAATATAAATAATAAAACTCACTGCTACGACGTTTACGACTAGAACTTGTTTGTTTTTCTTTCTCATTGCATTTTAGACGCTTTACTTTCTCACACTGAGAAGCTAAATGAAGTAAAGAAATCAATCCAATTAAATTATAAAATAATAAAAAATATATTTTCAAATTAGAGAAACAGATCAAATGAAATTTACTAAATCTATTAAATAAACAAAAGCAAAGAGAACTCACTACTATGATGTTCGGAATAAGAACTATTTGCAGCGTAGTCAGTAGATGAACCCTCTGTGGTATTATCAAAATTATTATCGGAATCTGACATATAATTGTTTCTTTGCGCAATCTCTTCAGAAATGACGCTTAATTGCGATACACTGTCAGTGTCGGAGTTATTATTATCGCAGTCTTCATTATCGTTTTCATTTCCCATTGCTGCTTCCAATAACCGAGATACATCCGTCATTTCTTTTACAGGAACCGGTATTCGATAAATACTTTTGTGTATTTCTTTGGCATGTCCCATAAAATTAGCGAGATTATCAACTTGAGTATCTTCAATATTCAACATTGCAGTATACGTAGCAATTTGTTTTCGAAGCGTAGTTCCCCGTAGAGAAGATGGAATGGTTGCACCACATTCACGAGAAAATTTTCTCATAAGAGGACAAGCTCTTAAGTATTTTTTTTTTAATTTACTTGCGTTTGGAACACTAAAGATATATTCGTTATTAGATTTTACTCCAGCTTGTTTACGATATTTAAGAATTGTATCTATGGATTTTATTACAATTGCATGAAGTAAAACAGGCACGGTTCTGCCTAACTTGCCGCGAATAGTTATTCGTGCAAATCTTTTCGCATATTGTTGAGATTCTTTAGAGAGTTTCTCATAAAGATCCGGATTTACATTCTTGTCTAAAATTTCCTGATTTTTGTAATCTGCTATTGTAAGTCTTTCAATTTCACCCGCTCTTCTACGATTAAATATTTGAATCAAGATTAATGTACATTCAGTTAAGTTTTTCCACGATGATAAATCAAACTTTTTTTCTAGAGTATGAAGAGAAACTTCACATTGTTTTTTTAAATAATCATATAGTAATTTAATGTCTTGTTTTGATGGAAGAATTACTTTCTTTTGTCGTTTATATTTTATTTGATCTTCCACAGCTTTTTTATTTATTACAGTTGGAACTTCATCATGCCACAAAATAAGAAAATCATCAACAGCCTGTTTTCTTTTATAATCTTGTTTTTTTATACATTCAGACTTTAGTGTACCCGCACACTTTTTTAGTAAAGTGGTCAGTGTGTTAGCAACTGCAGGTGTTTTAAACCACATTATAGATGTATCCCACTTAGCAACTATTCTAAGAGCGTTAACAGCTGAATTAAAATTTTGTGGTTGAAAAATCAATTGAAAATCATCAATTTCTTTATTAATCTCTTGCATGGCAAGTTTATAACGTCCCAGTAATCTTAAATGTGCTCTTATCATGTCATGTTGATGAGTATTCGTATATCTTTCACAGAGTTTATTGCCAAATAATATTAATAATTCATCATACTTGATGCACCTTGTGACTGCGTCATCTCTTAGAACAGGAAATACAATTTCGCGAAGAACTTTGCTAGCAGAAGTATGAATATATCCTGTTAATCGTCTACCCATAACAGTAATTTCACGTACACCTTTCTTATGTGTTGTTTTACATTTACTGTAGTGCAGACGTATAGTATATTTTGAATAAAAACCTTTACAATTCGTACAACAGATATAATTGTCAGCAGATTTTTTATACTTAGCTTGACACTGCCTAGCTGTTATTAATATACCTGTATTTAGTTCAGTATGTGTATTGTGTAATAAGCTGCCGTGATTACGAATAGCTGCAATAAGTTTTGCCCGTTCTTGGGTTCCTTTTTTAATATGTATAAACTTCTGGACATCAGCTTCCATTTTATGTGTTATTTCAAGATGTCGAGCAAATTTCGTTTGTAATTTTTTGCAGTATGGACAAAAGTATTTCTTGACTGTTCTTTTCGAAGAAGAATCTTTTGAATAAGGAACCTGTACATTGCGAATATCAAGAGGTGGTACATCGTGAACAGAATTAATTTCCATTGATGAGTTATCTTCCTTTGAATGAGACTGTGAAGTTTCATAAGTATTATTAGTACTATTATTATTCGAATTATTTTGATTTAGAGAATAATTTGGGTCTTTTGCTAGCTCGTCGCTATTATCACATTCGTTGCTATTTTCTTGATCATCATAATTATTATGATCGTTTTTGTTAACATCAAGATTATTATTATCATCTTTATTTTCAGTTGAAGATGTTAGCCAATCATCGCCAATAGCATTTACAATTTCTGTAGCACCACTAGGTACTGTGCTTTCAGATGTATCACTCTGAACTATACTATTTTTTGTTACGTTTTTCTCTGGGATTACAATTTTAGTAGATTGATTAACATTAGCAGTGTATTGATTATTATTTAGTATGCTTGATAATTGAATATCAGAATTATGCAGTGTTTTGTTATTAATCAGAGTGGAACAAGAAATTTGTTGTACTATATGATCATCAGCAGTATGATTGATAGTTGAAGAATCAAATAAGTTGCTTAATTGAACATCAGGTTTATGCAGTGTTTCTTTATTAATCGGTGTAGAGCAAGAAACTAATTGCATTGCTTGATCATTTCCTTTAGCAACAGAATAACGGGATTTTTCTCTCTCTATACTTTGAAATGATTCAAATTCTATTTTTTCTTGGAGTTTTCTTAATTCATCTTCTGATTCTGAAAATTTTATTATACATGTCAATGAAAAATGTTATATTTTGATGTTATCTATATAATATTAATGCAATAAAATTAATCGTTGCTGTCTAATAAAATATTAATATACATAAAAGAATAAAAACAAATATATTTGATAGTTACTATATACATAATTAAATATAATGCAACGTATCAAGAAAATGTTCCAATCCAGACACTGCACATGGATTCGGATCCGAGTGAGTATTGGAAACAATACCGGATATACAGAATATTGTGAATATTGTATTGCACGAACTGAGTGGCATAAGCTTTGTATATTGTATATCTACAAAGTACCCAGTAAACATTAAGTAACAATAATGTAACATCAATGTTATCATTTTCCACTTAACAATGTAACTGTTATATACAAGACGTATTACATTGCAGTTACATTGTTGAATAGGAAATTATAACATTGATGTTATATTACTGTTATTTAATGTTTACTGGGTATTGATCTAATTTTATATGTTCTTGCTCATGCGTACTATATTAAAACTATTATACATAACTATTAACTTTTTTCTAATTATGTAAAAATATTGTCTAATAATAAATATATATAACAGCCATAATATGAAAAATAGAGACAAAAGTTATCGAAATATTTTAGTAACATGAAGTTTTATATTACTAGAATAATTTAAAATTGTATAAAATAATATCCTAATATATAATAAAATATAAGATTAAGAAATAATAAATTACTTAAAGTAAGTTTTTATTACTTTAAATGCAGTAATAATTTATTACTATATCTTATATTTTATTAATAATGATATTTTCTTTTTCATATTAATACATACCAGACGTATCAACTAAACAACCGCTATACTTTGTCCCATTTTTGTATTTAATAATACAGTTTCTTCCCTGAATAATTTTAACTCTATTTGATCGTAACACGTAATGTCCTCCGCTATCAAACTGCACTAAAGAATACATTTCTGAAACTAAATAATTTAATTGTGTGTGAATTTATAGAACATATAAGTAAATAAATAATACATATTAAAAAATTATTTATAAATAGAATAATAGTAAATTGAACATAAGAAAAAAGGTCTTAAAATCCCAATAAGAAATCACAGATTTATAGACGTCTATTAGACGACTATTAAACATCTGGTATATGTCTTAGACGTCTAATAGATGTCTTTTTGACTTGTCATTTCTCACTAGGATATTCTTTTCTCTAACAACGTATGTGATATATAATCATTCTTAAAAATGTTGTAAATTCTGTATACAGCGGACATTTTTCCAAAATTATTAATTAACAATCGATGATGAGTAAAAATAATTTATATCCATTCGTGTACCATGTTTTTTTAAACAATGATCATAGAATAAGAAATGATATCACATTATAAGCATGTCATCTTATCATAACATGTAATTGGTAATAAACACTTAATCCCAAATATCTCAATTTTAGAAGCAACAAACATCCAAGTTTATAACAAAAATTATATTAAAAATTCTATTAAGTTTAAAACATGAATTATATTAAAAATTATTATTGTATATACCAATAATCTAATATGAAAGAAAGAAATAGTAATCATGAATTGTGTATCATGAATAGTAATTATAAACGTCATCATAATTTTGTTGTTCATATCAGTAATTTAAAATGAATACATTTAAATAGTACTGCCAACATTATTCTCTTACACAGTAACTTGATGATATCTTTCTATTATTAAGGAATACATATACAGAATCATAAAGGCAAAAATTTACTTGTACCTAACCTCTTTTTTATCCGAGAATTTTGATCACATCAACTTATCAAGCTATATTTTATCTTTACTACTTTTCATTAAAACAAACACATTATATTATTAATAATATTCTAATAAAGATTATGTTTATATGATGCATATTCTCACTTATTACTTCTTGCACATATAAGTAGTACGTATGTAGTACGTACAGTAGTACGTAGCATGGAAAGCCGTTGATAGCAGTGTTCCCAAATGGGCCGGTTTATTGCGCATGTTCGGCAGTAAAGGCATGAATGCAGTAGTGTATCAAAAAAGGTAATATTATGAACGTGAAAGTTTTGACGGATTCGGCGTATGATAAAGATAGTTATGGTAAATAGCTAAGTTAATATTATTATAATTTAATATTTACATTTATGCATTATAAATCTAAGTATAGGAAAAGGAACAATTAAAAAACATGAAACTAAAAATTTATACCAGGATGTTACGGCATCCTGTTTTACTTTGTGTACTACATACTTCATTGATACCGTATCTGCCGCGCATACGCGAAAAGACCAGATTTAGTTACAACTTGTTCAGCAATTATTATGTATTAATAGATACTTTAGGTTAATTATTACTTATATTTATTAATATAGAAAACTGTCCTTCATCATAACATTTTCAAAAATTTATGAATATACAGAGTGTTAAGCGTAACGGTCCGCACAATTTTTGAACGTTTCCGACAGTTAAAAAAAAAGTTAATATAGTAAAAATTAATGTTTCACGCAAGCTATTACATGCAATAAAAAAATTTGGAAAAAAACTTGTTTTCATAAAAAAATCAATGTTACCTTGAATTTTTTAAATGGCATCATACAATTTTTTTTCAAAATATTGTAAGGGACTTCAAGACGAATTTAACGCACTATAATAAGTGTCACTTTTATTGATATTTATCATTGTATTTTTTTTATTGATATTTATCATTGTATTTATCATTGTAGTTTAAATGTGATGTTAAGTTTTCTTCGTAAAAATACGGTCCAATTAAATAACGATCTAGTATGCCGCACCAGACATTAATTTCCGTACTAAAAAAATAAAGAAAAAATAAAGGAGGAAAAGAAATGATGAACTATAATGATAAATATCAATAAAAGTATTATAGTGCGTTGAATTCGTCTTGAAGTCCCTCACAATATTTAAAAAACAAATTTTTTTCCAAATTTTTTTTATTTCATGTAATAGCTCGTGTAAAACAGATTAATTTTCACTATATTAACTTTTTTAAACTGTCGGAAACGTCTCAAAAATTGTGCGGACCGTTACGCTGAACACCCTATATATTCATAAATTTTGGAAAATGTTATGATGAAGGACAGTTTTCTATATTAATAAATATAAGTAATAATTAACCTAAAGTATCTATTAATACATAATGATTGTGCTGAACAAGTTGTAACTTAACCTGAAGAGCTTCAATTTTAAATCATGTATATTTTCCAGAGGTCTGAATAGGCGGTTATTTAATATTTGAGAAATAAGTCGTGCGATAACGCTTTTTTCCACACTGCTCGACAAGGAACTATATATATACATATATATAATTCTTTTCGCATAAAACTAAACAAAGCGCCGGCAGCAGCCCATAGTTTTTGCGCGAAAAGTGCGGCCGTCAAAGTGTTAAAACCTAATCTGTTTCGAATTTTAATCAAAATGCGTTTCTTGTTACATACATAACAAATGTTTTAGCTAAAAACCTTTATGAGAGACGCTTGCTATGTTCCACGAAAATACGAATATTGGTCAGCTTTATCATTTGTTCAGTTATAACATAACGCATACTTTGAGAACACAACACAAAATTCAAGGCTTGTAAAATCGTTATTGCTTGCTATAAAATCACATTTTTTCGATCTTTAAGAGGAAGTCAATGTCAAACAATTGTTATTATTTAGTAGATTTAATTAAATATACACATAAAATATCCATCCAATATCAGTCATATGACGAGACTTAATTCAATAGTATTATATAGATTGGGAAAATGTAAAAATGTACAACAAATTAAATTTTATCACTAACAATAAGTCAGACAAATATATTATCAGAGAGAGGACTGACAATGAGAGGGAGAGAACAGTCACGCCGGAGTAATCTAATGATTCCTGTCCGATCGATAATTCGTTATGGTATCACACACATTCACTTTTAAGATGCAACTTCATAGTCATATTTACTTTTTGATACTATCGGCAAGGTCGTCATTTAGCGCATGTTCATGCTACATCCACAAAAATTTGTGGATCACAAATATTTCCATATACGCATTAAATTTGTATATTTTATTATTTTGCACGTATAATATGTGATCTTCTTCTATTATAGCATTATGGATACCAATTCTCGATACATATTATCGACAAATAAATCTGCAACGGAGTTTTAGTTAATGAAATAATTATATCAAATTGATTTACCTTAAAATTTAAAGCTAAATATATAGAGTGTCCGATAATTCACGGACAATCTCTCGTCAGCGAGTAGAGCGCATTAAGAATAGAAAAGTTCTCTACCGTTTTGTAATTTTCCCAATATTTAATGAGAAATTAATTAATATAGACCGGTGAATGAGCGTGCATCCGCGCGATTCAGCGATGAGTGTAAGCACGCGGCGAGAAAAGACACAGCTCATTTTATGATTTTGACAAACTTCATCAAGTTCGATGGACTTTTGCCCCTTTTTTTTTGGCGCGAATTGAGTGTTCCCGCTCGAGAATGCTTCGGGAAGTCTTATTTTCTAAGTCCGGGCGATCCGCTATTTGATATTTGAGGAACGAGATGATAACGCGCCGCTTTATTTGACGCCACTCGACGAAGGACAATTGCCATCGTATATGCATCCATGTTTGGTATATATGTGCGTGTAAGATCGAGAGAGAAAGAAGGGAATGTGTGTGTGTGTGTGTGTGAGCGTAAGTAAGACTAGAATGACAGTGAGTGAGAAAAGGACGAGTGTGAAACAATACACGATTCTGTACAGTCAGTCCGAGAAACTAAAGCTCGTGACTCGCTTGTTCAAGAACAAGCGTAAGGGGATTATATGATCTTGAACGAGATCTACATTCGCAACTGATGCAATAATGCAAAAGACTTAAGGATTGAAAAAAAAAATCATGCAAAAGGTGTGAGATATGCTCGCTGTTCACACACACGCGCACGCACGCACGCACGCACGCACACACGCACGCACGCACGCACGCACGCACGCACGCACGCACGCACGCACGCACGCACGCACGCACATATAGGACAATGCTACATTATCTTGTGACGAGCGGCGTCAAACAAAGCGGTGTTTATCGCCTCGTTTCTCAAATATCAAGTAGCGGGCCGTCCAGGTCCTCAGAAAACAAATCGTCGCGAAGCGTTTTCGAAAGGGAATACTCGATCGCGCCGACAATGAGGCGCAAAAATCCATCGAATTTGATAAAATTTGTCAGGATCATAGAATGAGCTGTCTCAAGTAAAATGTTTCTTTTGATAAACGCTCAGTTTTTTCTAAAATAATAAGATTTATAATTAAGCAGTGGTTCTTTAATAATTTGAGAAAAGTATATTATACCGTTTTAATAATAACATTTTAGTGTTGCGGTTCTGTATCTGATTAGCAACTTTTCATCCAAAGTTCAAATTTCATGATTATATAGCATGCGATAACTATTTCGCAAGCTTTTATTTTAATTTTTTGTTCTGTTCTCAAAGCATGCGTTAAATTATGTTATAACTGAACAAACTATAAAGCTGATCAACGTTCGTTTCATATTTCCGTGAGACATAATCAGACTGAAGGCTTTAGTTAAAACATTTGTTATGAATGTAATAAAAAACACATTTTGAGTAAAAGTCAAAACACTGATTTTTAACTAAGTTTTAACACTTTGGCCAGACATTTCGCGCAAAAACTATAGACTGATGTCGATAGTTCGATACAAAGAAAATAAATATATTTTATTTATACAGGGTGTCCCCCCCAAAAAAGCATCCTAGACAATGCTCGAGAGGAGGCAGAACGGATCAAGATGAACAAAAACGTCCTATATCATTTTGCTAAATTCGCAATAGTTATTGCGTTATTAATTAAAATATTTGAGCTAATGAACGCGTGGAAAGCGGTAGGCCGGAATCAGTAAGATGGCTTATTTGTTTACATCTCTTAGCAACAAATATCACGCGTCGCTCGCCGCTCGCTGCGTGACTCCACCTTTCGCTCAGATGATGTTTCCGTTCCTAAGAGACGTAGACAAGTAAGCTATCTTACATGCCTAATAATTCCGGCCTACCGCTTTCCACACGCTCATTAGCTCAGATATTTTAATTAATAACGCAATAACTATTGCAAATTTAGCAAAATGGTATGAGACTTTTTGTTCATCTCAATCCGTTCTGCCTCTTCACGAGCGTTGTCTAGGGTTTCTTTGGACACCCCGTATAAATAATATATATACTATATATATATATAATATATTTTTTAGACTGACCAAAATAAAGCATGAAAAGCTTCCAAAAATATTGTCACGAAAAAATATATACACAAATATACACTATAATAGAACATAGAAATTAAATATAAAACTAAATAAAGAGCCTAAGATAACTGCGCTAAAATGTAACCGTAAAATCACTTTAAAAGACATCAAAAGGTGGGTGTAGGCTTCGTCGTATAGTATTATATTAATTAGTATGGACGGGATGCTTGACAATATCGCGTATCAAAAATTAGATACGCGGATATGCAATGGACTGGGTCGATATCAAAGACGATATTTTGTCGGCGCTTCAAAAGAAAAATACGGCAACGCATAGAACATGTCTGGACACGACTCCGTTGCGTATCTTCGTTCATCATATGTATTACGTGGAAACTGGAAAGCTCGCGATGATATGTACGGATGATACGGATACGCTACGAAAATACGAGAAGTAAATTGTCAATCTGTATCGTATCGTATCACTTGCTTGCAACATTACGATACAATACGAGGATATGCTATATATGTCTGTACCTTTAAAAACGTTACGTTTCTGCCGTTACGGGAAAGCAAAATGCACAACACGATTATAAACTAGCGATAAGATCTTAGAATATTATCTCAATAAGTAGCTTTATTAGTTTTAGACTGTCATAATATTCTTGCTTAGCATTCACTAATAAAATGTATGGTCTCAAATGATGCATTTGCCTTACGTTATGATCATACAGTATGCAAAACGAACAGGATTCATTTTGTCAACTGCATACTTTATACGCTGCTTTCAAAGTAAGTAACAATATTAATCCAATGATTTCTTTTGAAACATTCACAAAACATTT
>OZ020549.1:5739606-5876598 GCA_963971435.1 Lasius platythorax
GGCTTACCGTTTATAAGAATCTTGGATTTAATTAGGTATTAATATTTTTTTATAATATTTTTTAATAGTAATTATGTCTTAATATTTTTTAATAATGAAATTTTCAAGACAACTCGTAATGAGAAAATTATATTCTGCAACAACTTTATCTAATCTTACCACTCACTCTGCTCTTCCTGTCATCGATGCTGTCAGATTACACTCTGAAACCAATTTTATTTTCTAAATAGATTCCGACATGAAACGATAAGCCGGCATTGCGAAATTTCAAAAGTGATACAGCATGAATTCAGAAATATAACAGAATGATCTGTGTCGATGTTTGGCGAGAAAAAATAATTCGGTCCTAAGCTGAGTATCATGGCGTTGACTATATATGTCAGCCGGTAAAAATACTCGCAATATTGGCGAAATAAATTAATATTATTATAGTAACGTTAATGTGATTTGAAGGACAGAAAGCATATGTAACACTTAATTAAAACGTACGTTTAAATATATTTTTTTTCTTTTTCTTATTACATAAATCTCCACGGTGTAATTAATATTTTTACAACGTTTCCTTCGATTATTTAGAATACATTCGATACGTTACCGTGCAATTTCTTCGAATTAAAGGGAAGGAACATTTGTAGAATGAATGTCCCAGTCAATAAGCGCGAGCTTCGTTTTCATCGAAATTCATTATCTCATCAGGAGATTGTATTAATGTATCCTTTATATAGATTTTTATTTGATTTACACTCATTTTCACCTACGAGGTGTGATCAAAAAATACCCGAACTAGTTCCATTATAAACAAACTTTATTGATTATCAATATAAACATTTAATCTCCTCCAAAGCACTCTCCTTCCGCATCTATACACTTCTATCATTGTTGGAAACATTTTTTTGTACAATGTAATTTTTCAGAATGTTCTTCAGATGGCCTGTCGTATTCCCTTAAATATCCCTCATCTCGATGTCATCAAATCTCTTCCCCTTCAGCATCATCTTCTTGAGAGAAGAGCCAGAAATCACAGGTCAGGTGAGTATAATGGTTGAAGGATAGAGGATGCTGAGTTTTGCCAAAAAACACTGCACAGAATGAGTTGTGTGCGAGGGAAATTTCGCAGAAATACGTCGCATGTGCAAATGTCTCTCGTCCTTTGTGCTATGTAAAAATGTAATGTCAGACAATACTTCGTCAAAGAGCCGAATCCCTATTACGTCTATTAACGGAGTTACAGAATCAGTCCGGGCCATTTTTTTGATCACAATTCGTAACTCTAACAGTAGGATGTTGTAAGACATAAAATCTAAATGCGAGAATAAATTAATGAGATTCACGCAAACAAACAACCTCTTGGAAAAATGTCGGAGGACAGGAGGCTCTTGTCTCGAAAATTCGCAGATTAGATAGCCAGCGATATTTCGAAGCATCCAAAGCGCGAACGATCTCCGGTCGTTAACAAAAATCACTCAATGTGACGCGCATCAAACAAGTGTCCTCCGTCCAGAGTTGTGTCAATCGACTATTAAAAAAAAAAGATCTGACACAACAATTTCCCTGCCGAGTCGTCCCTGACTTCAGGTACTCCGTACCTTCGATCGATCTTTCAAGGACGAGAACCTCTTCATTTAAACGGCACCGGGGGTCAGCGATTGCGCCGGTGAACGAAAAACGCCGGTGAAGAGGACGGTGCGGTCGTGCTTGTCGTAGATCAGGTAGACGAAAGGATGATTGGCGTTGAAGATGGCGGGCTCGGTCGGTCGGCTGGAGCGGAAGGTGAAGATGGCGGTAGCCGCGGCAGCGGTGGTGCCCTCTTCGGTGACCTCGATGCGGGCGCGATGAACGGCGTCGCCGAGATGGAGACTCGGTTCGCCATCGGCGACGAAACCCCGCAGATCGGCCGCCCCGGGAACCAGCAATTCTCCGGCGCCCAAAGCGTGCAACAGCTGATTCAGCTGCAGCTCCCGCTCGAGCTCGAAGCGCGGCAGACTGACCTCGACCTCTCGCGCCGGCATCCCGTCGTCCAGCAGCTGACGTAGCTCCCGGGAGCCCTTCTCCGTCGCCAGTCGCTCCACCAGCTGACGAATGCCGTCCTGCGACTCGTTCGCGGACGAATCCTGAAGGAGGGTCCGCGCGGTGGAGAACGGCGGCAGCAGCACGAACATCGATATCTCGTCACCCTTGTAGGGCAGCTCCAAAATGTACGCGCCTAGCTCCTCCGAGACGACTGATATAGGGGAAAGATTAATCTTCAGATTAATTATTAAGACTTAATAATATAGGCAAATGAGATTGAAGCGAATAGCGTTTTCTTACCGTGATTAAAGTTTCCCTTCTGACGCATGAAGGTGATGAAGGAGTTTTGTGCGCCGGAGGCGTAGAAGATATCGCGTTTGGAATTCTTGGGATCGAATCGTTGGGCCCACAGACCCTTGAAGTAGACCGCGTTCGCCAGAACCAGATCCGTATCCTCGGCGATGCTGCTGGGCGGCAAGAGTTCACGGATGTGACCCTTCGTCATGTTGCTGACCCAATCGTTGATGCGACTCCTCACCTCGGCGGGATTCGTACGGAAATCGGTCACTTGCAACTGATCGTCGAAGAAATCGAGCATGCATTCGCGCAGCTTCCTGGAATTCGTGATCCAAAATCTGTTGGCGACTCTGTACTCGTAATCCGCGGATCCGTTTATCTACAATAAGAAACATCGGAGATGAAAGAATCGTCTATGAAAATCCCTCTCCGAGAGACGGATTTTCCCAAGAGCTCCTATTATAAGTCACGTCACACGCTCGAGCTTATTAACACAATTGGAGGATATCTTTTAATTCTCAAGATAATAAGAGTGAAGTCGTCTATTCGAGTCTATTCACACAAGTAGGACTTTTAATTTTTTCGAGAGATAATAAATTTCTAAAATACCTAAAAGTGTTACTTTCCCTAAAACTGTTCAGTTATTTTACACTCGAATTATTCATTTATTTATTTATTTATTTTAAAACATGCAGTTGATGCCCGCATACATTGATGAAAGGGTGAAAAATTATGCATTGGCAGAATGGTTAAGCGAAATCATCATTCAATTTCATCCGTCCGATTGAGGATCAAAGATTTCCAATGAGACGATTTCCTAAAGTCGTCCAAGGACTCCTGCCATATATATTTAGAACCTTGGAGGACCCGGAGGTGTTGATGTAACGATAAATCGCGATTCGCCTTGACATACCTCCGGCGAAGTAAATCGCGCTTCGAGTTGCGCAATCTGACAAATTGCCTGAGGAATCGCTCACCTGGGAACGCATCTGATTGAGCGATCTCTCGAAGGCGTAGAAACGTTGCACGTCGATCTTGGACAGCTGATCGGGGATGCGGAGGGCCCGTTTGAGGGATCCCTCGGTGGTACCGCGGGCCCCGAAATACGCCAGACTCAGGGCCTGATGTATGCTGTGCGGGCTGAAGAAGAGGTTGTCCTTCGACTCGATCAGCGCGGCCTTCTTCAGGCTATCGAGCGCGAAGTCGAAACGAGCGTCCGTCAGCGATACCTTGGACGTCGGGTCCATCAGCGCGGGAACGTCATTTCCCGTTAGACATTGCGCTGAAATCATGCCGACTGCCAGCGACAGCGACAGTAGTATCGCCTGGAAAACGGGAGAAATGGTGGAAAAAAATTCTAAATATTAAAATATTAAAATATTGAAATATTAAGTATTACAAAAAATTTCATAATTTTATTATATATTTTATAAAATCTATAAGCGCTCCGTTTTTCTTCGAACGTTGCAAATATATTATTCGCAATACATGAAAATATGTTTCGGTGGAAAATGAATGAAGAAATTAGAAATAAAAATGTACGCGCGTTAAGTATGTTAATTTTTCGATTTTCGCGATTAATTTTTTATTCGACTGCTATATGTATTGTCGAGTTTGTCGAAAGATTAAGGATGTTCCGCGCGAATAAAGACGTTGACATCATTCCCTCGCTCGAGTATTCGCGAAAAAACTTTCTCGCTCGGCGGAGAAAGCGGACGAAGAATCGGACGTTTCATACAAAACACGAGACAGCCTGGAAAGAAATGTGGACCGCATATATATATATATTTTTTTTTTTTTCGATATATTGCAACGCGGTTCCTCTAATTTATGCGAGTTTCTAGACCACGTTTCTACACTCGCAATCATCATGTATCGAGAAACCGACTAAATGCATAAAATCCGAATACAACCATGTAATTCGGATGAATACAGCCATCCGAATACATAATTTGCAACCAGCAGCTACATATTTTTTTTATTTAAAAACGACTGTGTATTCTTTATACCAATTGATTCCTCTCATTATTTTGTGCATAAAATAAGATCATCGAAAAATGAATATTTTACGAGATATTTTATAATTTAATTATGTAAAATTATGTCACATTAAAATACAAAATATCTCATAAACTATTCACTTTTTGGCCATCCTATCCTTATAACTTTTTATGCCGAATATTGCGAGGAATCGATTTATATACAAAAATTAGAGTGGATCTATTTAAGAAACCTAGATTAACCTTCAAATGACCTTGAAAAATGACCTTAATTAAAATTCAAGATTATCAACTTTTTTTCCCCCCCTCGAACATTTTAACTTCGGTATGAAATATTTTCTCGTTACAGCCATATTCGACTATATTTATTAAAATAGGACATCCTGTATATCTCTTCTCTTCACGCGATTGCGTATCGCGATTCGTTCGGCGCACAATACGCGTTTCAAGATCTCTATTATTCCAGAATAGAAGTGATGCAACTGCGCGCGGATTCCCTTCGCAACTTCCTTCCTGAGGACGGCACGCTCGGTTCCACGCAATGCTTGCGGCGAAATTGCGGCCGAATCGGAAATCGAGGGCTAGGAAACGAGAGAAAGTAGTGCCAGCGCTGTGTATGACATCATAGGGTATCCGGCTTTCTTGGTTGAAATTGACGCGTGACGAAGGTGGACGAGTAAATGTAAAATCATCCAGACAGCACGAAGTCTCTTTTCGACGGAAAGAGACAATTAACGGGCACAACGGTAATGTAGCATAATTTCTGATGACGTCATAAGCAGCGAGGCCGTCATAAAAATTTTCTTTACATCCTCAATGAAGATTGAAATCAAGATGGAAATCAAAATAACGTTTCTCGAAGTTAAAACTAGAATTGAAATAATATGATGAAATCAAAATAAGAATTAGCTGGAATTGAAATTGAGATCAGAAAAGATTGAAATTCCAATGACAGTTTAAATTCAGATTGGTCTTGAAACTATAATAAAAATTGATCTAAAGTGTTAATTATAAAGTGTCAATTCATTTTAGCTCTTTACAAATTGTTTGAAATATTTCGAGCAATTAAATAATATTAATTTTTGAATATTTGTTTTCTTTTTTGTTTACAGTTCTTTATACGTGTTTCTCAGAACATTGCTTACAAGTGATGCTGACAACAAGTCACTTTCAAATTAATTTTTTACTAGAACAATTTTTTCAGGAATTTTTATAATGCTATAATTATATATGATACTCTTGTGAATATATAAATAATATTATTATCAATTATCGTAATGATCCATAAATCACATATGTTTATTCAACTTGTAGAATATAATTACGACAGTCATATGTGTATATTTCTTAGATAGCGAGCACATGTTAAAATTAAAAATAGAATTAAAATCAGAATGAAAATAAGCTTGAGTGAATTAAAAGTAGAACATAGAGTGCGAAAAAATCTAAATTAAAATTAAAGCTTGATTTAAAATTAGAATAGAAATATTTATTATTTATTTCTTAATCCATGCCCTCCTTTGGATGGCTTCCAGTTTATACATTTGTAATTTGTGTGTATAAGTGTGAATAAATGTTATTAAGTGTTAAATGTAAGGCTTTACACGTTTAAGTTAAAAGTTACAAATTAAAAGTTAGAGTTACAAATCAAATGAAATAAATAAATTAAATCAAATAAACTTTAGCTTATCATTCAAAAACTAAAATTAAAATTAAAATTAAAGTTAAAAATGAAAATAAATGAAAGGAAATAAAAATAAAAATGAAATGAAATAAAATAAAGTGAAGTAACGTTGCTATTAAAATTAAATTTGAAAATTGACAACTGAAATTAAAATTAAACTAAACTGAATTTAATTTAATTAGAATTTAAATTAAACTAACTAAACTAATAAAACTAAACGAATCAAGTTATCTACTTTATATATGTATATACATGTATAATTTTAATATATATATAATAAATAAATATTTTTTATATATATATATATATTTATATATCATATATATATATATTTTGATATATATATAATTTTAATATATATATATATATATATCCGTCAGTCGTGTCTCTTTGGTAACCTTCTCCTTCCATTTTGGTAAGAATAGAGATAAATGTGAATTAAAAAATTAAAAAATTAGAATTAAATTTTAAATGAAAATCTATCTGAGAATTAAAATTGGAACTTTGTTTACGAGATCGAATTAAAATATTGCGGGAATCGCTAGCGAATTCTTCGCACGTCGTATATCGCTCTTGTTTACATGGCGATCACGTATCATGTATAATACATACAATCCATGACAAGCTGGTGCTCGCAAAGTTAGTCTTTGACCGTTTCATTCTTGGAAGTGAGTGAAGCGATTCTTTTTCCTTCTCTTTTTTCTTTTTTTTTTTTAACGAGCGATCAAACAGCTCGAGAGATAATCGCTCGTGACTAAGAACTTATGAATGGGGAATTCCGTGTGTGACAATCGTGAGAGTAAAGCAAAATTACCTCTAAACAAACATCTCGAGGCGCGAACATTTTGTAAAATAGCCCCGTAGACGTCGTCTGATTAACTCGTTAAAAGCCACAATAATAGGAAGAATTGCAGTTAATGAGTTGAAACTTGTATTATTAGCTTAGTAAGGAATAACGTGAGATTGACAGTGACATTTAGCTAAACACATACGATGGCGACATTTGCGGACAGCTGTTGATGGATTCTGTCCTCTGATGGTATCGTCGCGTGTTCATAATAAAACCGTCCGTCGTTTCGCAATAAAACCGCTATGTCGAGTACGTATTATGTACAGCGTTAATGCGTTGTGTATATCGACATTATTACATAGAGAAAATTCCGATAACATCGCTCCAGATAAAACGAGATAAAAATGGTCAGTGATGACGATTGTTTAGGTACGAGGAAATTTTTTTTCACCGGATATATATCCCAAGATTATCGCCTCGAACTTTTATTTACGGAATCTTCGGTCAACTTTAAAATCGATTTTACATCGGGAAATGCGTGCGATGATTAACAGCAGATTTAAAATTTATTATATTAAATTTATGAAATTTATGAAATTTATTAAAATTATTGAATTCATTTATTTATTAAGTTTATTATAAAATTTTGCAAGCTTTACATTAGTGACCGAGAGAAATAAAAAACTTTAAGATTTAAATAAATTCTTTTTCCGAAAGAGATATATATATTTCTAAAAATTTAGAGATTATAAACAAGTATTTTATAATTAAAAAAAAATCTCCATTTCAAATGTATAAGATAAAATTCACTTTCAATCAATACAGAAATTAATTCGCGAAGAGGCAAAAACGTTCGCTCTCGGTCTTTCGATAAGACTTTATCGCGGTTGAACTTCTGACAGCAGTCGAGAGGTCATTCCTCGAGAGAATGCAACAACATTGACGTCTTCGAGAGGCAATTCCCATATTCTATCGAATTTCGGAAATCGTCTCCTCTCATCCCGGTCGCGAAATCGCGACGGAGCGAAACGGGAGTAGAAAAAGTAGAAAAAGCGCGAGCAGAAAGGACAATGGCACTCACCGTGAACGACGACATAGTTCGGCACTTTCTCGAAATTCCAGCAAATCGGGAGTACACAGTGATGTTATAGACGATCGATTATCACGGCACGATCCGTCCGACGATCAAGCAGAGGCAGGACTGAATTGAAGGCTGCGAGCGATCACGAAGACACAAGTGAATGCCTGGCCCCACTCTTTTCCCACTCTGTCACGTTTGGAGAACGTCACGACGTCCACAACAAGCCAGTATTCAGGATCGGATTTAATCGAGAAAAGATCGGAAAAGCTTTTTAGAAAAAATTGTACTTGAATAAATTTTACGTAAAAGTTAATCTTGCTTCTTTTTTCAAGAAATATAAAAAAAGGACAATCTTAAGAGAGACCCATCGATTTAATAGAATTCTTAATCTACGTGTAAAATATTGCATGAAATAAGATTGATGTAATAATGAAAATTGTCGTTCTTAATTAATAATATTCTTGCTAATTAGCAAAAAAACTATTAATAGTGAAATTATTAAGAAAACAAAGTTAAACTTTACCGAGAAGAGTAACTCTGCTCGAGAAAAATTAATTGTGGGTCTATCTAAAAATTTCTGATTGAACTCTCAACAGGTACCACGGAATCCTGTAGATTTTAGTCTCGAAAAATGTTATTACAATAATTAATAATAATAATATTAATATTTCAGAAATAAAGTTTTACGCATAAATTGTAATAAAAATTATTTTTTTCTTACAATTTTTTTCAATTTTAATCTTTTTAAGCAACGTCTATAGAAAAAACCTTCTTCTCACTTTCAACAAAATATATTTTCAAATTTTATATATAATAAATACACGTCGCACGCACATTTATCGTTCTTAAAATATATTTAAATATAAATATTAATAAATATTAATAAATATAAATTTATTATTAATTTTTATTATTATATATAAATTTATTTATGCTTACTTAAATCAATTAACTTAACAAAATATATCTACCGAGAGTTAAAAACTAATATACATTCTATGCAGAATGTATGATTTTCATTTCAAAGCTCTTCCCTTTCCGATTTGACCCTGAACACGTTTATGTACATATGTAAACGCTTCTCCGGTTCATTTTATTTCCTCGTCTCTTGGAAATGCCCAGTCGTAATTGTCGACTTTATTACTAGAAAATCCCTGTCATCTGTTAATGATCTCACGATGTACGACCATAATTATTCTTCGCGCATTTTACTTTTACGCGAGAGACAATTTCGTCTCGGAAAATTCATCCTCTTGAAGAGACCCAGCTTCGTTTACGCATAAATCTGTTTAATAAGAAATACGTTAACCGAAAAATTATCAGACAAAATTTCCATTTTCAGAAAAATTTTAAAAAATTTCCATTCTCTTATCTAAGAGAGGTCTATCTATGTGTAGAAAATTCGCGTAAGATCAATCTGTCACAAATCGATGCCATTTCGATTCTAGCATCAAATATACTTCTCTCACTCGCATATTTTTCCATCCATCTTAAAAGGATGAATCAAGATTGACAGGTCAAGTAACTTAAGTGTTTCGCGCAATTAAGTGTTACGCTTGAGGCTCCTGACCCCTTCGTCGCAGCTATCTTATTAGATTATGATGTTAAAAGAATCATGTAAATGTTTTTCTTGCTGCATACGCAGAGATAATACTTACTGCGATAATAATTATTTATATAAATTGTACAAAATATGCCGCAAATTTTCTGTATGATATTATAATTAATTATAATGTGACAATTATATATTTTATAATTATAGCTGTTTTTATTCTAATTAATTTTGCACGTCTCTATCCCCCTTTTATTCTTTATTCTTTCTCTCTCTCTCTCTCTCTCTCTCTCTCTCTCTCTCTCTCTCTCTCTCTCTCTCTCTCTCTCTCTCTCTCTCTCTCTCTCTCTCTCTCTCTCTCTCTCTCTCTCTCTCTCTCTCTCTCTCTCTCTCTCTCTCTCTCTCTCTCTCTCTCTCTCTCTCTCTCTCTCTCTGCAATGATAAAAAAATTCAAAACAATTTATCGAAATTTACAGCTGTTTTAATCCATATAATGTTAAAAGAAAAATAAAAAACGTGCGTGATTTCACATCCTAATTACAATAATGATTTACAATAAATAAAATAAATTTTAAAATAACTGTAGCATCTATAAAAGCATATTATTATGAATTAAATAATTGCTTAATAATATTCAATAATAAACATTTTAAAATAAATTAATTTATTTAAATGATAGAACATACATTATATTTTAATAAAAGAAATTAAATTATATTATTAAAAATTAAATTCTTAGTCTAAAAAGAGAAAAATTATCAAAAAATTAATTGATGCCTAAACACTTTATACACTTTATTAAAATTAAATATTAGACTGCATTAAATTATAAAGAATGCAATTTTCTTCAGTATAAATAGAGTAATTCCCTAATCTTACCTCAAGATAAATTATGAGATGAGATCACAGTCGCGTGTGCAATTTATCAGGGAACTTTCTGATGATAAGGAACGTCTTGCGAATAACGGCTTCTTATAATGGAATTGCGTCAACGATTGTAATGACTTACTTGAAGAGAATCGCGTTCTTTACAATTTAATGCAATCTAATACGTAATTTGAATAAAATAAATGTTCTAGCGACAATTAATTATTCGATATTTTTTTCTTTTTACAATAAGACTTCTTCTCTTTAATCCGCATAATAATGTAAACCAACATAATGTCGCATCTATACGAGTGTCCTTGTCAATATGCGTGTTTACACACGCGTACACATACTTACACTCTTTCAGTAGGAGCAAACGTGGGAAAATCCCAGTCGAATCATTCACGATGGACCGCAGCTTTCGCGTCGGAAAAAAATAATCTAAAAAAACATCCACTCGTGTAAATTGGATAACAACGTAAATGATAATGCGTCAAGGTGGTGCAGAAGAATTTCGGGAAACCCGAGAAACGATGTTTGCCAGCATGCCAATTCGCTTCATCAACTCTGACAACTTGATTCAATTAACGAAGACACGATTTTTTGAGAATTTTAATGAGAATTCGGTACAATAAGTTTAATTAATAATTTAATTAATATTCGGAACAAAAGTTTAATTATTAAATTTAATACGTTAAAAGTTTTCCATTAAAAAGTTTAAACAAAATTAAATAATTTTAAATAATTTTATAATTTTTAATTTTATAATTTTATTACTTTAAACAAAATTAAATAATTTTAAATAATATAATAGTTTTATTAATTATAATTATTTATTGACATATGTAAAATTCAATTTTTCAATTTAATTCAATCTTACAAAACAATTCAATTAATAAATACGGTATCAAAATTAATAAGAATTCACTGTCCAATCAAAGAATATCTTTGTTAATTTATGGCACCTATTAATATAATTAAATTGGCAATATTGAATCGCGGATTCTTGTTGACATGTTACGCGAGATATAAAGCTCGATGAAAATAAATTTTAATTGGAAAACGCGCGCGTGAATCTCTTTCCAGATATCTGATCCGAAGATTATGAACTTGATAAAGCGCAAAAGTGTGCCGATATAAAACAATAACTCTATTGATCGAAACGTCTAGTATTTTTAAAATCAAACGATTGTGTGAAAACCATTATCTTCGTCGAGGAAGTAAATTAAAAAACGGGATCGCGCGAGAATAATCGCAGTTTGAAAATAACATTTTATTCAAGTCAGGTTTTTATTCAACATTACCAAACCGCAATCCCTACGAATACCTATTCAGGTATGATTTTCTAAAAAGATGCTTCGCAATTGCATTATTATTTCTCCTTGTTCTGCGAGAAGCTCATTTGAAGATAAATGCAATCAGATCGCATGAATACGAATAGTCCAATTATCATTCATCTCTCGTCTGGAAATAATAATACTAAATTGACACATTAGAACTTGATTTTTTTTTCCTCAGATAAAATTGAAATTAAAACAAGAAAGTAACAATTCTTCGACTATGATAGAACATTAGTTCACCATTTCAAGAATACTTATAACGACTTTAATACAGCATGTGTATGTGGACTGCGTATACGATATGTGCAATATATCTGTAAAATCTATCTACCTAAAGTTTTCAGGAACAACGATGCGTCGCGAAAAAAACACCAAATGTATCGATAATAAAAAAATTTTATAAGAAATTAGCGATCGCAGCGCGAACAAAATCGTTCAACAAAGAAACAACTATGTGTAAAGAACATCATGTAACTTAAGTTATCAATATATCCGGCTAAGATGCGTTTGTCTCAACTACCGTTGTGCTCGGACTTGGACTTGGTTCCGTCGCTCGCGTTTTGCGTTGCAGACTGTGACGATCCAGACGTGACACAGACAAAGATGTATCGTCGTCGTTGGTCCACAGACGGAAGACCTCGCCGCTTCGATAATGTTGCACGATGTTAACGACGCCTATCAGAACGTATATCACACCCAGGATCACGAAGTAGCTGCCGCAGACGAAGAACTGAAAGAAAAAAAAATGCAAAGACTCGCGTTATTCGAGGAAGCGTCATTTTCGGCGCGTGACTTTCTCCCTTTTTCGCTCACCTGCTGCCGAATATTCAGCATGAGCTTGTTGACGACTATGAACGTCAGCAGACTCTGCGTTAATAGCGCGAAGAATATGTTCACTCCGAATATCAGGCCGTAACTATCCTCGGATATGCACTTGGCGACCTCGAAGCTGAAGAACAAGCGAAACGCTCTCTGATTTTTTTCCCCCTTTTCTTTTTATGTCGCCCTCGACAATTTTATTCGAAATAGAAATTTATCTCGACGTAAATTCACCTTGCAACGGTAACCATGGTGTGATAAATCACGCCGAATACGATGTAGACGCCGTATAGGAACCAAATGTTGTAGTTGTAAGAAGCCACTATCAATATGACGCCTTCCAGAAGCGAGAACATGAACAATGTCATGTCCCCTAACAGGCTCCAGTTTAACTTCACCTTCCCTGCACAAAATACGGTCCCCGCACCTAGGGAAAACAAAGAAAATATGTAAAATAAGATTCGGAAAACATTTTGTATTTAATTTAATCGCGCCTTCTAATCTCTTATCGCTCGATCAATTTTGATAAAGTGTTATTTTATAAGAGTGTTATTTCAAGGGAACAAATTCATAGATAAAAGGCCATTTCGCATCTAATTTCACCGATTTACGTTTTATTAATAAATATAATCTTTTTTTTATATAATTTAATTTTTGAAAACAGATCGGTTTAAAATAATAAATAAAACATTTCTCTAATGAAATATTTTATGCAAATTGTTAATGCACAAACAAATCTATTTCTATTTAGATCTATATATATTCCTATCTAGATCTATATATTTGTAGTTCTTAATTCGCGCATTCTTAATTCGTTCTTAATACTTCTTAATTTAATAACACAGTAATGATTGAAGGAAAAATTATCTGTCAAATATGTTGATCGCTTTAATGCGGTTATTACCAGTAGCCTCTATTAGGCTTATCTCACGCAGATATCTAGATTGGAAAAGCAAAATTAGTAACGTCACTTGAGATAACATTATCCTTATAGCAAAAAGAGTCACAGCGATATCATAATGATATTGCTCTGTGATGATCTAATGTGTCACAATGAAATCACAACGAAGTCATGCGAATGTCCGCTTTGTCACATGTGTGATGTCATTATCATTTTATATCATTGTGATATAAAATAAAATGTTACAGTGGTACAATTTACATATTACAAAATGGTCTTATATATACATTTTATTATTTATATAATCCAACCTCTAGCAATCTATCGGATTACAGCATTAAAGCAATCTATCGAAGCAATCAATGTCTTTTTGTTGTTAAAAGATTGAAATACAGATATTTCGTATATCTGATATATATTTTTGTTTATTTTGAAGCCATAACAACACTAGCCGTGCTACAGAAAAAGAGAGAGAAAGAGAGAGAGGGGAAGAGAAAAGTAAATAATACAAATATTACAAAAATAGAAATATCATAAAGAATAAATTTTTGTTACATCTAGCTTTGTGATATCTCATAAGTTTATAATTTGAATGATATAATTTGATGCGTTTATGTGCGCCGTTTTTCTTGATATTTTATTGCAACCGCGGACATATTATCTCTTCGATGGGCGTAAAATAAACTTATCGCTCGTCAAACTTATCACGGGATTGTCGTAACGCATCCGTACGTGTTGTATTTTAAAGCGAGCGCCTAATTTGCGTTCGGTACTATTCATATTCCACGTATGCGTATTATGATACCATCGCGAATGTTCGAAATGTATGTACCTAAACCGGCAGTGATTTATACATTTATCTACCCGACAAATTCTGGACAATCAGTTTAATATCTGAATTTCTTGTATTGGGATTGTATTCGAATCTCAGAATCAGAAAATCAAACTGATAGGAATAGCTATACATATATATATATATACCCGTAAAGCAAAATGCGCGCAAATTGTTAGCAGATTGGCGAAAAATTTCCACAAAAGTTGCTAACAGATCGGCATCCGTTATTTCCGCAATTTGTTTACGATTTGCTAGCAGAGCCTGCTCACAGAATCTGACAACAGATTGGCGGCAGAAAGCGAGCAGGACCTGCGCATATAAACTGGCAGCAGATTGTCAGCAGAAACCGAGCAGGACCTGCCGTCTTAATTTAAATAGAATAGCGGCATTTAAATGCTTCATTAATTTATATTGCTTATTTCGCTTACTAAAAAATAATAAATGAGGTATACAATAGTCGATATGTCACATTCACGGAACGTCATTGTCTGACGTTTGTATTAATAACATAAATATATAATATTAATAACATGTATTAATGTAATATATATAGGAATATTTAAATAATTTAATTTATAAAATTAAAGATTTTATTTATATGGAAATTAATTTCTATTTTATATCTTAAGCAGATAATAACGAAATATTTTATATTCGAACAATTTCTGTCCGAATAAGTGAAAATCGGACAGATAAATGTCCGATTTTCCAAAAATCAGTTCAATATCTGAATTCCCTTGTACGGGAATCGTATCAGATATTAAACTGATAGAAATAATTACATATGTTATTAACCGCATTTTGCAGGCTTTATATACGTTCATAACAAGAACTCGAAGACGGATATAGAAAGTGAATAATACGCCGCATAGCGGTAAACGAATAAATGGCTAAAAACAGATTCTGCTCGGTTTCTGCTGCCAATTTGCCGTCAAACTGCGTTGCGCAGATCCTGCTCGATTTCTGCCGCCAATCTGCTATAATAATTCTGTGCAAATCCTGCTCGGTTTCTGCTACTGATCTGCTGTCAAATTATGTCAGCAGGTTTTGCAACATTTCTGCTGACATTCTGCTATCATTATTTGATATAACAGATTTTGCATACAATCTACAGGCTTTCTGCTGACAAAAATTTGTAGCAGACGTTTGGCAAAATCTGTTCGAACAGGCTTTGCTAACTGGGTATATAGCAAAACCACCAATTATCAGGGAAGATTCTCGCACCAAATTTTCAATTGTCCTGCAATTTTAGATACAGTATCTAGATACATTTTGTGTATCTGAGCCTGTATCTGAGATATATTCGAATTGGAGTATCTGTATCCCCAAGGAGAACACATAAGTCAAAATGATGTCAAAATGACATCTTTCAAAAGTCAGTTCTATAAGTCATGATGACGTCATTATGGTTCCTGGCAAGGACGGTTTTGTGACGTCATAAAACTAAAATTTTTAATGAATAAAGTGAAATAAATATATTTATATATATATGATAATTTCAATCAATAAGTGCCAGGCAATCTCCTCGCAGAAAAAATTATGTTTTCGAAAATATGCGAATTAAAATCCTGAAAGTCAAAATATCGTCATATAATGATTTTATAACGAGTCACTGTACAGTCATTTTGGGGTCATGATAGTTTAGTGATCAAACTCTGATATTTTCCCGTCATTTTGACGTCACAATGACATCATCTTGACTTTTTGTTCTCCTTGGGATCTGTATCTAGTCACAAAACATAGTATCTGAACTGCTTTTTAGATACATTTTCAGATACATTTTCACGTATTTTTTACTACGAATATTGCAAAAAGTTGCTTATTACAGAGGCAAAAAAAGTGTGTATTTAAAAAATGAAACCAGAATATCTTCTAATGGTTCTTTAGCGTCTTCCGTGGAAGATGACCAATTCTTTAAATTTTTAAAAGATCACGTAGAAACAATTGACAGTGCTATCGGCACGGAGATTCTCTCTTATTTGTTAGATAAGCAAAAAGATATCGCATCAATAGCACGTTTTCCTCATATATGAAACATTTGTTTTTAAAGTTCAACACAATTATATCGTCATCAGCACATATTGAGCGATTATTTAGCACTGGTGGTCAAATTTTAGTACGACGGCGAAATAGATTAAGATTTATCCCACTTTCAAAATAGAGTATTTTTTGTAAAAGTTCTCAAGTTTTCAAAAAAAAATATTTAAAAAATATTAAAAAATCTCGCACTTGAAAAACATGAAGTTTTCAGGAAAAAAACGAATTTTAAAGGGTTAAATGTGTTTCTACATTAACGTAACCATTTTTGTTAATTTGACCTTTTTTACATAAAAAATACGTTTTTGAATTTTTTTCAATCGTTAGGAGAGATAAAACGCAAGTGCAAAAATTAGTGTTTTCTAAATCTTGAAATTTTCAATCCCGGTTTTCTCGCATACTATTAGGTATAGGGGCTTCAAGTTTTTGGTTTCCCCGTCTATTATGATATAAAATAAGGTACAAAAATTGCAGGACAATTAAAAATTTGCGAGAATATTTTCTGATAATTAGTGGTTTGGCTCATATATATATATATATATATATGTATATATATTTTATAATATTTATATCTATTATTAACTATATATTTATATATAGCTCTAATTATATTTAATATATAATTATATTTATATAGATTATTAGTCCTTAATATATATTATTAGCCACTTTTTGTAAGCTAGATATAATTCTCATGATTAAAACTTAAGGTAAAACTCCCGTTTAGGGGAGAACGCTCCAATGCCCCCTTGATACTACTACCTGAAAGCAGGGGATGATGGGGGGTGGACCTTGCTTCGCGTAAAAAGTTGCAAACCCATGTGAAATTATAAGAACATAGACCTCATTTTGCACTGAAAGCAGGGGATAATGGGGAGTGAACCTTGCTACTGTTGTTACATACACATCAGAAAATTACGTCCTTGAGCACTAACGTTAACTGGTATGTTCTCCAAACTTCTCTTGTTAATAACTTTTTAACAAACAATGAGCGACGGCTAAAACCTTTTGAGTGTTATTCAGGGTGATGACTTTGACAACATATGTCAAGGTCACAACCGTATCTCGTTGATCTGTTAAACAATATTTACCAAATTACGTTTTATTTAGTAAACTTTTTTGTTAATAACTTTTTAATAAACGATGAGCAACGGCTAAAACATTGTGATTGTTACTTAGGAGGATGATCTTTATAATATATGTCAAGGTCAAGGTCATTGGAGCGTTCTCCCCTAAATGGGAGTCTTACCAAACTCGGTCCCATTTTAAACAATTTAAATGAAACATTTCGGAGACGATTAAAGCGCCCCCCCCCACCCTCTTTCACTCTTTATCACCCCCTACCCCTCTCACTCACCTATAATCGCGTAGAAAAAATCCACCGCGCCGTTGTAGATCGGGTCACCCGGCTCCACCGCCGTTTGCCACAACAGTTGCGCGTAGCTGATAATTTGCAGGTAACCGCAGGTGGCCAGAGACCACCAGATCGACCACTTGGCCACGCGAAAATTGGTATAAGCCTGCAAGAAATGCTTCCATAGCAACGCATACGCATTCTTGATATTGCGAAGCAGAGACATTCCTGATACTGCAAAGCAACGACATTTGGTCGACTCGGTCAATTGATAATCGAATGGCTCTTTGCCTTCCTCGTCGTCAGAAATGCTAACGCGATGGAAATACATTGACTGGTCCACGGTAGGTAAGAAGAACGCCCACATCGTCGCAAAGATATTGGCTGAAAGTATTACATAATTGTAAATAATAATTAGATGTTACATTTAGCGATGGGATTAAGTATCTTACAAGTAGGGTCGAATTTGTTTCCTACAAATAAATTGTTAAATCCTACAAAATGAAACTTGATTATTGGATTCGACTCAGAATTTTAAGTACATATTAAACTTGATCCCATCCCTAGTTGTATTCATACAAATTAATATCGGACACCCTATATATAATCATCGTTAACGTATAAAAGTTTATGTAAATTACGATTAAATGTATCGCAGTTGTGGAAATTTTGAACGTTTAATTTACATGCATACATTAGACTTTTCTGTGTAATTCCGCCTACATTATATATACCAGCAAGAGTTAGATAGTTGAGCTGATGATAGTCCAGTAGATCGAAGGAGGCCGTTAATTGTGCTATAATGCCTGACATGCTGCGACCAAGCAGTGCGGCTGCCTTAGTGTGACTTGTCACTTCCTGATAGTGCGTCTTATCTACTTTGGCATATATGTAAGTGTAGTAAGCCACTTCTGTGGATAAATATAGGCCGTGAAAGAACTCGAGGATCTGAAACACCATCACAGTTCTCCCGAGTATTATCATGAGGAAAGTGATAATGCCAGAGATACCGCAGAGTATGATGATAGGCTTGTATCTAACAAAGTCTGTGATCAGGAACACTAGTATCAATGTCGCTAAGAAGCTATACGTGGTTACAGGATAAATGTCTTGATTCACCTAAAAGACGTATCGTTAACATTATTTTAAGTGAACTCTGTTTTAAGTGAACACTCAATCAAACACTGAATATTTCAGAAACTAACTTCCTCGGCTGTGAAATTTTTCCATGGTCCAGTCAGATAATCCGTCACGAAGGATTCGGAGGGTCGGAAGTCTTTGAAGCACCCGAACATGCAGAGAATACACGAGATTTTGATCCAATGCATGTTGTGTCTGTAAAGTAGTTGTCCTTCGTTGGATGAATCACAGTTTATATGAAATTTAAGGAAGCTCTCTCAGCCATGCATCCCTGCAAGAGAAGTAAAATAATCCATTTAATGCATGGTCGATATAAAAAATAAATTACACGTTTCCTCTACTTACGTTTCTTGAAAGAACTACTGACGAGAACAAGAAATACCGCTGAATTGTTTAATACAGTGTCAGATTTATTTACTTCAGCTCCCTTTCAATTGTCCTCCTAATTGTACACTTAACATATGCTTAGTTATTGATGACGAAACGTACTCTCTCGTAATCAGATGTTCTGCATATTTTCCTGCATTCCACGGAGTCTAGCAACATCCACCACTGACGTCTCCACGCGCTCTTGTGCGCTCTACTGTTCTCGCTTGAGGCTAGTGATGCCAGATTCGGGACGCGCAACATGTCACATTGAAGTAGAGGGGATAACATACTCAAGCAAGAATCGTGTCCATGTGCGCTCGGCGCTTCGGCAAGCTTCGGATAGAAGAAGAGAACAGAAAATCTTTTCTGTCTCTTTTCTATCAAGCAGGCAACAAAGGCGACGGGCGAAGGGCGACGATGCTTGCTTCTCGATACGGGGGTTGTTTTTTTTTTCACAGCCTTTTGTATAATATATTTAACATTATAAAAAAATATTTTTTTATGAAAAAATAAATACAAATGTTAAATTATTACATACACATATATGTATATACTGCAACGACTTTATCTCTCCGGTGTGAACGGACTTTATTGCCGTCCCGCTCTCGCCGTCGCGCGGATCTTCTCGTTTGAATAAATCACGACTATCTACAATAAACGAGGCCTGCGCTCTGCAGGCTCACGGGATCGAGATCGCTTGTCGTCGTGGTCGCGACACTAAGAACTTGATTAATTACGGGACATAGCCCGGACACCAAAAATCACCAAAACTACAACGACGACGACAGAACGACGCGATCCCGGACGCGATCGCACGTGGCGTAGTATACGGAGGGCAACCTCACCGGCACCTCGTTACTCCTGGGGATGCAGGGTCGGCAGCGCTCGTCCTCCTCGAAATCCTTATCTGGACGGTAAACGGGAACAGCGGCACGAGGTCCTCCCTAGCGCACGTGTCGCGACAAGCTGTCTCCCGGATTCTCTCGATCCAGGATCGATGTCTCGGGGCTTTCCCCAATGCTGCGCACGCGGGGTGCGTGTTATCGCGGCCAATCACGCGACGGCACGCGACGGCACGCGACAACGCCGGTAAGCGACAATTTAAAGGCTGTGTCGGGGGCGCAGGTACCCGCTATATTGTCGAAAATATTCGCAAGACCCGTTCGACAGGGCCGTCGCAAAGCTTCCATCGCTGGCTTTTCTCTGGTAGAATGCACGGGCCTTGTCTCTGCTTTTTCCTTCCGGCTCGTGCCCCGCGTTCTCTGCTCTCGATTTGTAATCGCCACTCGGCCGTGTTCTCCCTGGAATTTCTGCCGTCTGCCGTGACTCGAATTTCGCCCTTGCCTCAATCGCCTCCGTATTCATTCGCTCGTATCATAAAGAAAATAAAAATAAAAATCTATAACGTTTGAACGAAAAGGACGATAACAGACGCCTCTCTGGAGACTGCGGCACGGTTCTCGTTATTTTTCGCCTGTCGCGATTAGGGAGGAACTCGGCGGACGCGCGCGGGACGGCAACGTCACAATACATATATATACTATACTATACATATATATGCTATACACATGTACACGATACACGAGCGCCCACATGTATGTGTGTATATACGTAAATGTTAATTAAAGTTTTATATGAACGCAATTTTTATGATATATTTATTATCAACAATGTTAAAATTTATAATTTTAACAAGTTAAATAGACAACTCCCAACATTTTTTTACAGTTATGCGAAATACCTACGATGGATTACCAACATCTCAAGTTAAATTTGATTTTATAATTTAATAAATAAATAAATGAATTTAAATAAATAAATTTAATTTTAAATCAATACGGATTATTTCAGGGTTATGCCAGTTATTACAATTGCTTTTGGATGCGCTGTAAACATTATGAACAGAGTAAGTAACATTATAGAAACATGTATATTACAGTAAATATTTTTAAAGAAAAAATTTTAAATTTTCCATTTTTTAAATCTGTCGGAAGCAATTTATTACGTTTCACAGCAAACTTATCCTCCAACATTTGTCTAAGTTATTTTATAAGATTTATACGAAAAATACTGTATTAACAGCAACAAACAATGAGTTATTAGCATATAAAACTTTGAAGATTGAAAAATTTAAAGATTAAAAATTTGAAAGCATACGTAAATTATGTAATTAAATTATAAAACGAAAATGAGCTATGTTTTTATGCTATGAGCTAATGATATGTTATTAAGATTACTTAACAGAAATTTTAGACGAAGAAATCTCTCGTTGGAAGATTTCGGGAAGCTGCCAAAGAAAGATGACTTCGACATCTATGAAGTTTTATCATCTCGATACTTCTTCAGTTAAAACTTGATTGTATTTGTTATGTTTCAAGGAAACGTACCATTTTCAAGTGTATATATCACCTTCATCAGCTTGTATTAGAAATGATGTAATTTATACTGAAATTAAAGAATGACACTTTTAACATACATATATCTCCTTAATGCATACTACAAATATTGACTGAATAAAGAATGTTAAAACAGATAACAGAAATCACATCGCTTTAGAGTCATATATTATTTAAAACTCGAATGCTTTTGTACTCTCTATCATATTATATATTACATTCTAATATAAAATTCATATTATATTACATATTTCTCTTCTGTTTTGAACGTTTTACTTTACTTATATATTTTCTATCTTTCGCTCTCTCGCAAAATCACATAGTTATGCAATCGCAAAGTAGTGAAATAACAGCGCGAGAGAAGAAATAATAGTCTGCAAGTAAATAATATACTAAAATAATCCAGAGGTAACCAGTTTGCGCAACACAACTAGTGACGCAAAGAAGATTTATTATGGTTTAAAAATCAGTAGCAACGCTCCGATACTTTAGCGAATTTCTCAGTAGTAAAAGTCAACGTTGAGTAATACTTTCTTTTATTCCTCGGTAATATGTCCCGACGATTAATCAAACGGATCTTTAACACTAATTTCAACGAGAAATATTCTATATAAATTGCCACTGTATATACTTTTAATTGAAATCGTGATACGATTCGACCATAAATGCGTACGGACATTTTTCAGTAGTGCAACTCAACGGTCGATCAGACGTACTTTCTTCCTCTCCTTAGTGATATGGCTCAACGGCAGATCGGACAGATCGCTTTTCCTCTTATTATTTCCGACAAAATAATATATAATAATATATAAACATAATATAAATTAATATATAATATATAATAAATGTAAGGTGGTTAAAAGTTAATTGTACGCAGTACATCCTTCAACCCGCAAAAAAGATAGCATCGCTATTCTGAGGTTCCGGCTGCGCTCCTCCACCGGATCATCGAGGAGATAATGATTACAGAACAGACCTGGAGCATGATGCTGGACAGCGATGTCACGAGCATCAACGAGTGAGTCGATCATCGCCAACCTTGTACTACGTCTCGTCTGTCCGTCAAGTGTGAAATTTGTTCCATCTGCGAAAATAAAAGATAGTTTTAAGTTACATCTCTCTCGTTGCTTTCCTATAGAAATTCATCTATACAAAAATAACTTTCTTTTCACATGCGACGATTTTATAAGCATAATTTGTATATAAAATTATTTTTATTATTATTTCTAATAATATTATTCTATTATTAACGAAATACTTGTTGTTATATATATATATGTGTGTGTGTATATATATATATATAAAGAAAATGTTTTAAAATATTTTAAAAGTAGTAATTAAATTTATTAAATTTGTTAAATTTATTATAAAAATTTACAAGCTTTACATTAGTGACCGAAAGAAGTAGAAAACATTAAAATTTAAATCAATTTCCTTTCCGAAGGAGATATATATTTCTAAAAATTTTGTAATTATAAACCAGTATTATATAATTGAAAAAAAATCTCTATTTCAAATGTATAAGATAAAATTCACTTTCAATCAATACAGAAATTAATTCGCGAAGAGGCAAAAACGTTCGCTCTCGGTCTTTCGATAAAACTTTATCGCGGTTGAACTTCTGACAGCAGTCGAGAGGTCATTCCTCGAGGAAATGCAACAACATTGACGTCTTTGAGAGGCAATTCCCAACGATATTCTACCGAATTTCGGAAATCGTCTCCTCTCATCCCGGTCGCGAAATCGCGACGGAGCGAAACGAGAGTAGAAAAAGTAGAAAAAGCGCGAGCAGAACGGACAATTGCACTCACCGTGAAAAACGACATAGTTCGGAATTTTCTCGAAATTCCAGCGAATCGGGAGTTCACAGTGATGTTATAATCGATCGATTATCACGGCACGATCCGTGCGACGATCAAGAAGAGGCAGGACTGAATTGAAGGCTGCGAGCGATCACGAAGACACAAGTGAATGCCTGGCCCCACTCTTTTCCCACTCTGTCACGTTTGGAGAACGTCACGACGTACACAACAAGCCAGTATTCAGGATCGGATTTAATCGAGAAAAAATCGGAAAAGCTTTTTCGAAAAAATTGTACTTGAATAAATTTTACGTAAAAGTTAATCTTGCTTCTTTTTTCAAGAAATATAAAAAAAGGACGATCTTAAAAGAGACCTATCGATTTAATAGAATTCTTAATCTACGTGTAAGATATTGCATGAAATAAGATTGATGTAATAATGAAAATTGTCATTCTTAATTAATAATATTCTTGCTAATTAGCAAAAAACTATTAATGGTGAAATTATTAAGAAAACAAAGTTAAACTTTAACGAGAAGAGTAACTTTGCTCTAGAAAAATTAATTGTGGGTCTATCTAACAATTTCTGATTGAACTCTCAACAGGTACCATGGAATCCTGTAGATTTTAGTCTCGAAAAATGTTATTACAATAATTAATAATAAAAATATTAATATTTCAGAAATAAAGTTTTACGCATAAATTGTAATAAAAATTATTTTTTCTTACAATTTTTTTCAATTTTAATCTTTTTAAGCAATGTCTATAGAAAAAACCTTCTTCTCTCTTTCAACAAAATATATTTTCAAATTTTATATATAATAAATACACGTCGCACATTTATCATTCTTAAAATATATTTAAATATAAATATTAATAAATATTAATAAATATAAATTTATTATTAATTTGTATTTTTATATATAAATTTATTTATGCTTACTTAAATCAATTAACTTAACAAAATATATCTACCGAGAGTTAAAAACTAATATACATTCTATGCAGAAAAACCCTCCTGATTTTCATTTCAAATTCTTCCTTTTCCGATTCGACCTTGAACACGTTTATGTACTACATATGTAAACGCTTCTCCATTTTATTTCCTCGTCCTTGGAAATCCCTGTCATCTGTCAATGATCTCACGATGTACGACCATAATTATTCTTCGCGCATTTTACTTTTACGCGAAAGACAATTTCGTCTCGGAAAATTCATCCTCTTGAAGAGGCCTAGCTTCGTTTACGCATAAATCTGTAATAAGAAATACGTCAGCCGAAAAATTTTCAGACAAAATTTCCACACACATTTTCAGAAAAATTTCCATTCTCTTATCTAAGAGAGGTCTATCTATGTGTAGAAAATTCGCGTAAGATCAATCTGTCATAAATCGATGCCATTTCGATTCTAGCATCAAATATACTTCTCTCACTCGCATATTTTTCCATCCATCTTAAAAGGATGAATCAAGATTGACAGGTCAAGTAACTTAAGTGTTTCGCGCAATTAAGTGTTACGCTTGAGGCTCCTGACCCCTTCGTCGCAGCTATCTTATTAGATTATGATGTTAAAAGAATCATGTAAATGTTTTTCTTGCTGCATACGCAGAGATAATACTTACTGCGATAATAATTATTTATATAAATTGTACAAAATATGCCGCAAATTTTCTGTATGATATTATAATTAATTATAATGTGACAATTACATATTTTAAAATTATAGTTGTTATAATTAAATTTGCACGTGCGTGATGTTACATCTTAATTACGACACGTTTGGCTAATCGTCAAGCAAACGCACAATTTCAGAAGTGGTTCAGTCGAACTAATGATTCCGTCATAAATTTGGAATTAATAATGCTAATCCAGAAATTACCGATCAACAACTTGTTTCGTTATTGCTGCAACAAACAAGATTTCCAACAAACCGTAAATTCTTTTCTAAATAAAAAAAATTCTTAACATAATATATATACATATACATATAGTATTTATAAAAAATTTTTAAACTAACAAAACATTATGTTGATAAAGAAAAATTAGATTTGGTACAATTAGATTAGTTTTTTCTGATATAATTGAGAGAGATGGAGAGAGAAAAAGACTAATATTTACGTGATTGAAGTTTGGAGCGTTCATAAATCAAAAATTTATATATTCGCTAATAACAAGCAGACTTATAAGAAATGATTATATTCACATCCAAAATAATATATTTGAGATAAAAAAATATTTTTGATATAAAAAAAAACAATTAATAAACATCAAAATTACGAAACATATATTTACTTGAAATTCATCACAGTCGTCTCCGCGTTTGGTGCCAAAAAATGCAAGCATAAAGTGGCAAATTATTACAATTATTTACAGTTCCGTTTATTAAAATATTTTTGAATATGTGGGTTTAAACTTATTTAAAAATTCATACCGTTCGTTTCTGCGTTTGGTGCCAAAATTTGCAAACATGGTGGCATGCCTTGTGACCTCCTGTAATAGAAAAAAAATAATTTGTCAAGAAGCAATGCCGAAACAGTTCCGTTTATCAAGATATTTTTGAATATGCGCGTTTAAACTCATTTAAAAATTTATCCCGTTCGTCTCTGCGTTTGGTGCCAAAATTTGCAAACGTGGTAGCATGCCTTGTAATCTCCTGCGATAGAAAAAAAATAAGATGTCGAGAAGCAATTCCCGGAACAGTTCCGTTTATCAAGATGTTTTTGAATATACGCGTTCAAACTCATTTAAAAATTCATCCCGTTTGTCTCTGCGTTTAGTGCCAAAATTTGCAGACGTGGTAGCATTCCTTGCGATAGAAAAAAAATAATTTGTCGAGAAACAATGCCCGGAACAGTTCCGTTTATCAAGATGTTTTTGAATATGCGCGTTTAAACTCATTTAAAAATTCATCCCGTTCGTCTCTGCGTTTTGTGCCAAAATTTGCAAACGTGATGGCATGCCTTGTGACCTCCTGTAATAGAAAAAAAAATAATTTGTCAAGAAGCAATGCCGAAACAGTTCCGTTTATCAAGATGTTTTTGAATATGCGCGTTTAAACTCATTTAAAAATTCATCCCGTTTGTCTCTGCGTTTTGTGCCAAAATTTGCAAACGTGATAGCATGCCTTGTGATCTCCTGTGATAGAAAAAAAATAATTTGTCGAGAAGAAATGCCCGGAACAGTTCCGTTTATCAAGATATTTAAAATATGCGGGTTGGAACTAATTTAAAAATTTATTCCGTTTGTCTCTGCGTTTGGTGCCAAAATTTGCAAACGTGGTAGCATGCCTTGTGATCTTCTGCGATAGAAAAAAAATAATTTGTCGAGAAGCAATGCCCGGAACAGATCCATTTATCTAGATGTTCTTGAATATGCGCGTTTAAACTCATTTAAGAATTTATTCCGTTCGTATCTGCGTTTTGTGCCAAAATTTGCAAACGTGGTAGCATGCCTTGTGATCTCCTGCGATAGAAAAAAAATAATTTGTCAAGAAACAATGCCCGGAACAGATCCGTTTATCAAGATGTTTTTAAATATGCGCGTTTAAACTCATTTAAAAATTCATCCCGTCCGTCTCTGCGGTTTGTGCCAAAATTTGCAAACCTGGTGGCATGTTTTGTGATCTCCTGTGATAGGAAAAAAATAATTTGTCAAGAAGCAATCCTCGGAACAGATCCGATTATTTAGATGTTCTTGAATATGCGCGTTTAAACTCATTTATGAATTTATTCCGTTCGTTTCTGCGTTTTGTGCCAAAATTTGCAAACGTGATAGCATGCCTTGTGATCTCCTGTAATAGAAAAAAAATAATTTGTCAAGAAGCAATGCTCGGAACAGTTCCGTTTAAGAAGATATTTTTGAATATGCGGATTTAAACTCATTTAAAAA
The DNA here is from genome assembly GCA_963971435.1 of Lasius platythorax. Lineage (NCBI taxonomy): Eukaryota > Metazoa > Arthropoda > Insecta > Hymenoptera > Formicidae > Lasius > Lasius platythorax. The sequence goes on from OZ020549.1 coordinate 5,766,767, forward strand.
TTTATCCCGTTCGTCTCTGCGTTTTGTGACAAAATTTGCAAACATTGTTGCATGCCTTGTGATGATCTCCTGCGATAGAAAAAAAATAATTTGTCGAAAAGCAATGTCCGGAACATTTCCGTTTATCAAGATGTTTTTGTATATGCGGGTTTAAACTCATTTAAAAATTATTCCCGTACGTCTCTTCGTTTTGTGCCAAAATTTGCAAACGTGATGGCATGCCTTGTGATCTCCTGTGATAGGGAAAAAATAATTTGTCAAGAAGCAAAACCCGGAACAGATCCGAAAATCACGATATTTATGCATAATCGCCTAAATAACCGTTTAAAAATATATCACAGTCGTCTCCGCGTTTTATGCCAAAAGATGCAAGTTTAATAGCATTCCTTGGGATCATTTGCATTAGAAAATAATTATTTTGTTAAGAAACATTGCCCGGAACAGATTCGTAAATTACGACTTTCCTTCATAGGCGCTTGAATACCCGTTTAAAAATTTATCCCAGTCGTCTCTGCGTTTGGCGCCAAAAGATGCAAATATCATTGCATGCCTTGGAATCATTTACGATAGGAAGAGAATAATTTTTCGAGAAACAAGGCTCGGAAGAGTGTATTATTGTAATATTTTCCTGTATATATGCTTACTTATGTTTAACTTTACCAAAACCTTTGCCTTCAGCAATGCATCTTATATAATGCAAAACATACCCACTGCAATTATTTCCATCATCACTTTTTTGAAATGGACGATTGCCAGTCTTTTTACTTTCTTTGAAGTGGATATTTTTTAATTTGCTAAAAGATGTTTGGCAAGCTTTTAAAAATTTGTTGAATAATTATATTACTCTTTTGTTATCTTTACCATACTTATACAGATCTAGCAACATAACAGTTTTCTCATCAATATCGACAACTAACAATCTCCAATGCGATTGATATAAATATGGCAATAACATCTTTCCACATATCTCCTCAGTTATATTATACATAAGCCAATTCTCGCATGGTTTTTTATCAGAATTATCACCTACTACAAAAGTTGTATAATCTGTTGGTACATACATGATATTTTTCCAACGATTAATATAAAAGATAACGAAACAATCTATAATCGTTCCATCTATCCATTGATTTGGTTTCTATGTCTTATATTGATATGAAAATAAATATAATTTATTATCTGATATTATTGGCGTGCCTCTGATTGCAGAATAACGACCAATAGTTATACTCATTTCAGTATCTGCAAGCATGCGAACATGCTTGTATTTTTTGGCACCAAACACAGAGACGACTGTGATGAATTTTAAATATATATATATGTTTCTTAATTTTGATGTTTCTTAATTGTTTTTTGTTATTTTTTATCTCAAAAATATTTTATATTTTAAATATATTATTTTGGATGTGAATATAATTATTTCTTATAAATCTGCTTGTTATTAGCGAATTTTTAATTTTTCCCTCCATGAACGCTCCAAACATCAATCACATTAATATTTGACAAAATATATATGTATATACACTTTAAAATTAGATTAAATTAAATTCTTGTGCAATAATAATTTACAATAAATTAAATAAATTTTTAAATAACTGTAACATCTATAAAAGCATATTATTATAAATTAAATAATTGCTTAATAATAATCAATAATAATAATCAATAATCAATAAACATTTTAAAATAAATTTATTTATTTAAATGATAGAACACACATTATATTTTAATACAAGAAATTAAATCATATTATTAAAGATTAAATTCTTAGTCTAAAGAAAGAAAAATTATAAAAAATTATATATTGCCTAAACACTTTATATACTTTATTAAAATTAAATATTAGACTGCATTAAATTATAAAGAATGCAATTTTCTTCAGTATAAATCGAGTAAATCTTTAATTTTACCTCAAGATAAATTATGAGATGAGATCAGTCGTGTGTGCGATTTATCAGGGAACTTTCTGATGATAAGGAACGTCTTGCGAATAACGGCTTCTTATAATGGAATTACGTCAACGATTGTAATAACTTACTTGAAGAGAATCGCGTTCTTTACAATTTAATGCAATCTAATACGTAATTTGAATAAAATAAATCTTCTATCGACAATTAATTGTTCGATAATTTATTTCTCTTTACAACAAGACTTCTTCTCTTTAACCCGCATAATAATGTAAACCAACATAATGTCGCATCTATACGAGTGTCCTCGTCAATATGCGTGTTTACACACGCGTACACATACTTACACTCTTTCAGTAGGAGCAAACGTGGGAAAATCCCAGTCGAATCATTCACGATGGACCGCAGCTTTCGCGTTGGAAAAAAAGAATCCAAAAAAAACATCCACTTGTGTAAATTGGATAACAACGTAAATGATAATGTGTCAAGGTGGTGCAGAAGAATTTCAGGAAACCCGAGGAACAATGTTTGCCAGCATGCCAATTCGCTTCGTCAACTCTGACAACTTGATTTAATTAACGAAGATACGATTTTTTTGAGAATTTTCATGAGAATTCGGTACAATAAGTTTAATTAATAATTTAATTAATATTCGGAACAAAAGTTTAATCACTAAATTTAATACGTTAAAAGTTTTCCATTAAAAAGTTTAAACAAAATTAAATATTATTAAATAATTTTATAATTTTTAATTTTATAATTTTATTAATTTAAACAAAATTAAAAAATTTTAAATAATATAATAATTTTATTAATTGTAATTATTTAATGACATATGTAAAATTCAATTTTTCAATGAAATTCAATCAAACAAAACAATTTAATTAATAAATATAATATAAAAATTAATAAAAATCACTGTCCAATCAAAGAATATCTTCGTTAATTTATGGCACCTATTAATATAATTAAATTGGCGATATTGAATCGCAGATTCTTGCTGATATGTTACGCGAGATATAAAGCTCGATGAAAATAAATTTTAATTAGAAAACACGCGCGTGAATCTCTTTCCAGATATCTGATCCGAAGATTATGAACCTGATAGAGCGCAAAAGTGTCCCGATATCAAACAATAACTCTATTGATCGAAACGTCTCGTATTTTTAAAATCAAACGATTGTGTGAAAACCATTATCTTCGTTCGAGGAAATAAGTGAAAAAACGGGATCGCGAGAATAATCGCAGCTTGAAAGTAACATTTTATTCAAGTCAGATTTGTATTCAACATTACAAAACCGCAATCCCTACGAATATCTATTCAAGTATGATTTCCTAAAAAGATGCTTCGCAATTGCATTATTATTTCTCCTTTTTCTGCAAGAAGCTCATTTGAAGATAAATGCAATCAGATCGCATGAATACGAATAATTCAATTATCATTCATCTCTCGGCAGGAAATAATAATACTAAATTGACATATTAGGGCTTGTTTTTTTTTCCTCAGATAAAATTGAAATTTAACCAAGAAAGTAACAATTCTTCGACTTTGATCAAACATGAGTTCACCGTTTCAAGAATACCTATAACGACTTTAATACTGCATGTGTATGTGGACTGCGTATACGATATGTGCAATATATCTGTAAAATCTATCTACCTAAAGTTCTCAGGAAAAACGATGCGTCGCGAAAAAAACACCGACTGTATCGATAATAAAAATATTATATAAAAAATTAACGATCGCAGCGCGAATAAAATCGTTCAACAAAGAAACAACTATGTGTAAAGAACACCATGTAACTTAAGTTATCAATATATAATTGCCGACTAAGATGCATTTGTCTCAACTACCGTTGTGCTCGGACTTGGACAACGTTCCGTCGCTCGCGTTACTCGCGTTTTGCGTCACGGACAGAGATTTATCGTCGTCGTTGGTCCACAGACGGAAGACCTCGCCGCTTCGATAATGTTGCACGACGTTAACGACGCCCATCAGAACGTATATCACAGCCAGGATCATGAAGTAGCTGCCGTAAACGAAGAACTGAAAGAAAAAAAAATGCAAAGACTCGCGTTATTCGAGGAAGCGTCATTTTCGGCGCGTGACTTTCTCCCTTTTTCGCTCACCTGCTGCCGAATATTCAGCATGAGCTTGTTGACGACTATGAATGTCAGCAGACTCTGCGCCAATAGCGCGAAGAATGTGTTCACTCCGAATATCAGGCCGTAACTATCCTCGGATATGTACTTGGCAACCTCGAAGCTGAAGAACAAGCGAAACGCTCTCTGATTTTTTTCCCCCTTTTTTTTATGTCGCCCTCGACAATTTTATTCGAAATAGAAATTTATCTCGACGTAAATTCACCTTGCAACGGTAACCATGGTGTGATGAATCACGCCGAATACGATGTAGACGCCGTATAGGAACCAAATGTTGTAGTTGTAAGAAGCCACTACCAATATGACGCCTTCCAGAAGCGAGAACATGGACAATGTCATGTCCCCTAATAAGCTCCAGTTTAACTTCACCTTCCCTACACAAAATACGGTCCCCGCACCTGGAGAAAACAAAGAAAATATGTAAAATAAGATTCGGAAAACATTTTGTATTTAATTTAATCGCGCCTTCTAATCTCTTATCGCTCGATCAATTTTGATAGAGTGTTATTACAAGAGAGCAAATTTATAGATAAAAGGCTATTTCGCATCTAATTTCACCGATTTACGTTTTATTAATAGATATAATCCTTTTTTATAATTTAATTTTTGAAAACAGAATAGTTTAAAATAATAAATAAAACATTTCTCTAATAAAATGTTTTATGCAAATTATTAATGCACAAACAAATCTATTTCTATTTAGATCTATATATATATTCCTATCTAGATCTATATATTTCTAGTTCTTAATTCGCGCATTCTTAATTCGTTCTTAATACTTCTTAATTTAATAACACAGTAATGATTGAAGGAAAAATTATCTGTCAAATATGTTGATCGCTTTAATGCGGTTATTATCAGTAGCCTCTATTAGGCTTATCTCACGCAGATATCTAGATTGGAAAAGCAAAATTTAACATTACTCGAGATAACATTAACGACGATATAATAATAGTAGCGATAATATTCATATTACGTCGCATGAAACTTGCTCGCATATTCTACAATTTACCTTACAATTTAATTTTGCTATGCAATTTACCTCGGGCTCGATTAACGGGGACGATTAATTGTTCAGAATTGCGATTTCTTTATCCTAACTTCTCAGTCCGATTTTAAACGATTTAAATAAAACATTTCGGAGACGATTGAGCCTTCTCTCTCTCTCTCTCTCTCTCTCTCCCTCTCTCTTTCTCTCTCTCTCTCTCTCTCTCTCTCTCTCTCTCTCTCTCTCTCTCTCTCTCTCTCTCTCTCTCTCTGACCTATAATCGCGTAGAAAAAATCCACCGCGCCGTTGTAGATCGGGTCACCCGGTTCCACCGCCGTCTGCCACAACAGTTGCACGTAGCTGATGACTTGCAGGTAACCACAGGTGGCTAGAGCCCACCAGATCGACCACTTGGCCACGCGATAATTGGTATAGGCCTGCAAGAAGTGCTTCCACAGCAACGCGTACGCGTTCTTGATCTTGCGAAGGAGCGACATTCCTGATACTGCGAAGCAGCGACACTTGGTCGACTCGGTCAATTGATAATCGAATGGCCCTTTGCCTTGCTCGTCGTCGGAAATGCTGACGCGATGGAAATACATTGACTGGTCCACGGTAGGTAAGAAGAACGCCCACATCGTCGCAAAGATATTGGCTGAAAGTATTACATAATTGTAAATAATAATTAGATGTTACATTTAGCGATGGGATTAAGTATCTTACAAGTAGGTTCGAATTTGTTTCCTACAAATGAATTGTTGAATCCTACAAAATGAAACTTGATTATTGGATTCGAATCGGATTTTTAAGTACATATTGAACTTGATCCCATCCCTAGTTGTATTCATATAAATTAATATCGGACACCCTATATATAATTATCGCTATACGTATAAAAGTTTATGTAAATTACGTTTATGTAAATGTATCGCAATTGTGGAAACTCTGAACGTTTAATTTACATGCGTACATCAAACTTTTCTGTATAATTTGGCCTACATTATATATACCAGCAAGAGTTAGATAGTTGAGCTGGTGATAGTCCAGTAGATCGAAGGAGGCCGTTAATTGCGCTATAATGCCTGACATGCTGCGACCAAACAGTGCGGCTGCCTTAGTGTGACTTGTCACTTCCTGATAGTGCGTCTTATCTACTTTGGCATATATGTAAGTGTAGTAAGCCACCTCTGTGGAGAAATATAGGCCGTAAAAGAACTCGAGGATCTGAAACACCAGCACAGTTCTCCCGAGTATTATCATGAGGAATGTGATAATGCCAGAGATACCGCAGAGTATGATGATAGGCTTGTATCTAACAAAGTCTGTGATCAAGAACACGAGTATCAATGTCGCTAAGTAGCTGTAAGTTGATACAGGATAAATGTCTTGATTCACCTAAAACACGTATCGTTAACATTATTTTAAGTGATCTCTGTTTTAAGTGAATGCTCAATCAAACACTGAATATTTCAGAAACTAACTTCGTCAACTGTGAAATTTTTCCATGGTCCAGTCAGATAATCCGTCACGAAGGATTCGGATGGTCGGAAGTCTTTGAAGCATCCGAACATGCAGAGAATACACGAGATCTTGATCCAATACATGTTGCATCTGTGAAGTAGCTGTCCTTCGTCGGATGAATCACAGTTTATATGAAATTTAAGGAAGCTCTCTCAGTCATGCGTCCCTGCAAGAGAAGTAAATTGATCCACTTAATGCGTGATGGATATAAGAAATAAATTATACGTTTCCTCTACTTACGTTTCTCGAAAGAACTACTGACGAGAACAAGAAATACCTCTGAATTGTTTAATATAGTGTCAGATTTATTTTACTTCGGCTCCCTTTCAATTGTCCTCCTAATTGTACACCTAACATATGCTCGGTTATTGATGACGAAACGTACTCTCTCGTAATCAAATGCTCCGCATATTTTCCGGCATTCCACGGAGTCCGACAACATCCAACACTGACATCTTGACGCGCTGTCGTGCGCTCCACTGTTCTCGCCTCTGAGGCTGCGCTCGGACCGAGCGGTGTCGCGAGACGAAGAGCTCCGAGGCGCATGCGCGGACGGCGCACGTGACTATCTCGCAAGACACGTGCGTCACGCGCATGCGCGGACGGCGCACGTGACTATCTCGCAAGACACGTGTGTCGACGCGCATGCGCGGACGACGCACGTGACTTTCTCGCTAGACGCGAGCGCCTCTTGTCTTGACGTCTGACATGAGACAGCTGATTGTGACAGTGTTGGAGATTCGTCGAGCGTTGCGTGGTCGATGTGATATCAGCATTCTTCATCAGAGAACGAAATATATATATATATTGCTTCATCGTTATGCAATAAATGATGCGATGAAACTTCTTGCTCCCTTGAAGAACAAAATTATGCGCCGCTCTAAGAAATACAAGGAGTTATTGGAAGGTACGCGTTTAACCTTTCTGTCAATGAACGGGTATCCAAAGCAATTTATAGTATAGATAATAGACGATAATGTAAAGAAATACACCATATATGAATAATAAATATAAATAATTCATTGATTTCTATTATACCATATTAGTGAAAAATGAGAAGATTGAAGAACAACGGAGAAGCAAGCAAGCGTTCATCAGAGTTGATGAGCCTGATATTATATTGAACAAGATTCCTAATTGTCTCGATGAGAAGGCAATGGATATCAACTATGCTTGGGAAAAATTTAGTTTATACAGTAAGTAAATTATATTTTGTTATGGAATTTTCTTCAAATCAGAAAAGATCAATATGAAGACAACAAAAGATGGGAATCGTAACAATACACTGCAAATCTAACTGATACAAATTCTAAAAATTAACCATCTACGATTCGCCTTCTTAGCACACAGTTGTCGCAGGTACGACAAGATTCCAAAATCTGGTGCCGCAATTTCTCTTACAAACAAGAGAAATCGTTTCCAAGATTCTTCGAGGAATCTAACGTCTCGTTTATTGACTTAAAAGTCATATATTTCATAAGAAATCACATTATTTATATACTTTTTGTTTACATTTATATTGTTTTGATATTTACGAGTAAACATAGAATTTCGAATAATAAAGAAAAATTTCTGTCTTACGCGAATTAATATTACTCAATTACAAAAATAATTTCATAGCAGTAGTATAACAGCAGTTTATTCTTTTAGTATGCATCAAATTGTGTCGCAATTGAACATGCCTGTAATTAAGCAACATATGTTTTACATATATTTTCAATTGCAAATTACAGACATTTACAACTCTGATGTGAACTTAACTACATTTATACTAAAAAAATAAACTGCTATTATACTATTAAATGTCAAGTTTCATAAAATGAAACTACTTGTATGATGATGTCATGAGTGATATCAGTTACGAGACAGTTACGAGACTCCTTAATAGAAGAATTCCATTTCTCTCAATTGTACATTTATACCAATCAATTTTAGAAACTCTTTGAAACCGTTTTGTATATTTCTCATATTTATATCTATATATGTATCATTTCTCTTTTTACAAGATTTATATGATATAAATACTTGCCATTATTGCACAGAAAGCTGGATACTGAAAAGCAGAGGGATTCCTTTTCGCTGAATTTCATTCATTTGTTGGATACCAGACTCTTGATGCTGACGAGTTTGCATTGCAAGACGAGGATCACGTTTATATCGGCACACAATTGTTTTTGGATGCACTGTAAACATTATGAACAGAGTAAGTAACGTTATGGAAGCATGTATATTACAGTGAATATTTTTAAAGAAAAAATTTTCCATTTTTTAGATCTGTCGGGAGCAATTTATTACGTTTCACAGCGAACTTATTCTCGAAGATTTGTCTAAGTTCTTTTATAAGATATATACGAAAAATACTGTATGAACAGCGACAAACAGTGAGTTATTTGCATATGAAACCTTGAAGATTGAAAAATTTAAAGATTAAAAATTTGGAAGCATACGTAAATTATGTAATTAAATTATAAAACGAAAATGAGCTATGTTTTTATGCTATGAGCTATTGATATGTTATTAAGATTACTTAACTGAAATTTTAGACGAAGAAATCTCTCGTTGGAGATTTTCGGGAAGCTGCCAAAGAAGGATGACTTCGACATCTATGAAATTTTATCATCTCGATACTTCTTTAGTTGAAACTTGATTGTATTTGTTATGTTTCAAGGAAACGTACCATTTTCAAGTGTATATATCACCTTCATCAGCTTGTATTAGAAATGCTGTAATTTATACTGAAATTAAAGAATGACACTTTTAACATACATATATCTCCTTAATGCATACTACAAATATTGACTGAATAAAGAATGTTAAAACAGATAACAGAAATCACATCGCTTTAGAGTCATATATTATTTAAAACTCGAATGCTTTTGTACTCTCTATCATATTATATATTACATTATAATATAAAATTCATATTATATTACATATTTCTCTTCTGTTTTGAACGTTTTATTTTACTTATATATTTTCTATCTTTCGCTCTCTCGCAAAATCACATGGTTATGCAATCGCAAAGTAGTGAAATAACAGCGCGAGAGAAGAAATAATAGTCTGCAAGTAAATAATATACTAAAATAATCCAGAGGTAACCAGTTTGCGCAACACAACTAGTGACGCAAAGAAGATTTATTATGGTTTCAAAATCAGTAGCAACGCTCCGATACTTTAGCGAATTTCTCAGTAGTAAAAGTCAACGTTCAGTATAATACTTTCTTTTATTCCTCGGTAATATGTCCCGACGATTAATCAGACGAATCTTTAACACTAATTTCAACGAGAAATACTCTATATAAATTGCCACTGTATAGACTTTTAATCGAAATCGTGATACGAGTCGACCATAAATGCGTACGGACATTTTTTCAGTAGTACAACTCAACGGTCGATCAGACGTACTTTCTTTCTCTCCTTAGTGATATATCTCAATGGCAGATTGGACAGATCGCTTTTCCTCTTATTATTTCCGACAAAATAATATATAATATATATTAATATATAATATAATAATATATAATATATAAAAATATAATATAAAGTAATATATAATATAAATGTGTAAGGTGGTTAAAAGTTAATTGTACGCAGTACATCCTTCAACCCGCAATAATGATAGCATCGCTATTCTGAGGTGCCGGCTACGCCCCTCCGTCGGATCCAACAAGGGGGAGGGATGAGCCGACGATGGGGGACCCGAGTTGAACTTCGCGGACACCTCGTAGATTCCGCTCGTCGAGAGAAGCGCGCGCGCGCGATTTTCGAGTTCCCGCGACTCCTCGGACTCGATGTCAGGACGCGGCAGGAAGGAGCCGTTGTTCCAATTACCGAGGATCGACGATTAAGGTAAGCTGCTCGTAATCGAGCTTAAAACAGCATAGAACATGGCTGTGCTTTTACTAAAATTGCAACGAGATATATGGTCGCGTGAAATTTTTATTCTTCTCTCACAAATTATACCATTGCGCGATAATAGACTCTTCTTTGATTATTAAGAAATTGGAACACGGAACATAAAAGTATTCGTAAATTATAATACTTTTATCAATTATAGTCGTGAGAGATGACGATTTTACGATCGTGACTCTCTTTGGTGTCGCAAAATTTCGATAAATGAATAGCGTATGTTTTTCTTTTTCTTTTTTTTTTTGAACTTGCTTTTTTCGCACCGTGATTGAATATCTCGTTTCTTCATCCGAAGATGCGCGTCGTGTCGTGACGAAAATAACGAAGCGAGAGCAAAGAGAGGCAAATCTCGTCTGGATTCGCGTCTCTTCGAAAATACGAGGTGGCTGGCGAGAAAGAAAGCATCCCAGAAATGGTGGATGGACATTATTGAAGATTAAAGGACGCTATACCGTGTAATTAATCCCTAATGACCTGGAAAATAAATCTATAAAGCTTCTTCATACAAACATGACAGCGACACAAAGTCCCTCCTCTCGACGAAAGATTACATAATCTCTTTCTCTGCTGAAATATATATATATATATTTTTTCGATATTAATTATTTTATGTACACACAGTTATTGATTATCTTTTATATTTTATATACAGACATTATAATTTAATGTATCGCATAGTATGACGACGCTAAGAATTTATATTTTCGATTATATAATATATTTAAATATATAATATAAAATATATATATATTAAAATATATTAAAATTCGAAATTTTAATTTAAATTTAAATAAAGTTTAAAACCTCTTTTACAAGATATAACGAAAAAGGTTTCTTCTCTTTCGTCCTCGTCTCTCTCGCGATGTCATTTCCTTCTCGCCAAAAACCTCGCGGAATTTTACTCGAATATCGAGGAAGAAGTCGACAACATTGGAGCGATTAAGGGGACACTTAAAAGTGTTGGTGGAAAAAAGAAAACACGTAGGCGTCCCCGTGGAGGCGTTTTCGTCACGACCCGATACGCCGAAGAGAAAGGAAAAAGACATGACACTTCGACCAGACGCCTCTCGCATCTCGCCGATCGTAAAAAGTACGCGGATCCAAGCCGGATCTTGAATTTATACGAACAATCCGCGCCGCCGATCGCGATCGATCTTCGGTGATCTTTCGGTCTCTCTCTCTCTCTCTCTTTCGATCGATCGATCGACCGTTTTCTCTCTCGTTCTCTCGAGAAACGAGACGTTTCTCGCCTCGGAAAAACGTCGCAGTGGTGCGAGCAATCGTCGCTTCCTCGCAGTCAGTTTTCATTCAAGGTGTCTGTGAACAATGCCGGATGACACTAAGGCACTTGTTGCCTTACTGACGATCACAACGTGAGCGGTCAGTCGTGATCCGCGGATCATCGGGGAGATAATGATTACAGAACAGACCTGGAGCATGATGCTGGACAGCGATGTCACGAGCATCAACGAGTGAGTGATCGCCAACCTTGTACTGCGTCTCGTCTGTCCGTCAAGTGTGAAATTTGTTCCCCATCTGCGAAAATAAGAGATACTTTAAGTTACATCTCTCTCGTTGTTCTCCTATAGAAATATTCATCTATACAAAAATAACTCTCTTTTCACATGCGACGATTTTATAAGCATAATTTTGTATATAAAATTATTTTTATTTAAAATTATTTCTAATAATATTATTCCATTATTAACAAAATACTTTTTGTTATTTATATATATAAAGAAAATGTTTTAAAATATTTTAAAAGAATTTTTAAAAATTATTTTGATGCGGACGGACATTTTTCAGTAGTACAACGGTCGAGTTGTGCGGACTTTTATTTTCGAGTACTCAACTCAAGGATCGATCAGACGTACTTTCTTTTTCTCCTTAGTGATATATCTCAACGACAGATCGGACTAATTATATATATATAATTAAACGGAATAATTATATATATATATGTATATAATTATTTTAATGTTATTACTTCCAATAACATTAATATTCCATTATCAAAATAGTTTTTAAACAAATTCTTTTAAAATATCTTAAAAAATTTTCTTTATATTGCAGAAAATAATTCATATTTATTATTTATCAAGATATATAATTATAAGTATTTCCTCTCGAAATCTTCTAAAGATTCTACAAATTTCAATTTATTTAAATAATCATACAAGACACTTCTTTATATTTTCTTAAATGGAATCAGTGTATTATCACTGATAAGCAGTGTTTTCAGTTATAAATATAGCATTGCAAACAGTGAAATCTCACTGAAAAGAATCAGTTAGTGGCTGATTTTTCAGTGAAATCTCACAGTCATAATCAGTGAAATATAAGCTGGACAAACAAAATGTGAGTGTTTTCACTGAAGATCAGCGAATTACTTACTGATCTTGGATGAAATCTTGTCACTGCTTTAACTCTTTGCATCCTTCTGTCAATGAACTGGTACCCGGGTACCCATACAAAGTGTCCACTCCCTGGAAAAATTGGGGAAACCGGGGATTGTCAGGAATTTTTTTTACCTTAAAAAATCCGGGAATTCTCATGGAATTTTATTGAGACTCAGGGAATTTTTTCAAAAATTGTGTCTTTGATAATTTTATTGACGATCTCTTTTTAGTATCAAAGTCTTATGTAAGCTTCATAGGCAATTGTTCAATTTTTTAATAATATTTAAATAAATTAGTACTCCGTAAGACATTTATAATAAATTATTTTTTGTTTTATATTTTTATTTTATATATGTTTGCATATATCTATAGCGTTTAGATATAGTGATATATTGCACTTTGTTATTGTCCAAATTAATTTGACGATTAATAAATCAATATTAAATGCTAAAAAAAACTGCATTCTTGGTAACTTTCTTTGTAATCGTATGAACAGAAAGCATTAGAAAGCGCATACAATAAAAAAACTTATTTTAAGAAGCTGCAAATTTCCTTATTTTACCTGGAATTTTAAACGAAAATACCTGGAAGATCAGGGAATTTTTTTTACAAAATTTGAGTTAAATAGATACTTTTGATACAAATTTAGATAAAAATTCTGCCATACATCGATGAAAAATTATGCATTGACAGAAGGGTTAATCAGTGACACTTTCACTGATTTCGTCGAAGAGAGCGAGGGAGGAAAATATGTGCGGAATACTCTTCCTTCGCAAGATGAAATATTCTCGGCAAATTTCACGCTGCGCGACATTATTTATCGGTCCGCCCCAAACAGTCGTTTGTAATTCGTTAATTAAAAATCGTATCGCGTCGCGATAATCAGGTCGAGCATTTCGCCGAGGAAACAATTATGGATCAAGGCGGTGAAGAAACTGACCTCCGAGAGGCTGGGCCGGGAAGGGTTGGCGGCGTGGGAGGACCGGAAGTCCAACGCGGATCCCGAGATCGTCGCCGAAGCCAAGGACGACGATCAAGCGCCCGTCGAGAGTGTCGAGGAAGCGGAATCGGAAGCCGGGGCGGAACAGGATGTGCCCGATGAGGAGGCTCAGACCCAACGCGGTACGAAATTCCCTCGGATTTTGATTCTCGTTCCCGGAAGGGTTCTCCGATCCAGCTCGATGTTAGAAGCCAGCGTTGCCTTGTTTCAGACGTCTTCAAGAAGGGGATGCTGTACAAGGGAATATTCTTGCCCTCGCTGACCAACAGCTTCCACAACAAGCAGCTGGAGACATCCTACCTTCTCTACTCGAATCGACAGAGGCAGAAGTCCCTGATAACGCTGAACATCGTGGACCTCGGCCTGAAAGTGAGTAAAAAGCAACGGGAAGAAAATAAATACGAATAAATCTCATTAAAAAAAAAATTATACGGGATATAATGCAGTTAAATAAAATCAAGTATGGATCTTATAGAGAATCTTTTTCTTTTTATCTTGAATCTTTGAGTGAAAAATTAGCCAGTTACAACTTTACGTGTTTCACGAATTTAAATTGTGCAATGTGTTAAATGGATTCAATTTTTATCCTAATCTTGAAATTAAAAGTCTATCTTCTCTCGTGAAACTTTAAAATAAAAATCGTGTCCGACTCTCAATAAATTCCAAATCGCTTTGTGGAATTCTGTAGAGGATAAAATTGATAAAAAATATAAGACAAAAATTAAATTGTGCAATATATAAAATGGATTCAATTTTTATCCTGAATCTTGAAATTAAAAGTCTATCTTCTCTCGTGAAACTTTAAAATAAAAATCGTGTCCGACTCTCAATAAATTCCAAATCGCTTTGTGGAATTCTGTAGAGGATAAAATTGATAAAAAATATAAGACAAAAATTAAATTGTGCAATATATAAAATGGATTCAATTTTTATCCTGAATCTTGAAATTAAAAGTCTATCTTCTCTCGTGAAACTTTAAAATAAAAATCGTGTCCGACTCTCAATAAATTCCAAATCGCTTTGTGGAATTCTGTAGAGGATAAAATTGATAAAAAATATAAGACAAAAATTAAATTGTGCAATATATAAAATGGATTCAATTTTTATCCTGAATCTTGAAATTAAAAGTCTATCTTCTCTCGTGAAACTTTAAAATAAAAATCGTGTCCGACTCTCAATAAATTCCAAATCGCTTTGTGGAATTCTATAGAGAATAAAATTGATAAAAAATATAAGACAAAAATTAAATTGTGCAATATATAAAATGGATTCAATTTTTATCCTGAATCTTGAAATTAAAAGTCTATCTTCTCTCGTGAAACTTTAAAATAAAAATCGTGTCCGACTCTCAATAACTTCCAAATCGCTTTGTGGAATTCTATAGAGAATAAAATTGATAAAAAATATAAGACAAAAATTAAATTGTGCAATATATAAAATGGATTCAATTTTTATCCTGAATCTTGAAATTAAAAGTCTATCTTCTCTCGTGAAACTTTAAAATAAAAATCGTGTCCGACTCTCAATAAATTCCAAATTGCTTTGTGAAATCCTATAGAGAATAACATTGATAAAAAAATAAGACAAGGCAAAAAAGAGCCTGTAAAGAATAAACTTTTAAATAACCTAACCCTTCTGTCAATGCATAATTGTTTACCTTTTTTTTTATCAATGTATTGGTATTCGGGTACCAATTGCACTGCGATAATTTCTTTATAGCAGCTGCTGGACATCGAACATTCTTTTCTATTATATTTTAGGAGGTTTCCGAATACAAAGACCCTTATTTGTATTTTGTTTTGTTTCGGGCGGAGAAAAGTTCCGACATTTAAAGTTGCTTTGGGTGCCCGGGTGCCCGGGTGCCCGTTCGTTGACAGAAGGGTTTGAAATTAATAAATTGAAATTCGATCTCTTGTCGCAGATCACCTTAACAGCGATTTGGCTCTGGCAACGGGACCCAAGTAGCGGAGGCCTCATCGAGGGTCTGTCCTGGGCAGTGTGTTGCATGGCGGCGAATCTGGTGGTGTGCGTACTCGGCTGGTGGCGTTGCTTTTCCAGCAATTACCTGTACTGGGCCTCGATATTCACTTGGTTATTAATAAACTCCCAAGGTGAGGCCCACGCGACTCTTTCTGACCTATCGATCCCCGTAATTATAAACTCGACGCAATTATAATTACTCGATTTGGAAATATATCGGAGCCACCCCTTTCGCGTCACTATTCCACGCTCAATTCTATCCTCCAATTAGCGATGGGATTAAGTATCTTGCAAGTAGATTCGAAACCTTGCAAACAAATTCAAATCTACTCCTCGAACCTGGACGAGATAGATACAAACTCTCTTCAGGTACCTCGAAAAACAAGAGCAAGTACATTCGAACCTTGATCAAGTATATTCGAATTTCTTATGAGTATTTATGAGTACTATTTCGAACCTTGCAGGTATTTAATTCGAATATAACTGTTTTAGATTCGATTACTTCGCAAGTACAATATATGAAATATTATTTCTTATAAATATTATTCGAATCTTAGAAAGTGAAACTTGATTATTGGATTCGACTCGGATTTTTAAGTACATATTGAACTTGATCCCATCCCTAAATAAAATAATCGAATTTAAAATTTCTCTGGACAAGAGAGGGGAAAGGTAATTAATTTTTTTTGTCTATATTAAAAGACATAAAGTAAAGCTCCTCGTCTCCCCGGTCTCGGTCGACAAAATTTGTTTTCACACACTATTCTAATAGCTTCTCCCACACTCGAGGTCGTCAATATTTCAACTCTATCGAATCCGTCGTTGAATCGAACGGCGTCTTGCTCTACTGGTCAGCTAAAATCGAGCTCGACGGAGCGTGGAGCAAAGGCAGAGAACCGAAACCCGGTAATTTCGCCGGGTTCAGATTCTGCGCGCGAAAATATTCCACATCCCTCGAAGGCTCGACGACACGAAATGACATCGTACATATACATATCTCGTATTCTTCCTTCTTCCCTTCTTCGTTTCTTCTTTTTTTCTTTTGCTTCCTCATAGAGGAAGCTTAGTTTTCGTGAAAAATTTTTTTTTCATTTTTTCATGCCAATGTATTCAGAATGTTCTAAAACGTCGAAAAATCACATTTTTAAAAAATGTCCGTATGTATGTGTGTATGTGTGTATGTGCACCAAAAGGACGTGGTCGCTCTAACTTCCGTAAATTTTGAGATATCGAGCTAAAATTTTTTACATGAATAGAGTATCATTAAGGATTGATTGGTATTGAATTTGGCTAGAATCGGTGAAGGGGTTTATTTTTTATAAAATTTCGAATTTTCCAAAAAAGAGCGTGGTTGCTTTAACTTCCGCAAATTTTAAGATATCGATCTAAATTTTTTTACATGAATAGAGTATCATTAAAGGATGGTTGGTATTGAATTTGGCTAGAATCGGTAAAGGGGTTTATTTTTTAAAAATTTCGAATTTTTTCAAAAAAGAGCGTAATTGCTCTAATTTCCGCAAACTTTGAGATATAGGGTTAAATATTTTTATATGAATAGAGTATCAATAAAGGATGGATGGTATTGAATTTGGCTAGGATCGGTGGAGGGGTAAATTTTTTATAAAATTTCGAATTTTTCTAAAGAAGTGCGTAATTGTTCCAACTTCCGCAAATTTTCAGATATAGGGTTAAATATTTTTACATGAATAGGGTATCAATAAAGGATGGTTGGTACTGAATTTGGTTTGAATCGGTTAAGGGGTTCATATTTTATAAAATTTTGAATTTTTTTAGAGATGTCTGTGTACGCTCTAATTTCCTAAAATTTTAAGATATCGGGCTAAATATTTTTATATGAATAGAATATTATTAAAGGTTGGTATTGAATTTAGTGAAATTTGTTAAAATTGTGCAAATTAGAAAAATAAAAATATGCAAATTACAAAAATAAAAATTGTGCAAATTAGAAATTTGCACATTGCTTCCTCACCATTTTAATTCGCTCATAAAGCTTCCTCTATGAGGAAGCCAACAATCTATTATATACTAATAATTTTAATTTAATTTAAAAACTAGCTTCCTCTAAAGAGGAACTTTGTGAGCGAATTAAAATGGTGAGGAAGCAATGTGCAAATTTCTAATTTGCACAATTTTTTTTTTCTTTTCGCAGGCTTCATAGGTGCCGGTCTGAACTTCACCACCCAGCAACGGCTCATGTGGTACATTCTCTTCGTCGTGTACGCGCCATACGCGATGCTGCCTTTGCCGTTGCGATGGTGCGTCCTCGCCGGCTACGGAACGGCGCTAACACACATGGTGATGGCCGGCATAAGTCTCCTGCGGGACTCCACATATGTGAGAAAAATTTTTCATTCCTTGGGGAATTCCTCCAAGTCCTCATCCAAAGTCCCTCCCCTTCGAGAACATCTTAACTGACAGCCGAGGTTTTTTTTTCAATTAAAAGACAAAAATTCTATTACAAATAAGATCATCTTTTATATAATAAATAATAAATAATGTATAATGTGATAAAAAAAGTAATCTTTCTTCTCGATATTTTCTTTTTATATATTTAATTCTTCAAACATGAAATTATTGATTAATTGGAAAATTTTTAAATTAAAGTAAACAACTATGGTGCAACCTTTAATTTTATTTAATATATTAATTTAAGCTAAATTCCCCTAACAATATTGAAATTTGATTTTAATCCTCGTTTCGCGCTCGTGTTTATTTTTATCAAGTTTACGAGGCCTCTAAAGTGGATTGAACGAAATTTTAAAATTTTTTCCTCGCAGCTGCGTGACGTCGCGTGCATCGTCCGCATGCTGACGACGAACGTGCTGCTGTATCTGGCCGTGAACCTGGCCGGCATGTACACCAAGTATCTGACAGACCGGGGACAACGACAGGCCTTCCTCGAGACTCATCGTTCCACGGAGACGCGGCAGCGCACGCAGAACGAGAACAATCGGCAGGAGAAGCTGCTGCTTTCGGGTAAAAAAAGCAAAAAAAAAATTTGAGAGAAAATTTCTGCCACTCCTGAACCTCACGTGATCTTGCACCTATTTTGTCGCACTTCATTTTTATTTATTGCTTCCTCATAGAGGAAGCTTAGTTTTCGTGAAAAATTTTTTTTTCATTTTTTCATGCCATTGTGTTCAGAATGTTCTAAAACGTCGAAAAATCACATTTTTAAAAAATGTCCATATGTATGTGTGTATGTGTGTATGTGCACCAAAAGGACGTGGTCGCTCTAACTTCCGTAAATTTTGAGATATCGAGCTAAAATTTTTTACATGAATAGAGTATCATTAAGGGTTGATTGGTATTGAATTTGGCTAGAATCGGTGAAGGGGTTTATTTTTTATAAAATTTCGAATTTTCCAAAAAAGAGCGTGGTTGCTCTAACTTCCGCAAATTTTGAGATATCGATCTAAATTTTTTTACATGAATAGAGTATCATTAAAGGATGGTTGGTATTGAATTTGGCTAGAATCGGTAAAGGGGTTTATTTTTTAAAAATTTCGAATTTTTTCAAAAAAGAGCGTAATTGCTCTAACTTCCGCATACTTTGAGATATAGGGTTAAATATTTTTACATGAATAGGGTATCAATAAAGGATGGTTGGTATTGAATTTGGTTTGAATCGGTTAAGGGATTCATATTTTATAAAATTTAGAATTTTTTGAGAGATGTCTGTGTACGCTCTAACTTCCTAAAATTTTAAGATATCGGGCTAAATATTTTTATATGAATAGAATTTCATAATATAATTTCTAAATTTTTTGTGATGGTTATATAAAAATAAAAATTGTGCAAATTAGAAATTTGCACATTGCTTCCTCACCATTTTAATTCGCTCATAAAGCTTCCTCTATGAGGAAGCCAACAATCTATTATATACTAATAATTTTAATTTAATTTAAAAACTAGCTTTTTCTAAGGAGGAACTTTGTGAGCGAATTAAAATGGTGAGGAAGCAATGTGCAAATTTCTAATTTGCACAATTTTTTTTATTTATTTTTGATTAAATTATATTCTTCACATATTTATACACAGTAGACCCTTAGAGGATTTATTCTAGGACCATAATAAATGCTTCAATCAATCAATCGAATAATCTTGCGTTCTATGAGGACATATTGTAATAGAGATTTGATGATCAATATCTAGCGCGACTCTTCAGGTACAAAAAATCAGGAGGAAGACGACCTATTTAATGAATCTGTGAGAATTTAAAAAGAAACGCTTAAATGGGGTACCCAAACATTGATGGAAGGGTTAAACAAAGCTCTCGATAGAGCAAGGACTGCCTTTGACGAGTGACACTAAGGACAATTAAAATGTTCAAACTGGCATTAATCGGTCTAAAATGATCAGAGTGTCCGCGACTCAAAAGTTCCTCTCTCTCTCTCTCGAAGCCTTCGAGGAGGAGAGACGGGATCGTAACTAGGCTGGCGAGGTGTATTTATATGTGCATATTTATTGTAAAACAACACGCGCGGGACGGCTAACTCGCGTCGCCGCTCGTCCATGTATAATTTGCTCGGCCGAGTGTCAAAAAGGGTCACTAGACACTCTCTCGGCCGATTGAGCCGATTGGACGCGCGTTATTCCCGATAGCCTTTTACGTTACGTCGGCGTTGCGAGAGGAGAGAGATCCGAACCCGATATATCGATCCGGCAGGCTGCTCCTCGTAGCCTAGACGAAAATACACATCGTCGTCGTCGAGTACACATTACGCCGGGATTACATAAATACCAACCTCTGACCCACTATCCCTCGCAACGTAACTCTCTTTCTCTCTCTCTCTCCCTCTCGCCGTACAATTTGTTTGCGTTTTTGCGCTGAATTTGATATAATGTCGCGAGGTGTCTTAGTTACACAAAGTTATAAGCCGTGGAAATTGAGGAGCCTTTTTCGGGAACTAAGCTTGAGATGTATAAACAGCTTCTGCTTCTCAATTTAAAGCGGGCTTCTCCTCGCCTTCCTCGCTATTTTTCTTTTCTTATGACGGGTGAAAATTAGATGAAGAAATATTTAACGAAGAAATATTTTTAACGGAGATTTGTGGCGATTTATGCAATAATAACAACACTCTTCCTCGACATTTTCACTGAGAAATCTCTTATACGTCAGAGAATAGAGAACACGTGCAATGTTGCACAATTTTTTTTTTTTATTTTTATTTTTATAAAGTGAGTATTACCATATAAAAGTTAAATAAAGTTATAATGTAAGAGTAATAAATTATATAAATATCTGTTATAATAAAGTATCCACTGTTAAGTAAAGTTATATTCAAGGTCAAGCTGATTCTTTTTTTAAATAAAGCATATTTTTTAAATTAAATCTTCTCTAATATAAGCTGTAAGTTTTAAGCGAGTTTCTTTTACAGCAATTATTTTCAAAGCTTAAAATTTATATGCTTGTTTTATAGCCACATATAAAGCATACTTTTTTGTACCTTAATATCATATCAATATATGCATATATGTATATATAGGCAATTCTACGTCAAATCGAACGAAACTTTTTTCACATGAAATATACATAAAATAAGGAGATACGTATTTTTGTATTTGTCCGAAATATTTTTTTGCAGAAGTTATAAACAACAAAATTTTCGTGAGAAATGAAGAAGTTGTCAACTTTAAACATTAATATCTCTGGTTACATTTGTTGTAGAGAAATTTTCAAAAATGCATTTTAAAGCTAAGGAAACAACCTTTTTTATCAAAATAATTTAAGTTGCAAAAAACTGCTGATTACAATTGTAATAAATAATTGAAATGTTTAATAATTTTTTTCACCAAAAAGTACACTTTTAAAAATTGTTGAAATAATGCTATTTTATTCTCCATTTTATTCGAATAGTGTACATATTTTTTATTTTATGGAGAATCGATAGATTCTATTTTTTATATATTTTTAATGAGGCGTCGCGCCGTGTTCGCGTCACTGGCTCGACCAAGTAGTATGCTACGCGCTATGGCGCGCCGATTTCTTTGGAAATTTTTTATAGGATGAATGTACAGTATGAATGACATAATTTAAAATGTTGATTATAAATTATGTTAAATGTAATGTCAGAATGTTCAGAATGTTGTGGAGAATGAAATAGCATTATTTCAAGAATTTAAAAAAATGTACTTTTTGGTGAAAAAAATTATTAAACATTTCAATTATTTATAACAATTGTAATTAGCAATTTCTTGTAACTTAAATTATTTTTATAAAAAAGATTGTCTCTTTAGCTTTAAAATGCATTTTTGAAAATTTCTCTACGACAAATGTAACCAGAGATATTAATGTTTAAAGTTGACAACTTCTTCATTTTTCACGAAAATTTTGTTGTTTATAACTTCTGCAAAAAAAATATTTCGGACAAATACAAAAATACGTATCTCCTTATTTTATGTATATTTCACGTGAAAAAAGTTTCGATTGATTTAAAAAGTACGAGGTCATTTCTTTCTTTCTCATATTATAATATATATAAAAAAATCGAGATATAATTAACTTTATAATTCTTACTCGATTGCAGTGTTGCCCGATTTCGTCGCCAAAGAGATGATCCGCGACATCGCTCGCGAGACCGCACGTGGAGGGACGATATCCTTCACGCCGAATCAATTCCACCGGATATATATCCATCGCTATGAGAACGTCAGCATCCTGTTTGCCGACATCAAGGGATTCACGGGTACGGGATTCAAAGAGAAAAATTTCGCTCGCAGAGAGACTGTCACTTTTCTTATATCTTCAATTTCACTGAAAAAAATTAATATATACAGGGTATTCGATTTCAAAAAATATACTTAAATATATAAAAAAAAAACATCGCAACATTTTAGAGAAATCGATTTATATAAAAAAAATTAGGATGGTTCCATTCAAGATTATCAACTTCTTTCCCTCTCAAAACCAAACAATGTTTTGTTCGAAACATTATTGTTTTCTAAAACGCGATGGTTTTTTTATATATTTAAGCATAGTTTTTTAAAATGGAACACCCTGTATATACAGGGTGGACCAAATGAGTCTATAATGGGAAAAATCTCGAAATAGAGGTTAGATACAGCAAAATGTTTCAGACAAAAGTTGTAGGACTTGAAGGGGGACAGATGATGAAAATATGTACTTGACCTTGAGTGACCTATTGAAGGTCAGGTCAATGTCATCGATGTTTTCTTAAATGGAACCCCCTATTTTCCAATGCATATTCTTGTAGCTTATCTCGAGAGCTTTCCAAAACACTATAATGAGTTATTTTTTCATTAAGTACTTTTCGAGTTATAACGCTTGAAGTTTACAGTATTTCGACATAAAATACCAAATATCGTGTAATACATTCAGTTTTCGATAATCTTACCTTAATACTTTTATTCACAGAATAATGAGACCAATCAATTGGTGTAAAAAAACACATAGTTGCTTTAAAGAAAAGTATGCGGCTGCATGTTGCAAATTACATACTTTTTCTTAATAGCAACTATGTGTTTTTTTTACACCAATTGATTGGTCTCATGATTCTATGCATAAAAGTATTAAGGTAAGATTACCGAAAACTGAATATTTTACAAGATATTTTGTATTTTATGTCAAAATACTGTAAACTTCAAGCCTTATAACTCGAAAAGTACTTAATGAAAAAATAACTCATTATAGTGTTTTGGAAAGCTCTCGAGATAAGCTACAAGAATATGCATTGAAAAATAGGGGGTTCCATTTAGGAAAACATCGATGACATTGACCTGACCTTCAATAGGTCACTCAAGGTCAAGTACATATTTTCATCATCTGTCCCCCTTCAAGTCCTACAACTTTTGTCTGAAACATTTTTCCGTATCTAACCTCTATTTCGAGATTTTTTTCATTATAGACTCATTTGGTCCACCCTGTGTACGAGTCAAATTCGTGCGCGATAATTTATTCCATCTTGACTTTATCCAAGCTCTCGCGAGTCAGTGCAGCGCTCAGGAGCTGGTCAAGGTGCTGAACGATCTCTTCGCTCGCTTCGACAAGCTCTCGGCGGAGAATCATTGTCTGCGCATAAAGCTTCTCGGTGACTGTTACTACTGCATCTGCGGCCTGCCGATCGCCAGGAACGATCACGCTCATTGCTGCGTCGAGATGGGCCTGCACATGATAAAGGCCATACGAGACGTGAGATTCACCACCAAGGTACTGGAACTTTTATATACATATGTATCTCGCGATTCGTTCATCTATACATCTCTCTTTCAAAAAAATTAAGCGAGAGAATCTCTGGATGTCTACTCAAATCTTGTAAAAAAATTCCCTGATCTTCCAGGTATTTTCATTTAAAATTCCAGGTAAAATAAGAAAATTTGTAGATGCAGCTTTTTAAAATAAGTTTAAGTTTCTTTATTGTATGCGCTTTCTGATGTTTTCTATTCGTACGATTATAAAGAAAGTTACCAAGAATGCAGTTTTCTAGCATTTAATAATCGTTTGATTTATTAATCGTCAAATTAATTTGGACAATAATAAAGTGCAATATATCACTACATCTAAACGCTAAAGATATAAGCAAAAATATAAAATAAAAATATAAAACAAAACATAATTTATCATAAATGTCTTAAGGAGTACTAATTTATTTAAATATTATTAAAAAATTGAACAATTTCTTATAAAACTTACATAAGACCTCGATACTGAAAAGAGATCGTCAATAAAATTATCAAAGACACAATTTTTGAAAAAATTCCCTCAATCTCAATAAAATTCCATGAGAATTCCCGGATTTTTTTAAGTAAAAAAAAAATCGCTGAGAATCCCCGGTTTTTCCAGAGAGTAGACACCCTAACAAAAAAATCCAGAGTATATTCGAAAATTATATAATAGAACGAAAAGGCTCTAATATATATAAATACAAAATTCAGGTAGAAAATAGGCTAATAAGAGCCAGGCGCATAAATTAGGCGCAACAAACTTGTTTTAAAATCTTCTTTGTTTAATTTAAACGTTTTGGTCCTTCCTTTGGACCATCTTTAGCAAATCGATAAAAAAATTCATGCGTCTTGATGCTGAAGATGGTCCAAAGGGAAAGGAACGAAACGTTCAAATTAAATAAAGAAGATTTTAAAACAAATTTCTCTCTGCGCCTGGCTCTTTTATTAGTCCACTTCCTACCTGAATTTTGCATTCAAGAATTCTCTTCAATGCAAATCATTCAATTGCACGCAAAACACACGAGTTTGAAATTAAACTCAAAATGTTGTTGCGGCGACAATTGTTTAAAACGCATTTACGAAAAATTAAAAAAAAAATAATAGGAACAAATAAATTGCGATGCTTTTATTGGAATTGAATTTATTTCATGAAATCCCGAAAGAGAGTTTCCATCGCGAATTTGGAAAATTTAGTTTTCTTAGCAAAAAAGAATAAAATATATGTAATATTTCGTAATCGCTTGGAAATATAATTTCGAGATTAATAGCAACGTCCGGATATACTTTTTGCGTAACAAAAAGGAAACTACAAAATATAATTATAATTCACACATATATAAATGATACATATTTATTACTATTAGCCGCTGCAGCGAAATCAAATGCGTTTCGTTCTAATTAACCGTATACTATTTTCCGCGATGGTTTATGCAGACTTATATATGCGAGAAAACACATTACAGAATTAAAAACCGCTGTGTTAAATATCGAGAATTAAGTCGCAATTACAAAAATGGCGCTAATGAGACGTTAGATTAATTTGTCGCGCCCGTTTGTATCGCGGTCAAGTGCACACGACGCTATCACGCGATAATGAAAATTAATTTGATGTCGGATTGTCTCGAGAGAAATTAAATGTCTCGCACTCTCGTTGCCCTGCGCTATTTCTAACGAAACGTAAGTCCTGATGATTGCGGCATAAATCGGCTTTTGCCTGCAACAATTGCACCGTTTCGATTCCGTTAATTTGATTCTCGTTAGGTAAATATGTAATCCGCGCAACTGTTGATTATTTCGATCAACGTCACGCTGCAACAATGCAACCGTTTCCTTTGACGAGATCAGCCGCATGCTTTTATGATTAGTTTCAATCGTTAGTTTCACAATTAACAAATATTAAGGTTGTATATTGTCATTTCGAGGATAAAAAATGATAGATTGTTCTATATCGCGTTTAAAAGTGACACAAAAAATTTGACAGTAATTTACAATATGGACCAAAAGTTATTGCAATAAAATAATTTTACATGTGCTCTTATAGGAATATAATATTGTTACGTATAACAAAGAAAAAACACTGAGAAAAATCTCAATTATTTCGTAAAAATACTTTAAGTATCCAAGATGATTTGCGCAAAGGATTCACAGATTAGTTTTTTTTTGTCAATAATTAAGGTTGATTGGAATTTATGTAATTGTGCGTATTTTTGCTGTCGAAATATCATTTTTCTTCAAGTTACATACAAGGTATATTCATGTCCAGAATTTTCCAGAAATTCTAAAATTTTCAAAACTTTACCCTTTGTTAAGAGTGTTATAATAATTGGAAGTAACAGCAAATAATGTAAATAAATTATAAAAATGTATTATTAATTTAAAAATATATTATAGTATAAGTATAAATATTGATATTTTCAATGCAGTCACTTTTTGCAGGAATTGTACAGAAAATACAACCTTAACTAGAACGAATAGCACTTTAACAGCAATAAAGTAAAAGATGATAAAAAAAAGTTGATATAAAAAGCTAATTAAAAAATCTATTTAAAAAATTTATTTAAAAAATTCTCGTGTTTTCTACAAAAATATAAAAAATTTTACAAATATACATTCATTTATTTTAATCTTCAGATAATATTGATAAATTAGAAAATTTTTTATTTTAATTTTCGCAACTAAATTGTATATAAGAGCCATTATCCTGTTTTTCTATAATTTTAATTTTAAGTAGAGTAAAATTTTTAACTTTATTTCTCGCGCACATACATAGAGCGCGATTGATCCCGAAAGAAAACTTTCCCAGGGTGTCTACTCAAATCTTGTAAAAAAATTCCCTGAGAATTCCCTGATCTTCCAGGTATTTTCGTTTAAAATTCCAGATAAAATAAGAAAATTTGTAGATGCAGCTTTTTAAAATGAGTTTAAGTTTCTTTGTTGCATGCGCTTTCTGATGTTTTCCATTCATACGATTATAAAGAAAGTTACCAAGAATGCAGTTTTCTAGCATTTAATATTGATTTATTAATCGTCAAATTAATTTGGACAATAATAAAGTGTAATATATCACTATATCTAAACACTAAAGATATATGCAAAAATATATAAAATAAAAATATAAAGCAAAACATAATTTATTTTAAATGTCTTAAGGAGTACTAATTTATTTAAATATTATTAAAAAATTGAACAATTTTCTATAAAACTTACAAAGACCTTGATACTAAAAAGAGATCGTCAATAAAATTATCAGACATAATTTTTGAAAAAATTCCCTGAGTCTCAATAAAATTCCATGAGAATTCCCGGATTTTTCAAGGTAAAAAAAAATCCTGACAATCTTTGTTTTTCCCAATTTTTCCAGGGAGTAGACACCCTGTTTATACCAATTCTAATAATTCTGTTAATTTCTTTAGCAGCTACTGGACAATTTTTAACATTTAAAGTTGCTTTGAGTACTCGAGTACCCGTTCATTGATTGAAGAGGATTAAAGCCAACATATTTTCCGAATAAGCTAAATCTCTGTATCTATTTAAAAAATACCTGAAATATTACCTGAAAGAATTATTTTATATATTCTAAAAATATTATTTGGAATTTCTCTTTCATCTTCTACACATGTTTTCCAGGTGGACCTGAACATGAGGATAGGAATCCACAGCGGATCGGTGCTGTGCGGGGTCTTGGGCCTGCGAAAGTGGCAGTTTGACGTGTGGTCGTATGACGTCACGCTCGCGAATCATCTGGAGAGCGGAGGAATACCGGGGTATATAAAAACAAACAAATCTCTTATCATATTACACGCAAAAGTGTGATTAATGAAAATTAATTTTATTAAGTAAGCAGTTATAATAATGCTTATTTTTCCTCGAACTTAATTTTATTATACAAGCAAATAAGAGAATGATGTATACTTTTTATATATAAATTCTTAGATTTTCAGTATTTCATTCGTATTTCGATGAAGTGAAATTGAAATTTTCCGACAAAATTTAAGCTTTCGAGATTTACAGATTCTGGAAATTTCGGGATTTCTCGTTTCCAGGAGGGTGCACATTTCCGCCGACACGCTCAAGTGCCTAAACGACGTTTACGAGGTGGAACCCGGCTACGGTACCGAGCGGGACAATTATCTCAAGGACAGAGACGTCGAGACGTATCTCATCAAGCAGGTGGAGCCCCTCAAGTCCAGACGAAGACCCTCGTCGAGGCCGAAGGTCTGGTCGGAGGAAGAGGCGGCCGCGAACAAGAACAAGAAGAGCTTCAAGATCAACAATCCTCACGCCGCGAACAGCAACGCGGCCCCGAATTCCGCTGTGGACGACGACATCGGGGTCGATTGGACGCCTGAAATCCCATTCGAGAATGTGAGCTGAATCTTTCTTAAACTCTTGATACAATCTGCGTTCAATATACGAAAGAATCGTCTAAAGAAATTAAATCGCAATTTAAAAACTCTATACAAAAAAAATTCAATTTATTTATTTTTCCATTATACAGGGTGGACCATTTTAATCAATCCACGCGAATATCTCGAAAAATATGGAAGATACGGAAAAATGTTTCAGACAAAAGTTGTAGGACTTGAAGAGAGACAGATGATGAAAATATGTACTTGACCTTGAGTGACCTATTGAAGGTCAGGTCAATGTCATCGATGTTTTCTTAAATGGAACCCCCTATGTTTCAATGCATATTCTTGTAGCTTATCTCGAGAGCTTTCCAAAACACTATAATGAGTTATTTTTTCATTAAGTACTTTTCGAGTTATAAGGCTTGAAGTTTACAGTATTTTGACATAAAATACAAAATATCTTGTAAAATATTCAGTTTTCGGTAATCTTACCTTAATACTTTTATGCATAGAATCATGAGACCAATCAATTGGTGTAAAAAAAAACACATAGTTGCTATTAAGAAAAAGTATGTAATTTGCAACATGCAGCTGCATACTTTTTTTTAAAGCAACTATGTGTTTTTTTATACCAATTGATTGGTCTCATTATTCTGTGAATAAAAGTATTAAGGTAAGATTATCGAAAACTGAATGTATTACACGATATTTGGTATTTTATGTCGAAATACTGTAAACTTCAAGCCTTATAACTCGAAAAGTACTTAATGAAAAAATAACTCATTATAGTGTTTTGGAAAGCTCTCGAGATAAGCTACAAGAATATGCATTGAAACATAGGGGGTTCCATTTAAGAAAACATCGATGACATAGACCTGACCTTCAATAGGTCACTCAAGGTCAAGTACATATTTTCATCATCTGTCCCTCTTCAAGTCCTACAACTTTTGTCTGAAACATTTTTCCGTATCTTCCATATTTTTCGAGATATTCGCGTGGATTGATTAAAATGGTCCACCCTGTATATATATATCATTACATGAATTTATTAAATTATCTAGTTTTTTTAATTTTCCATATATTTTAATTAAATATATATATACTTATTTAATTAGAATATTTAATTAATGAATTTATATACAATATAATATAAATTCAATTAATGCAATAAATGAAATGAATAAATTTGTGCCTTATAAATCTTTTAATTGCGTTAATCTAATTGCAATCAAGTGTTAATTAATTTATTATATTTATTATTAGAAAAATTACAATACCTCTATTGAAGATTTTACAATCAAGATTATTATTGCTTTTTTTCATTTATTCCGCGATTGCAGTTGAATACAGCTACATCGGTGAGTAATTTGGAGTCCGAATATCTCGAGGAGGAAAACGGTCAACCGGCCAAACCGAGCAACAAGGCGACTTCAACGACAGCAGGCGAGAAGAAGAACGCTATCGAGACCGCCAGCAACAAACGCATGAGATCGGCCAACATAAACACGTGGACTTTGCGTTATAACGACGAGAGCATGGAATCCAAGGTGAAAGATCACAATTGCATTAATTACCTTCTGAAAATATACCTGACAATGAGTTAATAAAAAGAAACATGTTATACAAGCTGTGTTCCAAACAAAGCGTATATTATTTTAAATGACGGATTCTTCGGCCGATTTGAAGTCGATCTTTTCCTAATAAAGCATCGATAATTTCCATGTTGAAAAAAAAAAGAGAAGGAGAACACTTCAAATTTTCGACAGAGAATCTGCCGTTAAGATTAAAGCGAGTATGGAATATTCTCCTCATATATTATAATTAATTATGTCGCAGTTCGACCAATTGCGAGAGGACATGTTCAAGTCCAACATGATATGCTGCTTCGTTATATGGCTCTTCATCGCCGTCTGCCAAGCTATAATCTTGTCCGAGTGAGTAAATGAAGCGGAATTTAAGCCATTAATAACCATCTTTGGGGGACACAAATTTTCTTACGTACATAAAAAATGCGATTCCGAAAAAAAAGTATGTAATTTGCAACCAGCAGCTACATATTTTTCCTTGAAAACAATCATGTGTTTTCTTTACACCAATTGACGCCTCTCATTATTTTGTGCATAAAAGTATTGAGGTAAGATCATCGACAAATTAATATTTTATGAGATATTTTATTTAAGTATGTATAAAGTACAAAATATCTCGTAAATTATTCACCATCCTACCCTTATAACTTTTTATGCCAAATATTTCGAGGAATCGATTTATATAAAAAAATTAAGGTGATTCCGTTTAAAAAAACTAGGTTGACCTTCAAATGACCTTGAAAAATTACCTTAGTTAAAATTCAAGATTATCAACTTTCTTCCCTCTCGAAACCTTTTGTATGAAAGATTTTCTCGTTATAGCCATAGTTTCAGCAATATTCGACACTATATTAATTAAAATAAAACACCCTGTATAACTAGAAAATATCTTACAATATATCATAATAATATTAATGCGACTCTTCATTTCGCTTCGTCTCGATTGTCGCAGCTGCATGATTCTCCTGATCTCTCTGCTGGTGACCACCGTGATCCTGGTGGCGTCGTCGATCCTGGTGATGGCGGAGGAGTTCAAGGGCATGCCGACGTACCTGCAGCACACGTCGTCCATGCTGGTGCACAACAAGAAGCACCGCACCGTCTTCATCTGCGGCGTCATCAGTCTGATGGCGTTGACGTCCGTCATCGGCGTCCTGACGTGTCCCATCACGGTGCGCCCATATCCGGAAGTGATGGTGCTCGAGCGCCAGCAACAGCAACAGATACCTCTGACGACGACCTCGGCGGCCTCGCTTCCGTCGCCGGAGAAACTAACCGCGACCACGTCAAGATCACCGAGCCGGGACCACTTCATCCTGACGTTCCTGGAGGCCGCACTGAGCGACGAGTCCGCCGAGGAACGAAAGATCGTCCCCTCGACGGAGAACAACACCCTGGAAGGGGGCTCCAGCAATATCGAGTTGAAGCTGACGCAGGTGGTGAACGGCAGGGAGACCGGAATAAGAAGCAGGAAAGAGTTCTTCCGGTTCTACAGGTCGGTTTTCTTTTTTTTTTTTTTTTTTTTTTTTGGCGACGATTTATCTATTAGACGCTAAACTGAGAGAGTTCCGAGAATTCGGGTGTCACAAAATTACGATACTTCTCTTGTAAGGTTGTAATATTTTGTTTCGCAGATACGAGCAGCATTATGAGAAGCCGGAAGCCGGAAGCCGAGTCTACAGACGAGTCGCACGCAAACGAGAAACCCAGAGAAGGATACTCTCCGTCGCCGACGACGAGAATCAAACTCACCCGTTGACCTTGACGAGCCTCGACGAGCTCGAGGAGATCGGCTGTATCCGGCCGGAATACATGGTGTTCACATGGATCCTGTGTCTGATCGCGCTCGCCTCGGCCCTGAAGCTGTACTATCTGGTGAAGACGGCGCTGGCCGCGGCAATCGTCCTGGTGTACGCGGTGCTGATCCTCGTCGTCTGCAAGGACATATTTACCGAGGGAGAGAGACACGCGTAAGTCTCTCTCGGCTTAAATTTAATCAATCGGAATTTAATTCTCAATCGATATTATCGATTGAAAGTTTTACATTTATATAAAATCGAAAATAATAATCTTCGAAGAAGAAGAAGAAGAAGATTATTTTTCATTTTATATAAATGTAAAAATTTTTCTTCTTTTTTGAAGAAGAAAAGAAAATAATAATAATAATAAAACTTTTTAACATGGCGTTTATCTCACTATCAATTGAAAATTTTTACATTTATTTAAAATCGAAAATAATAATCTTTTTCTTCTATTTCTTCTTCTTCTTGAAAAAGAAGAAGAGAAGAAGATTATTATTTTACATTTAGAAGATTATTATTTTACATTTTTACATTTACATAAAATCGAGATTAATAATCTTCTTCTTCTTCTTCTTTTTCGAAGAAGAAGAAGAAATAGAAGAAGATTATTATTTTCGATTTTAAATAATAAATGTAAAAATTTTCAATCGATAATGAAATAAACGATATGTTAAAGAGTTTTATTATTATTATTATTTTCTTTTTCTTCTTCAAAGAAGAAAAATTTTTATATTTATATAAAATCGAAAATAATCTTTTTCTTCGAAGATTATTATTTTCGATTTTATATAAATGTAAAAATTTGAAGAAGAAAAAATAGAAGAAGAAGAAGATTATTATTTTACACTTAGAAGATTATTATTTTACATTTTTACATTTATATAAAATCGAAAATAATAATCTTCTTTTTCCTTTTCTTCAATTTGAAGAAGAAGAAGAAGAAGAAGAAGATTATTATTTTCGATTTTATATAAATGAAAAATTTTCTTCTTTGAAGAAGAAGAAGAAGAAAATGGTAATAATAAGAAAACTTTTTGACATGTCGCTTATTTCACTTCGTCAATATTAACATCTCATATTAATCTCTTTTCTAGATCGGCGATATCTCTACCGGCGCAGATGTTGACCTTCCTGACAGTCTTCCTCGTGATGGTCACGTACCACGGTAGACTGGTGGAAGTGACGTCGCGTCTGGACTTTCTTTGGAAACAGCAAGCCGAGAGGGAGCTGAGCGACATGATCGAGTCGCGACACAACAATATGCAACTCCTGAAGAACATCCTGCCGGATCACGTGGCACATCACTTCCTCACGACGGATCGCGCGCCGGAAGTAAGAGACCGCGGGCCGGATCTCATCTTATTTGACATATATAGAGTGTCTCCTCCGAATGTCTTTGTATTAATAACAGATTCTCTGATCAATCGTGTCCAAATTGATCAGAGAATCTGCTGTTGAAAGGATATCCGAAGATTTTGAGACACTCATCTGTATAGAGGCAAGTACAGCAAAATAGCAACACTCTGCTAATTAACGTCAATTCATTAATCCAGGAACTCTACTCGCAATCGCGGGACAAGGTCGGTGTGATGTTCGCCAGCGTGCCGAACTTTACGGAATTCTACTCGGAAGACGTGAACAAGGGAATGGAGTGCATTCGCTTGCTTAACGAGATCATCGGTACGGCGATCCGTTAATTTCATAAAATTAATTGGTCATCTTACAAATCGCAATTAAAATATTAAATGTACCTTCTCGCGTATATTTCCATTTGGCGTTTGTGATAGTAATCGATACGTAATTTATTTGACACGCAGCTGATTTCGACGAGCTGCTGGATGAGACGCCGTTTCAATGCATCGAGAAGATAAAGACGGTCGGCGCCACTTATATGGCCGCATCGGGATTAAACCCCAGCCAAACTGTAATAATATCAAATATAGCACGCAATTTGTTAATTGGAAACATTGTCTTCAATTCTATATAGGATGCACAAGAGAAAAGATCTTACTTTTTTTTTTCATCAATTCTTTAATTTCTCAAATCAGTTCTCTCCTCCTTCTAAATAATTTCAAAAGAAAATCCTGCTTTGTATAAATTATTTGACTCAATTTATATTTATCAAAATCAATTTTTTTTTTGCTAAATTTTTATTAGAAAAGCATGTGCATTCTCTCTAGGATTGAGCCTAGTGTCAAAGAGTTAATTTTCCGCTGAAGAGGAACTCGAGTTTGCAAAGGATAAAGATTCGGATAATTGGGCAGGATAATTGCGGCGACGACATGGAACATCTGTGCAGACTGGTGGATTACGCGGTCGCTATGCGCCATCGTCTCGAGGACGTGAACGTCCACTCGTTCAACAACTTTGACCTACGAGTGGGCATCAGCTGCGGACCCCTCGTGGGTGGCGTGATCGGGGCCCGCAAGCCGGTCTTCGACATATGGGGCAACACCGTCAACGAGGCTTCGAGGATGGACTCCACCGGCGTGATGGGAAAGATACAAGTCCCGCATGACATCGCCAGGGTAACAATAATAATAATAATAATGGTTTCTTTGGAAAAGCGCTCGCACTTTCTTACGGATGGGGCGATTGATTACTAGAGATGGGATCAAGTTCGTCCAGGTTCGAGTGTACTTGAAAGTGCTGATTTTTTTTTTTTTCGAAGTAATCATAGAGAGTTCGAAACCATGCAAACAGATTCGGACCTACTTGTAAGAAACTTGGGGCACAAACTTGGGGTGGCCCTTAATCCCATCACTGATTACGATACTCTTTAGAGGATAAATGCAGAGCAATTCTTCAGTGATTAACCATCTAAAATGGCGATTAGAGATTGGCCTAGATTAGTAATTGATAGATATAGGTGTTAATTCGTCGGATGTGTTTGCGCAGTTTTTGGAGTCGAGGGGTTACCAGACGCAGAAGCGCGGGCTAATCGAGGTGAAGGGGAAGGGCACGATGGAGACGTACTTTGTGCTTGGCAAGGCTACCCTGCAGCAGGAAGGCACTCCCAGGCACAGGAGCACCTGTCGCAGCCTCGCTGCCGTCGTCTACGGGGTTGTCCAGGCGCGTCGCAAGCAAATCAGAAAACAGGCGGTGCGAAGAACGTAGACCCGAGAATAGCTCTCCGACGCGCTGTCAGATCGATGCAAAAGATCCTCGAGCTTCACTCGACCCGAATAGAGTCGAGAGCGTAGCTCCGAATCACTAATGACGAGAGGAGCCGCGATACATTTTATATTCGTCGTCTAGAAAGGTGTCTTTCGACCCTTAAGGCTCCTGCATACTCACTGCAGCCATCTTGGATTGTGACGTCAGAAGCGAGAAAATATACCATGAAAATTCTTGCGAAATACGTTAAGATAAAAATGTTTTTCAATAAAATAGCGTTTGTAATCGATAGACCCGACTTGTAAAATATACCGAAAACTCTCCTTTTGTTTGGGTAATCAATAAATAACATATATATGTCGAATTGAATTGAGCCTAATCAGGAACGAAAACTGCTGTTTGACAGGTGTCGAATTGAGATAAATATTTGCTTTCACATATTAAATTATAACAAAATGGGAGTCTTCGGTATATTTTAACAATACGACAATTAATTTAGACATAAAAACACTGCACTAAAACGAAAAATGACGCTGTATTTCGCAAGAATAATTTAGCTTGTGGAGTGTCATTTCCACGCCTTTTAGTTCATAATTTTGCCAGGTGTGGCGCTGTCGCACGAATTTGGTGGACTTGGCAATCGAGTATGCAGGAGCCTTAAAATAGGAAACTTTGCGCGCTCTCCTTTGCGATTTTATCCGAAGCAAAGAAAAAAAAAATATAATTTCTTCAATGATAAAATAATGCCGAGAGATTAATCGAGAGGAACGAGACTTCTTTTGCAGCGATCTTAACGCGACGAGCATCTGGATATTGAAGAGATCGTGAAGAGGAATTTTTTTGTCCAATTTCATTTCCGTGTCATTTTGCCACAAGATGTTGAATGTATATAGCACACTTACAATAAATAATCCATCTTATATAAACACGAGTCACACGTCTTTCCTTGATTACAGCTTTAATTAAAAGTTTCTCGCTTGTTACACAGCAAAATGGTTCCAGCAACGCTATTTTTCTTTAAAATGAAGAAATCGCTGATAATCGCGATAATAAATTGATAAACTGTCGCTGGCTAATTTTATCACAGAATAACAGCAACATTCTACCCCCTCCGCTCTGCAACGATGAAAGGAATTATTATTGTGATTGGAAAAAAAAAATGCACAACACACCTCGGAAGGGGAAGCTCTCCGTGTAACCTCGTATATTACATTATTACGGTAAACACAATATTTATATAATCAATATTTATAATTGTAATAATAATCCATGATAATAATGGCAATAATGATAATTATAATAAGGCTAGCTACACAGGGGGGGGAGGGTGGCCACGGGGCGCCGTCGCGCGATCACGAGAGGGGGGGGGGGCCACCGCTCTCTCTATCTCTCTCTCTCTTTCGAATGGACCGATTCGATCGGTCGACTCGACTGTACACGACTTTTACAACATACTCGCGAATAATTAATCTAATTTTACATATTAATCATTAGACAATTCATTACAATTACGAACCTAGTCAGAAGAACGTCACGACACGTAGGAAGGACCGCGCGCGCCCCCCTTTTCCCTCATACATGCGTTTTATCGGCAAAATTTCACACCCTCGGGGGAAGAATTTCGATTCCGAGGAGAAACGGAAATTTCAATTACATCGTCAATTTTTTTTTTTTTTTTTTTTTGCTATCAAGAAGCGAAACTTATATCTTCTTAACCCACTCTCATTCGGCCGTCTTTCTCTTCAAGAGACAGAAAAAAATGTAATACAAAAAAATATTCTTAGCGTTTTTTATAAACATTTAACGATATAATTTATAAAATTATTAATTGTTCAATGACATTCCGTCTAATCTACATTTTATAGAATTTTATGAAAAATTTTCATTAAAATCTGCGGAAGCTATAACGAATGAAAACAATCGATCGAAATTTCTTTTTCTTC
Source organism: Lasius platythorax (assembly GCA_963971435.1). Classification (NCBI taxonomy): domain Eukaryota; kingdom Metazoa; phylum Arthropoda; class Insecta; order Hymenoptera; family Formicidae; genus Lasius; species Lasius platythorax. The sequence goes on from OZ020549.1 coordinate 5,803,639, forward strand.
TTCTTAAAGAAGAAGAAATACTTTATATTATAATTATAAGGCCCCCTTCGGGTGGGTTAATAGAGATAATTTTCTCGTCGAAGGGGAGGATGCTCGGAAAATTTTGCCTGATCGCTTCTTCTACGAGGGATGAAAAGGGGGACTTGTCTCTTTTAAGATACAAAGGCACTGTACACGTAATAAACATACAATTAGAAGAGCGCTAAAAAGGCGGTCCGGATGATGCTTCCTTTTTTTTTTTTCTTCATCTCTTCACGCCTCTCTTTCTCTCCCTTTCTTCTCTATCTTCTTTTTTTTTTTCTCGACAGTAAAACGTGCCCCGTTGAAAAATATCGCTTCGATCTACTAATATCTGTCTGTCGTTTAAAATACGGCCATATTTAAATTATGGCCCTTAAAATAGGGGAGCGATTTTCCTTCGTTTCTAGCTGCATTGGTCGAGACTAACTTCTCCATCTCTCCTCCTCTCTTTATCTAAATTATTATCTAGCTTCATCATTTAAGGAAAAATAGATGACTATGATCGGATTGGATGCGCGGTAACTATTTATTATTATTACATGGGGGGGAAGGGGGGAAATCGTAGAGCTCGTGAGTGGAGATTGTGAGGGGGGGAGGGAGGGGAAAGAGGGAAAGGGAAGAGGGCGGAAACGATTGGTCAATGCGATCAGAAGTCAAGAAAACGCTCCTGGCTTAAAGGTGGGCTTTTTCTCACGCTTATCACAATTTGGCAGTGAACGTTTTCACTTTGTTGTTGTTGTTGTTCTGTCGTTAAGAAATACACATAGCTTACATAGCGACGTAGTAGTAGTAGTGTTCAGCCATTCCTTTTCAAAATCTATACATATATATATACCCATACGCTTGCTAGCTATATTAATGGCTCGCTATATATATATATATATATATATATATATATATTTATATGTATATATCTAATAAACGCTACGCTCTTTATACAGGTTTATCCGTATATATACATGCGTATGTGTGTATGTGTGTGTATATATATATATATATACGGCTTGGATTGATGAGAAAAATATTACTTCGCTATATATTATTTCACGGATCAAAAATAAATTCTCGTCTGGTCTGCACGGTTCTTTTTCAACTCGGTACTTCTTTTAGGGTGTACAACTTAAATTATCAATAGTAGTATAGTAGTAATAGTAGTAGTAATAGCACAGTTTATAGCGAAAATATGTTTTTACGCGTTCTTCTCTGTGAATTATTTAATTAATCCTCCATGGACGAAATTATTTTCTCGGGAGAAAGAAGCAATTGCTCGCTTTTCTCAAATTTTTCACTTTCAAATTATTACATTATATAGTCCACGAAGGATTAATCATCGTCTTTATCTTTACGTTCAAACTCGTTTGTACGCATCCGACTATCTCTTCTTGCGAATCTTATTTACCGATTTTTATCGATTTACCAATTTTTTTTTTAAATTTAATATGAGATTTTTCTAAAGAATCAAACTCGATGAAGAGGCGCTTATAAAGAACACGATTGAAGGGGCTCTTATTTCTTTCTACCAATCAGGAGGATCAAAGTCGCGTTAATATTCTTGCCGATTCGATCCTCCGTATTAATTTACGAAAATATCGAACAAACACGCACACGCGATCGCGACACAAACGAGCGATCTCGTCTTTCTTCAACTACGAAGAAGCTTGCGCAACTCTCTATAGTCTTGTGTGAGAATTCGCCTAAAATCCTTATCCTTTACATTAAATATTTATTTATTTATTTATTTATGTTCATATATTTATATATTTATAATATGAATATATAATTGATATTATAAATATATAAATATATGAATATAAATATATACATATTTATTTATTTATATATTTATATTCATATATTTATATATTTATAATATGTATATATATATGTATATAATTTACGAATTAGCGATTAATCGAAAGATGTCGAGTCAGTTCGGAACTTGCGGCTGCCGGCGGGATAATATAATACGCAATATTAATATATGGATCACTTTCCTCTCTTCCGCCGGCTTCGTGCAAAGTTGAGATCATATAGCGTGCTTGATCTAAAATGTGAATGCGAAAAACAAAAACAAAAAATTGTTTATTATCCCTCCCTCTGTGTTCTATCGCGGAGACCCTGTCTCGTCTCGTCGGCTCGTATATTATATATTTCATCTCCTCCTTTCTCTACATACTTTGTCGATCGTCCTTGACGTACGCTAAGTTACACACGTACAGATGCCGTAACATTCGCTAGAAGATCATGGAATCCCCTTCGGACATCTAAATTCGAAAACTCGATCAGTGACGAAAGAGACGACTGTCGACTTGCCTATTCTTTAAAAATAATAATAATAATAGAGGTCGTTGATATATACGAAACGAGGCATTGATATGTCAATTTAGCGAATGTCGGGGCACACGTACGGGCCCTGCCTGGAAAATAAGAAGAGAACGCGGCAGTTGTCTTCTCTCTCGAAAACTACTCGCTCGGTGGAACTAGGCGCTTCTAGATATTCATCAAAAATACATCGCTCCCTGAGAGAAGAATAGCTAACTACTTTTTCCTCTCTCTCTCTTTCTGCCCTCCCGTCATCCCGCGCAATTTGCCGGGACCCCCGGAGGTCGAGGAGGTTGAAGATTAAAAGCGAATCAGCCATCCGTCGCGGATTGGTTTCTCTTCACTGCATCCAATTATGCGACGATGAACTTCTTTGCACCTTCTTCTCGCGAAAGTATTATTTTTTACATTCACGTCGAGATGCGCGACAAAGAAATTCGCGCGCACTTTGTTGCTCTTCGATATATTTTTCTTAGATATATCTTCTTCGATATAAAATTGTGCGGTTGCAGTGAAGAGGACCCGAAGCCGTTCCGTGTTTGATTCGACCTTTAAATTCCTCGAATCGAACGATTAATATACAAGGTGGCGGTCTGGCACGTATCGGCTGTGAACGCCGTGATCAATTGACGAGACTCTGTGAGTGAAAAGGTACGTTTGTTCTCTTAAAGTTATAACCTGATGAACAGAAGCTCTCTCTCTTTCTCTCCTGCTGCGTCTCTCTCTCTCTTCGACTCTTCGCGAAAAATCCTCGCTCTCGCTCTCGCGTATCATCGCCCTGCGCGCGTACATATATATATCTTTTTTTTTTTTTTTTTTTTGGTTTTACTAAATCTCGAGAATTCTGTTGACGCTTATAGACAATAATGCTCACGCATTTAAATCCTTTATCGCGGGAATAGAATTTTCATACGAGACAAAAGTTTTCACTTTGCGGCAAAAGCTAGCTAAAGTCATTACGCGAGAATAATGTGACGAAATTCGAAAATTTTACAGCGCGTTTAATCCTCAATCACACGCATGGAGCCTCAGACTCCACCATTCTACTTCGTCTTGTCAGATCCTTTGTTCCTAATTTCTTTTATCTCTCCATTAACTTTGACCAACGACAATCAACCGCCGATCTCCTCTCGGAGATTGAATCTTTCGATACTAAAGTGCCATGCTTGTGCAGGGAGGATTAAATTTTATGCGACAAGAAATCCAAAACGCGTTTCTCATCTCGATTGGGAGATAACGTGCGTAGTTGGCAGTAGAGATCATCCTACGCTCTAACGACACCCTCGCTAATTTTTTCCGTTTCTTTTCTTGTCTCCTTTCCTATTTTTTTTACTCTCGACGTTGATTTGTATACAAAAATGTACAAATAGTTTGAGCAGTTCCACGTACGGCAGTAGTTTGCCTTCGTACGTATATTTCCCTAACAACGATCAATTAACGACGGGCGATCGTTCATTTCCCTTACACGATTCTACACGTATAATACATATAATATACGGCTAATCTCTTTTTTTTTTTTTTATTTCAGCGTCTTCGTAAGTGGCAGTGAATCACGTGTTACCGCGAAGTCTTGTAAGTCAACCGATTCCAAAGAAGATGAAGAATGAAAAGAGACGATTCAGAAATTGAATTCTACGTCCGCTTTTATCGTATCTTCGATCGCCATCGCGACGATAATAATTATTTATATCGATGATAATGACGATACGATGATAAGGAGAGTCCTGGGTCGAATCCGGTCAAAGGAAGCGTCCAGCATACCGAAACGGAAACGATCGCATGACGATGTCGCGGGTCGATTTATTACGCTAACTCCTACAGTCGAGAACAGTCTTCTCCAAGTCGATACCCGAGAGCTATGTAAAGAAGAAAATCGTACGATCGCCGTCGCATATTTACAGGGAATAAACTGAGCGCGATCGGCGACGATGATTTTTTCCCCCTTATTTTTTTTTAAAGATAAGCCAACTAGATTTGTACAAACAGCGCTAACTAATGAGCGAGCGGCGCGAATCCATCTTCGCGATCGTCTCGAGAACCCTCCTCCCCTTCTCTTTCTTCCCCAGGATCGGCTCACCGCCTCGCAAAGTGCGCTTAAAAGTTGTCATACACAAATTGAGACAAAAATATACATTCAATATGATGGGGCAAAGCATGACCAGTAATATCTCAGATAATAGCCATTTTAGAAAAAAAGTTTTTTTTTTTAAGAGACACATTTACTGTCTATGATAGCTTTTGATAACATTTTTTCTTTTTTTCAATATTCGATGATTTTTACTTCAAAATCACTGTCTTTTTATAAAATCGATACCGCGCGAGAGAAATTAGTGCCACGCTCTGCCTGCCACATTCGAAACATTCGTGGACGATCGCCTAAGATCTTACGAGGAGCCAGTCCTGGTTATTTCCGAGTAGCTCTCAGGTACACTGATAATAATGCTTATCGCAAGAAATGTCCTCTCGTTATCGCAAGGAATAACGCTAGCAGCAGTGACCATCCGGGAAGAATTCGCATTTCCCGGATGGTGGTGATCACTACTGTTGCAGCGTGCCGAGGAAGTCTAAATATCGGTGTTGCATGTAGCCTCAGGAGGACTGGCCGATCTGTGCCTGTGACATGGTCGACAGCGCAGCCGCCGCCGCCGTTGCTGCCGCCGCCGCCGACGACGATGACGACGACGACGATGAGGAGGTAGTGACGGAGGTGGTGGTAACCTGCGGCATATGTAGGCTGAATCCGTCGTAGACGTCCATCAAGTCCCGCATACGATACTCCTCCAGGCAGACGAATCCCTCCAACGAAGGGGACTGTTTGCGCGCGCAATCCATGCAATGCACCACGTGACGTTTCTCCTGCTCGCGGATAAATAGAATGTTGAACACCTCGATCTGTAAAACGAGATAATACATTAATCGAGGGAATAAAAGGTAATAGAATAAAATGCTTTATACAGTGTGTATAGAAAGTTTTATATATATATATATATATATATATATATATATAATAAAACTTTCTATACACATTGTATAGAAAATTTTATTTTATTACCTCCCATTCCTTGATATATATGTATGTGTATATATATATATATATACATATATATTAAGGCTATTACTTTTTACATCTTTGAAGATTCAAAGCTTCGAAGTTAACTTCGAATCTTCGATTTTAAGATATTTTCAAAACTTCGACTTTCAAAGATTTTAATGTCAAAACTTCGAAGATTCGAAGTTAGAATATCGAAGCCTTCGAAGCAAATCATCAGCCCTATTAAGGCTGTTACTTTTGAGAGAACTTGAGTATTATCTGAATCCTAGAAAATGAAACTTGATTATTGGATTAGACTCGGATTCTCAAGTACACATTGAACTTGATCCCATCCCTACGGAAAACGCGTGAGGAAGGAAGACGCACCTCGCATTGGCCGCAATAGTGCGAGGCCTCGTTCTTGCCGCGGCCGTGGAAGCGCACCTCCACCCCCTTGCTCTTCACAAACTCCAGTATCAAGCAACACTGTCGCATCGTCCGCAGCAAGCAGTTCTTGATCAGCTCGAACAGCCGCGGATCCGACACCTTGATGTTGCGCGCCAGGTTCCACGAGAGATGCACCATCGGTACGATCGACTTGAACGCCTGCAGTTTATTCCACTCGTAACGCTCGATCGCTAGCTGATACTGCCTAGCGGTGAGCGGCCCGACGTTCCACGCGATGTTGTTGCACCAGCCGACCGCCTGAACCCAGTGCACGCAACCGGCGTTCACCCACACGAGATCGCCCGGTCGCTGATGGAACCTGTACACCGGGATGTTCTCCTCGTACAGATCCTCCAGATTCGGCCACCAGCTACCGTGCAAGTAACTGATGCCGTTGCGCTCGCAGAGCGAGCATATCATGCCCCAGTACGCGTCCGGTACCGCGAACCATTCGCAATCGCCCGGTCCGATGTTGATGTTGATCGAGCAGAAGTTATTGTTCTCTTGGTGACCAGGTGTTCTGCTGCCTGGTACCTGGAAAACGATTACACAAAACTCAATCACATTTACTCGAAACACTCTTCAAATCCTATGCAGAAAATGCTCTGTACGTTTTTTCTTTTTTAGTTTAAAAAAATTTTATATTTTTACATTAAATTTTGTAAATTATACCTTCATATATAACTGCACGGTATTCATCCCTAGGATCACGTGGCCGACATGACTAAGCATGTTGCCAGCCGATACCACCCTGGCAAAGGCCGGCAGCTTCATCAGCTCGTGCAATTGCGGCTTCCACTTTCTCTCGTCCGACAGATCCACGTTGGTACCGAAGCGCAGCATCTTGGTTCCTGGTCGACCGGCCAGGCCGAAAGTGTTCTTCTTACGCCTGACAGTTTGACCAGTACTGTCCTTCGAGTCCGAATCTGACAGATTGGAGACGTGTATGCCGCTGCCCTGCACCTTCTCCTCCCTCAGGCTTTCCTGAAAGCTCGAGGCCTGGTACTGCGCGTACTTGGCGATCGTCGTGTGGCTACGATGGCTGATGCAATTCCAGACTTTCTTGTTGAGCGCCGAGTCCCAGTTCTCCTCGCTGGTCTGCTGCATCTGCGTGCGCACCTCGATACCGTGATCCGGATTAGCCTCGACCAAGGTTTTGGTCGAGAATAGACCCAAGTCGAGCTTGAGCGCTGCCGCGAGGCCACGTATCACGGCGATCGGATGTTTCAGACAAAACTCTTGTAGATGCGGACTGAACGCGTCTTTCTTGTTCTCCAGATAGACGCTCGGCGCATGCGGCAATATCTGTTCCTTCCTCAACTGTTGACTGGGCGGATCCGGCGGCGCCGGCGGCGGCGAACGATCGCTCAGTATCGAGCAATTCGGTACGCCGTTCAGCCCTTGACCCTTGCACGCCTCGATCACCGTTCTCGCATCCATTTCGATGCTTAGCTCTTGTTCCGGCTGTGATTCGCACAACGATTCGAGCTTCAGATTCATCGTCGTCGGTTCTGTCTTGGAAACATTGGAATTGGCAGCTTCGCTCTTGTTTGTCACCGCCGTCGTCGTCGTCGTCATCATCGTCGTTGCGATAGAAGACGACGACGACGACGTCGTCATCTCGCTCTTCACCGTCGTCGTCGCCGTCGTCTCGCACTTCACCGTCGCTGTCGTTGTCATCGTCGCGGCTGTCGTCGCGGGCGTCGTCGTCACAGTCTCCGCCATCGATTTCGACTGCGTCGGCTTGGAAGAAGCTTCTTCTGGCTTTTCCAACTTGACCACCTCCTTCGCTTTGTCCGCCGCGTTCTCCTCGAGATTCGACGGCGAGAACGGACCGGAACTCAACGTACCGTTGTCACTGATGACACCGCCGCTCGACGGCTCCTCCTTCACGACGGTATCCAAGCCGTCGGAGCCAAAGTGCTTAAGAAGATCCTCCGCCAGTGACGTGGCGATGTCCTTCTGTGATAGCAGCGCCTGCAACTCCTGATCTGTCATGTCCAGATTGTCCTTATTCGCCACGGACGCGGCGGAATTCTCCGGATAACCGCTGGTCGCCGACGAGATCTGCGTGTAACCCTGAGCAGCGTACTGATTCGGCTGCTGCTGATACTGACCGCCGTACTGAGCACCGCCCGCGAGTTGTTGCTTCTGAGGCGGATAAGTGGGATCCGAGGCGGATTTGTAAGGCATGCCTGGTGACTGCGTGGTGTTTCCGGTCGCCGCCGTGTTATAACCGACGTTGGTATCAGAGAAGCCCGTCTGTAGCGCCACCGTACCTCCTTGCTGCAACTGAAAACGCCGATCAAAAATTGAGAAATGACCCCGTGCAATTGGCTTTAACGTGACGTACAACCTCAAAAATGAGATATCCGATATTTACCGGTTGTTGCGGTATGCCGTAGTTCTTGATGACGCCCGACGACTGGCCGAGATTCTGAGGGTGACCGCCGTAGGCCGTAGGATGACCGGGTTGTCCTGGCCTTAGGCCCCGCTGCGCCGCTTGCTGCTGCTGCTGCAGCCTGATGTGCTGCTGATGTTGCTGCATCGCACGGTACTGTTGCTGCAACTGGACGAATAAGGCCTGCTGCTGCTGCGTCAGACTGCCATGATTTTGCTGCAGGAAGTGCAACATTTGGAGCTGCTGCGACGACAGGTAATATGGCGGCGGTCGTTGCTGCGGCGCGGCCGATATCGCCTCGTCCGTCTGTTGATGAGAGAAAAATTAAACTTTATCAATCGATACGAGATACTTTTACTACATCAGTCGTTATCTTCTTTATATATCTTCATTTTTTATTTTATATATCTTTATTTTTCATTTTATATATCTTCATTCTTGATTTTATATATCTTCATTTTTGACAATTAAACTCCCCTTACAAATAATTTCGAGATTTTCTATGTAGCAATTTAATAATAAGGCAATTTAAAAATTTCCATTTAATTTATATTTATATTAATTTATAAATTTATATTAAAGTAAGTAAAAATAGAAATTTGCACATTGCTTCCTCACCATTTTAATTCGCTCACAAAGTTCCTCCTTAGAGGAAGCTAGTTTTTAAATTAAATTAAAATTATTAGTATATAATAGATTGTTGGCTTCCTCATAGAGGAAGCTTTATGAGCGAATTAAAATGGTGAGGAAGCAATGTGCAAATTTCTAATTTGCACAATTTTTATTTTTATATAACCATCACAAAAAATTTAGAAATTATATTATGAAATTCTATTCATACAAAAATATTTAGCCCGATATCTTAAAATTTTAGGAAGTTAGAGCGTACACAGACATCTCTCAAAAAATTCAAAATTTTATAAAATACGAACCCCTTAACCGATTCAAACCAAATTCAATACCAACCATCCTTTATTGATACCCTATTCATGTAAAAATATTTAACCCTATATCTCAAAGTTTGCGGAAGTTAGAGCAATTACGCTCTTTTTTGAAAAAATTCGAAATTTTTAAAAAATAAACCCATTTACCGATTCTAGCCAAATTCAATACCAACCATCCTTTAATGATACTCTATTCATGTAAAAAAATTTAGATCGATATCTCAAAATTTGCGGAAGTTAGAGCAACCACGCTCTTTTTTGGAAAATTCGAAATTTTATAAAAAATAAACCCCTTCACCGATTCTAGCCAAATTCAATACCAATCAACCCTTAATGATACTCTATTCATGTAAAAAATTTTAGCTCGATATCTCAAAATTTACGGAAGTTAGAGCGACCACGTCCTTTTGGTGCACATACACACATACACACATACATACGGACATTTTTTAAAAATGTGATTTTTCGACGTTTTAGAACATTCTGAACACATTGGCATGAAAAAATGAAAAAAAAATTTTTTCACGAAAAAGCTTCCTCTATGAGGAAGCAAAAATCTCGCAAAGCTCTTTCTCAGAGAATATATATCTTTTGTGAAGAATATATATCTTCCGCATTCTTCTACCTTAAATCGCTTAGGGTTTTGTCCTTGAGTTTGAGGATAAGGCGGCGGCGGACCGGTAGGTGTTGTGCCGTATTTGTACGAAGGCCCGCCAGGTTGTTGCTGTTGCTGTTGCTGCTGCTGCCGGCTGGTGATCTCCGCGCTGATCGGCAGATTCCAAGCATCTTCGATCGACGGCAAATGCCGTTTCCTGTAAACAAAGATTAAAAATTATGATGAAAAGGCTCGAGATAACTGCGAAATTTATAAGGTATACCGAAATTTAACTTTGAAGCTTCTAAAATTCTAAATATGTTCAAAGTCGGACGAGATGCAAGTAGAGAGAGGATGTAGCGTGAATACGATAAACATCTTCCGTATCGACTGTGTGATATTTGATAGATACAACATTTAAAAGTTGCTTTGGGTATCCGTTCACTGACAGAAGGGTTAAATAATTCCATGATTTTATTATTGCAATAATCGCGTCAGATTATCGACACGATTTCCCGTTTGCGAAACGGAATAATAATCATGTTGCTTGCTCGACGATCTTTTCCTGTTATTGTTATGGAGCGAGTGTTCAAAGTGTTTTCCTCTCTCTAAGATACAAAATGTGTTTTTCGGCATGATATTTATGAAATGTCATTTTTCTATTAATAATATTCATAATTTTCGATAAAAAATATACAAAACAAATTCTACACATATAATTGGAAAGACTCAATGAAAATGAGAAAATTAGTTTTATTTTGATCGAATATAGGAAAATTTAACAGAATGCCATCTTATATATTTAAACTACCTATCATATTTACGATATTATCTTTGGCCTCTTATATCGTCGAAAGGAAAGAAAGACATTGAAGTATATTACAAGACAATCTATTTATAAAAAAATCGATACAAAGCAGTTATATACGCATTTTTCTTCGTTCTTCATTTTATTTATAGTCTGAATAAGATATTTTTTCTTCACAAAGATAGATTTTGTAGACAATTTTAATAGTTTTTGCGAGATGGAATTTCAAATCTTTTGTAGTCGCAATTAATTTCAGACATTTTGTTTGTATTTCGATATTACGTCGGTTTTCTTGTTATTTTGAAGGTTTTATAAAGATTGACGAAAAATAAAATTTATCGTCGATAACAGAGTGTCTACTCAAATCTTGTAAAAAAATTCCCTGAGAATTCCCTGATCTTCCAGGTATTTTCGTTTAAAATTCCAGATAAAATAAGAAAATTTGTAGATGCGGCTTTTTAAAATAAGTTTCTTCATTGGATGCGCTTTCTAATGTTTTCTATTCATACGATTACAAAGAAAGTTACCAAGAATGTAGTTTTTCCAAGAATAGCATTTAATATTGCTTTATTAATCGTCAAATTAATTTGGACAATAATAAAGTGCAACATATCACTATATCTAAACACTAAAGATATAAGCAAAAATATAAAATAAAAATATAAAACAAAACATAATTTATTATAAATGTCTTAAGAGGTACTATAATTTATTTAAATATTATTAAAAAAATAGAACAATTTTCTATGAAACTTACATAAGACCTCTTGATACTAAAAAGAGATCGTCAATAAAATTATCAGACACAATTTTTAAAAAAATTCCCCGAGTCTCAATAAAATTCCATGAGAATTCCCGGATTTTTCAAGGTAAAAAAAAAAAAAATCCCTGACAATCCCTGGTTTTTCCAGGGATAGTAGACACCCTGTATGATAATAATTCTCATCTGTTCGAATGTTCGAGGATTAGAATCGCAGATCGAATCTGCATCGAGGGATTAATATGATATTGCGTGTAATCGGAATCGCGTAGTAACGTTTGTAATACAAGTTGATTTTTCGACTCACTTGGTAGCGACAGAAGGCATTGGTGGTGCTTGACTTAGGTGACTCTGCAGAAAGTTGATGCGCTGTTGGAGGGACGGGTTCATCGGGTTGTTGCCACCGGACTTGACGCCACCCAGACCCAGCAATGGGCCCGTGCAATTCGCCGCGTTGCTGTTTCCCCTGTAAAACCAGAGGGACAATTCTTATCTCTAAATTGACCTAATAACCCCCCGATGTCCGTCGATGTCAATATTTGAGATCTCGTCGCGGAACGTAAATCTAGCCTTCAACTTACGCCACGTGCCGATCTCGTTTTCTTGCTCTAGAAATATGCGATTACTATGAAACATAAAAGTGCACACATGGTAAAATGGTACGACGAGAGTAAATAACGTGACTGAGATCGAGACGCAATAAGTTTACCCATAAATGTGCCTTTATTAAATATAACACAACTCGCGTTGCATCAGTATACATATGTGACATTAAAAATCATATATTTAGTTTCAAAAATCATCAATAATCTAATTATTTAACATTAGATAATAGCAATTTCTCAGCGGTGTTAAAAGACAGAATTAAAACGGCATTAATAATAATTAAATGGCTCGTTTAATAAATGCGCCCTTATTAAATATAGCGTCCTTATTAAATATAGCGCCCTTATTAAATACTCGCGTTGCATATCGGCGTACGTGACGTGCAAGTTACCTGGATGCGTTGACGTAACAGGCCAGAGCGTCTTTCGGTTGACTAACACTTTCGTACAGTATCCCCAGATTAGTCCAAGCGGCCGAATGAGTTTTGTCTAATTGCACAGCGCATATGTAGGCTTGCAGTGCATCCATAGGCTGATTCTGCTGCTGATACAGAACGCCTATGCTGCACCATGTGTCCGCATTGCCTTCCGATTTTTCGACGGAATTTCTGCCGAGAATACATTATACATTTTAAAATTGAAAAAAAAAAACAAATATTCTAGAATATTTGTTAGAAAAATCCAGAAGAAAATTTCTTCTGGAAAAGGTCCTCCTATACATAGGAACAGTATATCGAAGCTAATAACAAATTCTAATCATCAATTTTATAAGAAATTATATTTTGAAATAATATATATTTTATATAAAACCTCAATTTTTTTTTAAGCACATTTATAAAATAATATGTAGGTATATATAAATATATATATTATATATATATATATATAATTATATACCATAATATATACCATATATGTATATATATTTTTTATATTTTTATATATTATATTATATAAATTAATTATATATAATATAGAATAATTTAATTAATTTAATATATAAAAATATAATTTATTTAAATTAATACACTACAAAATATAATCCAAAAATATAAAATTTTAATGAAAAAATATTTAAAAAAAATAAAAAGTATGTTATGATAGATTTTCTCGACGAGTACATTGTTGGCCTCCCATGTCTCTCTGCGTTTTTCTCTTGGGATGAGTGACATTGTATTAATGTTTCACAGCTTTCCTCTCGATCGCGGTCACTGACGAGGGGCATCTTGTTTGATAATATGCCGATGGGTTGGGGAGAGCCATGCACACTAAAGTACATGAACCTCATTACATTTTACTCTATCCACAATTTGAAATTTACTGAAGATGGCCCGAAAAGAGGGACCGAAACGTCTACGTTTCCAAATAAATAATTTTTAATTTTAATAGAGAAATTTATTCGCGTCCATCTTGCGTTCGGCTCTTATTAGCCTAATTACCATTATTATTTATTGACTTTCTCAGAGTCCTTTGTTCTCGTTTTATATAATATAGAATAATATAAATAATTTAATATATAAAAATATAATTTATTTAAATTATAATACATTACAAAATATAATCCAAAAATATAAAATTTTAATGAGAAAAAATATAAAAAAATAGAAAAAATTCACGTAAAATTAATTTCGCAACTACATACATACATCTTGAGAATTTCTTCGAGTTACTTATTTACTTTTCTTATTTAATTAATTAATTAATTAAATTATTTATTTATTTAATTGTGCACATTACCTGTACGCGATAAACGCATCGTGGACCTTGCCAGAGGCTGCCAGGCAACGACCCAAGAGGTAAAGGCTCTGACCACTCTTAGGTTCAGCCTCGATGGACTTCTGGAGACAGTGGATGGCTATCGCCTGCTTCTGCTGCCTAGTTATGCCCAGCACCGTACAGTCAACCACGTGGTACATCCATCCTGCAAGCGACACAGCGATTTTATACTCGTACACGCGCGCTCGATTCCGCTTTCCTTCTAGAACCGCACGAGATGTTGCCTCGACGCTAGACGACGAGCAAGTGAGCTTATACCGAATAGATTTTCGCAGGTATAGCCTAGGGATAGGTCTGCTGCAGTCACGCTGCTGTCCCTTTTCTAGGGGGACTGTCTCGCATTACCCCTTCATAGGCGTAGAAGGGCGAAAAAACGACTACTGTGCGCAATTTTCGCCTTCTTGACGAAAATGGATTTTTTTATTTTTTCTAAGCATCTTTACGTGGCGATATTTGAATTTACAGACTGCATTTTTGACGCGAATTTTCAACCTTCCCGAGAGATTTAAATTAAGATATCTTAATTTTGTTGATATATAATTTATTCTCAGAGAAGGCGAAGAAGTTTCAAATTTTTTTCTTATTTTGCAAATATTTTATCTTCTAAGCTTGGATAATTTTCAATTCTGTGTGACAAATCATACGATGCAGTCTCATATATTATCAAGGTATAATTGTGAAAAAAATTATTAAAAAATGTCATATTATATTATAATATATTATAACAAAAAAAAAATAATAATCTTTCATTCGCGCGCGATATAATGATGTCGATTTATGGCAGCCGCTTCTTTCGCAACGCGTGTTTACCTGTTGATACTCCAGAGATTAATCGTGGGAAAAGCGACGCGTCGCGAGAAGTTGTTTTTCGCGACAAATACATAAATGTGAGGACACGTGGCGAAACGCCACATGCTCGGGTTAATTAATTCGCCCCATTGGCCAATGTTAACTTAATTACGCTTCCATCCGTCTATTTAATCATTTTAATAATTATTTTATTTTATTAACTAAGAAAAGCGTCTTCTTTCTTAATAACTATCAAATGAGTGAGAGAATCGTTGTTGTTTCTCTCTGTCAAATTCTGTTTTAAATAAAGTTACAGAGATTTGTATTCTTGAAAATTATCTTTCTAGATAAAAAGAAAATGTGTCGTAAGACGTTTTAATAAATAGAAAATTCGAATCAGTGATTTTTCGACGTAGAACTTCATGGAAAAAAAAAAAAAACACTAAACTTTTCCAAATATCTAATCTTTCTTAAATACAACAATTGTCAGATCAGTGAGAGAATCGTTATTGTTTCTCTCTCTCAAATTCTGTTTTAAATAAAGTTACGAAAATTTGTATTCTTAAAAATTATCTTTCTAGATAAAAAAAAGCCATGTCATAAGACGATATTTTAATGAAAAGAAAATTCGAATCAGTGATTTTTTCGACGTAGAACTTCATGAAAAAAGAAAAAAAAATTCAAAACACCTAACCTTTCTAAAACACCTAACCTTTCTTAAACACCTAACCTTTTCTTAAACACCTAACTTTTCTTACACACCTAACTTTTCTTACACACCTAACCAATTTTCCTCCTTTTAATAGATAGATTGTATTTCAAATTAGACAGGCCGTTTCGAAAATTCTCTCTCGGAATTATTCCCGCCATTTCTCCCTTATTCGCGGGACTAATAATTGTCGGTCGCGCGATACGCATCGCTACTTCGCTCGTTCGTCTACCTTTGATGTTATTTATTCACCTGGCGTACCTGTCCCATTCGGGACAAATGCCGTGATCCTATACGTATCCAATTCGCAAATCTGCCGGACCTGCCTTTACATCGAGCTCACCTGGCCCAGGACGAGCCCCCGAGTATCTCGAGCTAGATCTTTTTCGGTCTCGATTTAAATCCCATCTCTTCCGAGAAATCTTCCACCGATTCTTCGATTTTCCGAAAATACTGTATTCGCTAAGAAACACCTTTCATACCATATACAAATCGCAATTAATGGGCGAAATTTATTATTCAGCCAAGAGCCGAGAGATACTTGTCCTTTTTCTTCGCCGAAAGGACGAAGTTCCGAAAAAAAAAAAGGGAAACGGAACCAACGGTCAATCCATCGAGACAGGCGAGGAGCCATAAACAGGTCGTAAAGTAAGAAGTCCCCGATCGTGTCCTCGAGAGGAATTACAGCCTCCTAAAAGAAAGACACAACCCCCGAAAGAAGCGAGACATGCGACTTTCACCGAGAAACGAATCCGTTCCGAAGAGAAGGAGAAAGCGTTTCAAGAGACTCGCCGTTGTTTGTTGTCGTTTGACAGGACAGTCGGGACGATTTAGTGTCCAAAGAAAAAAAAAAGACTCTCATTAGACGGGACACTCTTTATCTTTGAAGGAGCGTGAAGGACATTTAGGTATATATATATTTACTGTCACGACGAATAAAGGCAAATCGGAAGAAATATCACCCCCGCGGACAAAACGACTCCGAGTCTCGAGAGAGAGAGCAAAAGGGATGATTTTTCTTTCCCTCGGAATCGTCGCGCCTTCAGCCCTCACTCGAATTCGGTCGGTTTAAGGTTCTCTTGGCGTGCCGGCTGCACTCTGCCAAGTAGTCTGCAGACACGTGTATTGATTTATTCCGGGTTAGGGTGGGCCGGGGATGAGACGGAGAGGCGATCCGGGGGAGGGAGAGTGAATGAACGAGGAACAGAGAGGGAAGGAGAGAGGCCGCCGTGAATGGAACGGAGAGAGAGGGAGCGAAACTTCGATTGTGGGAAAACTGTACTCCTTAGTCTCCGTTTCTCTCGCACCTGCCCTATGTCCCTCTCTCTCTCTCTCTCTCTCTCTCTCTCTCTCTCTCTCTCTCTCTCTCTCTCTCTCTCTCTCTCTCTCTCTCTCTCTCTCTCTTCGTTTCTGTTTCAGACTGTGCGTAGACTAGACTCGCCGAATCGCGACGGGGTACACGCTAAAGTGTCCCCCTAGAGCTAGAGTAAAGTCGGAACCTTTCAAAGTAGTACAAAGTTGGTTACAGTGACGTCGACGTTCGATTTTACAAGATTAACGCTTCCACTTAATATAACCTTATTAAAAAAAAAAAAAAAAAACTATATCAGGGTATCTCTACTCAAATCTCTTGTAAAAAAAATTCCCTGAGAATTCCCTGATCTTCCAGGTATTTTCGTTTAAAATTCCAGATAAAATAAGAAAATTTGTAGATGCAGCTTTTTAAAATGAGTTTAAGTTTCTTTATTGCATGCGCTTTCTGATGCTTTCTGTTCATACGATTATAAAGAAAGTTACCAAGAATGCAGTTTTCTAACATTTAATATTGATTTATTAATCGTCAAATTAATTTGGACAATAATAAAGTGCAATATATCACTATATCTAAACACTAAAGATATATGCAAAAATATAAAATAAAAATATAAAACAAAACATAATTTATTATAAATGTCTTAAGGAGTACTAATTTATTTGAATATTATTAAAAAATTGAACAATTTTCTATGAAACTTACATAGGACCTTGATACTAAAAAGAGATCGTTAATAAAATTATCAAAGACACAATTTTTGAAAAAATTCCCTGAGTCTCAATAAAATTCCACAAGAATTCTCGGATTTTTCAAGGTAAAAAAAAATCCCTGACAATCCCTAGTTTTCCCAGTTTTTCCAGGGAGTAGACACCCTGTTATAATATTATAAATAATTAATTTAAAATAAAATGTCAAAGTTACTTGTCGCATTACTTTTATTAATCCTATCTTCATTTAATATCCTTTTATACCCTAAATAATTACGTAGAATAGATTGAACAAAATTCGGTTTCAATAAATTTGATTATGTATTTGTTGTATAATAAACAAAACAATAATTCTAAAAAAGACACACTTAATTATCTTCTTGTAAACTATCAGAGATTTCTAACTCGTATCGAAAATTTGAAAATATTCTTGTCGAAAAAATTTACATTCAAAAGTTTTAAATAAATTTATCGGAACAAAACTCTCTTTTTGTTTTCACACCTATCGCACGTTAAATATTTAATACACCCTCTTCCCCTCCTTTTCGCTTACGTAGCTAGAATATGTCAAATAGACTTTCAAGTAGAATTTTCCGAAAGTAATATTCTTGTTTCACATTCCTCTCTTTCCACGACGTCTTAAATATTTATATATGAAATATTTGCACACTCCCTTAGAGTTAGAATGTGTCGGAACCTTTAAGTATTTCCGAACGCGATAACTCTCGTCTCTCCTTCTTCCGGAACGCGATATCTCTCTCGTCTTTCCTTTTTCCAGCATTCTCTTGAATATTTATATAGGGATCCATCGTACTTTTCTTAGCACAAGCCAATCTTTTCCTTTCCTTTTCTTTAACGAAGATATCGAGCGACCGATAATTTTTAAATTTTATACAAATATAAAGAGATAAACTTGGAATGTCTTAGCAGATAGAATCTCTTCTCGCTTTATTTCGTGTAAACACTTTGCATTAAATGCATTACGCAAGTATAACCGGACACCCTGTATATCTAGGGAATTTCTAGAATATTCTAGAATAAATTCATTTGCACCTCCCTTATTTTTATCCGCGTAATAAAATCGCTAATTAGCAAACTTACCCAGTTGACGGCAGATGTCGGCCTTGAGATGCGACGGCAGGACCTTCTCCTTCAGCAGGACCTCGTAGTGCTCCTTAGCCAGGCGATACTTGCCCTGAACTTCGTACAAGTGAGCAATGTGGAATTTTACTGCAACACACGCGAGAAACAAGATTTCCTCGATAAAGTTCCTTCGAAGGCGAGTTTTATCAGCTATACAGATTTAAGGGAGGAAGAAGAGAAGGTTGCGAAGGAGCGATTAGGGTTGATTCCCAACAATTTCCTCCACGCCATAAGCGTCGAAGCGCGATAAGCACTGCGTGAGAGAAGACTAACGCGCGAGCGAAGCTCGGCTGACTATTTAAAAAAGCGCGACTTCCGGCGGGAAATTATACATTCCCGCGCGAAGTTCTCAGTATCCTAGAGAGAGAGAGAGAGGAGTGACTCCTGGACGAATCATCGAATCATTACGCGGAGAACCTGCAATTCGGAGTCAGCAATCATGAATCAGCAGCAGACATTCTGATTCATCTTCGCGAAAAATTTGCCCAGGAACTTGTCTAGGTTTCACATATATACGTGACGTATACGAGATAGAGAGGGGAAATCCCGCGAATCTCAATGATGAAGTTCCGGAGTCAATCTTCTCTTAGAGAAAAGAAGTCGTCGTTTACTACGAATTTTGCAAGTCTCGAATTATTAATATTGTTTTAATATAATTTTTATTAAAACAAAGTCCATATCGCGCGTTTAACATTAATTGAAAATTTCACATTACGAAATATATAAAACTCGTTAATTGTTCGTTATATCGTCATTAATTAAGAAATATTCACGATATTTTAATTAATTAACAAATAGACTCAGGAAATGCTATTGTTTAGTTTTTATTAGATATCTAAGATCGCTGATAAAAAATAAAATCTCCATTCTTCGCCACAGTTTCCACGAATCGTGTAATTAAGATCATAATAAAATTCAAATCATTAAATTTCAATTTTAAATGTCATAGTCTATCGTTAATTAAAGAAATTAAAAAAAAGATAACCGCACACTCTTGTGCGTCTGGATTAAGTATCCTGTATAGAAAAAATACTACATCTATTGTCAATTAAAATAAATTTCTTCTATCGAAATTTTTTTTAAATATATTTTTTAAATAAATTTCTTCTTAAATAAATTTTTTTTAAATATAATATTTTTAATATTGAAAATTTTTCTTACTTTAAAAGTAAAAAAAAAGTCTTCGTTTATAGCTACAGATGCCTTGCGATCTGATAAAATTGAGAGGCGAAAACGATGCGAGAGGCTGTTGAATGATTCCGCGATCCGGAAATTGGAGTGTCGAGCACTTGTGCGAAGAGAGAGAAGCCTGAACTAGATTGCGATTACGCGAGATCGAGTCATCTCTCGCTCGTATCGGGAAAAGGCGGTCAAGTTCGCGGAGGAAGGAAAGTGAGCGAGCGATCGTCGATGTAACAGGATGTAAATAGAGCGCGCGTTTTCCCCGGCAGGGTGTCTACTCAAATCTTGTAAAAAAATTCCCTGATCTTCCAGGTATTTTCGTTTAAAATTCCAGGTAAAATAAGAAAATTTGTAGATGCAGCTTTTTAAAATAAGTTTACGTTTCTTTATTGTAAGCGCTTTCTGATGTTTTCTATTCATACGATTATAAAGAAAGTTACCAAGAATGCAGTTTTTCTAGCATTTTTAATATTGATTAATTAATCGTCAAATAAATTTGGACAATAATAAAGTGCAATATATCACTATATCTGAACACTAAAGATATATGCAAAAATATATAAAATAAAAATATAAAGCAAAACATAATTTATTATAAATGTCTTAAAAAGAACTAATTTATTTAAATATTATTAAAAAATTGTGCAAATTACAAATTTGCACATTGCTTCCTCACCATTTTAATTCGCTCACAAAGTTCCTCCTTAGAGGAAGCTAGTTTTTAAATTAAATTAAAATTATTAGTATATAATAGATTGTTGGCTTCCTCATAGAGGAAGCTTTATGAGCGAATTAAAATGGTGAGGAAGCAATGTGCAAATTTCTAATTTGCACAATTTTTATTTTTATATAACCATCACAAAAAATTTAGAAATTATATTATGAAATTCTATTCATATAAAAATATTTAGCCCGATATCTTAAAATTTTAGGAAGTTAGAGCGTACAGACATCTCTCAAAAAATTCAAAATTTTATAAAATATGAACCCCTTAACCGATTCAAACCAAATTCAATACCAACCATCCTTTATTGATACCCTATTCATGTAAAAATATTTAACCCTATATCTCAAAGTTTGCGGAAGTTAGAGCAATTACGCTCTTTTTTGAAAAAATTCGAAATTTTTAAAAAATAAACCCCTTTACCGATTCTAGCCAAATTCAATACCAACCATCCTTTAATGATACTCTATTCATGTAAAAAAATTTAGATCAATATCTCAAAATTTGCGGAAGTTAGAGCAACCACGCTCTTTTTTGGAAAATTCGAAATTTTATAAAAAATAAACCCCTTCACCGATTCTAGCCAAATTCAATACCAATCAACCCTTAATGATACTCTATTCATGTAAAAAATTTTAGCTCGATATCTCAAAATTTACGGAAGTTAGAGCGACCACGTCCTTTTGGTGCACATACACACATACACACATACATACGGACATTTTTTAAAAATGTGATTTTTCGACGTTTTAGAACATTCTGAACACATTGGCATGAAAAAATGAAAAAAAAATTTTTTCACGAAAACTAAGCTTCCTCTATGAGGAAGCAAAAATTGAACAATTTTCTATGACACTTACATAAGACCTTGATACTAAAAAGAGATCGTCAATAAAATTATCAGACACCATTTTTGAAAAAATTCCCCGAGTCTCGATAAAATTCCATGAGAATTCCCGAATTTTTCAAGGTAAAAAGAAAATCCCCGACAATCCCTGGTTTTCCCGGTTTTTCCACCCTGCCCGGGTGTCTCCGCAACCGCGAGGAAGTGAAGCCTGCTACTTACTCTCGAGCTTGGAGAAGGAGGCAGGTGTGGTGGCGTCGATCAGGGCGAGGGTCAGGTGCTTCAAGGCGGCGTCGAACTCAGCGTGGACCTTCAGCATCAAGCCGAGCCGTAGGTGAACCTCGCAGGCCCGCGGGAATCCTGGTTCCACCCATAGCACCTGCTGGAACGCTTTCACGGCCCTGAAACACGCAATGGAGGGAAAGGATTATTCAGGGTGTCTACTCAAATCTTGTAAAAAAAATTCCCTGAGACTTCCCTGATCTTCCACAGGTATTTTCGTGTAAAATTCCAGGTTTAAAATGAAAATTTGTAGATGCAGCTTTTTAAAATAAGTTTCTTTATTGTATGCGCTTTCTCTAATGTTTTTTCTATTCATACGATTACGAAGAAAGTTACCAAGAATGCAGTTTTTCTAGGATTTAATGTTCATTTATTAATCGTAAAATTAATTAATTAATCGTTATATTTTAATTAATTAACAATTCGACTCAGGAAAAATGCTATTGTTTAATTTTTATTAGATATCTACATCGCGCTGATAAAAAATAAAATCTCCATTCTTTGCCACAGTTTCCACGAATCGTGTAATTAAGATCATAATAAAATATCAATAACAATGTGTAATATATCAAACAATAATAAAGTGTAATATATCACTATATCTAAACGCTAAAGATATAAAAACGCAAAAATATAAAATAAAAATGTAAAATAAAGAATAATTTATTAGAAACGTCTTAAGGCGTACTAATTAATTTAAATATTATTAAAAAATTGACCAATTTTCTAAATGAAATTTACACAAGATCTTGATACTAAAAAGAGATCGTCAATAAAATTATCAAAGACACAATTTTTGAAAAAATTCCCTCAGTCTCAATAAAATTTCATGAGAATTCCCGGATTTTTCAAGGTACAAAAAAAATCCCTGACAATCCCCAGTTTTCCCGGTTTTTCCAGGGATTAGACATCCTGTTATTTTCGATTCGATAAAAATATCAGCGAACTTAATAGAGATACGAACGCACGTATCTTAAGTAAGCTCGTCCTCATCTAATTCATGCTAGTTTCAGAACGACAGAAATAAATGCCACAAAATCATCTTCAATTAATTTCAGATGAACTATGCATAAAAGTATTGAGATTAGATCATGGAAAAATGAATATTTTCACGAGATATTTCATAGTTTACGTAAAATTATGTCAGATTAAAGTAATATATCTAAACTATTCACTTTTTGGCCGTCCTACCCTTATAACTTTTTATGCCGAATATTGCGAGAAATCGATTTATATAAAAAAATTAAGATGGTTCTATTTAATTTCTCGCTCCCATTAAAAGACATTTCTTCTTTTCACATTTATTTTTCAAATTTATTCCTCATATATTTATTTTTATAATTTTTATCACATTTAATGAAAACAAAATTATTAGAAATTTTCCTTTTTTTTTTTTCAATTGTATATATTTTATTTTTCCCCGAAAATTCCGTGTGAAAATCGTTGACAACATATCGCAACATAAAAATATTCCGATATAATGATTTCCATAAATTGCAATAACGAAAAATTAATAAAATAATAAAATAAAATAAAATATATATATATCTAGTTTCTAAAACGCAGATAATTGGATAACATTTTTTCTAGACCGAGATATATTTATCCTACGATGTTGTCGCGCTCACATCCGAGACAAGATTGCTTCGCGTTACTCCTCGCCATTTCTTGCTTCTTCGTAACCTTCCTACCCGGCTGTAACGCACGCAATGTGGCAAAGGTGAGCCCGCAGGAAGTGGTTAGTACATAACGTCTGTCACGCGATTACGGGGGCCCCCGCGAGCGAAATAAAGAAAAGGGGGAGCGAGACCTGCGGATGCGCGCGCGTAACAATTGTTACGAGCGACGTATCGCGAACCGCGCGATCGATACGCGCCGATCGATCGCCGCCGATGCACATGGAAAGCCGGAAACGGATAATAAAAACGCGTGCAAGCGAGGCAAACACATACCGCGAACGGACAATGACCATAATACTGGGAGCCCCTTTGAAAAATCGTACCCCCCCCCCTCCCCCCCATCTATGATTGAAGAGACTTATTTTCGAAAGTCGTCCTAAAAAAGGATATTCTTCTTCTCAAAAAGACGGCGATTACGTGCGTTATGCGATTTTCGAAAGTACATATGCTATACAGTCTACTCTGAAAAACTTATAATTTTTCAAGCGTAGGAAAAATTGAGAAAAATTCATAAATTATTCTTTCAAATTCTGATATCATGTTATAGAAATAGTTTGTAGTACGAATCTAAAAAAATAAATATCTAAATCTAATCTAAAACAAATATCTAAACCAAATCTAAACCTAAATAAATATCTAAAAAATTGTGCAAATTAGAAATTTGCACATTGCTTCCTCACCATTTTAATTCGCTCACAAAGTTCCTCCTTAGAAAAAGCTAGTTTTTAAATTAAATTAAAATTATTAGTATATAATAGATTGTTGGCTTCCTCATAGAGGAAGCTTTATGAGCGAATTAAAATGGTGAGGAAGCAATGTGCAAATTTCTAATTTGCACAATTTTTATTTTTATATAACCATCACAAAAAATTTCCTTCCTTTAATAATAATTCCTTTAATAACACCCTTTAATAATATTCTATTCATATAAAAATATTTAGCTCGATATCTTAAAATTTTAGGAAGTTAGAGCGTACACAGACATTTCTCAAAAAATTCTAAATTTTATAAATATAAACCCCTTCACCGATTCAAACCAAATTCAATACCAACCATCCTTTATTGATACCCTATTCATGTAAAAATATTTAACCCTATATCTCAAAATTTGCGGAAGTTGGAAAAACCACGCTCTTTTTTGGAAAAATTCGAAATTTTATAAAAAATTTACCCCTTTACCGATCCTAGCCAAATTCAATACCAACCATCCTTTATTGATACTCTATTCATGTAAAAATATTTAACCCTATATCTCAAAGTTTGCGGAAGTTAGAACAATTACGCTCTTTTTTGGAAAAATTCGAAATTTTTTAAAAATAAACCCCTTTACCGATTCTAGCCAAATTCAATACCAATCATCCTTTAATGATACTCTATTCATGTAAAAAAATTTAGATCGATATCTCAAAATTTGCGGAAGTTAGAGCAACCACGCTCTTTTTTGGAAAATTCGAAATTTTATAAAAAATAAACCCCTTCACCGATTCTAGCCAAATTCAATACCAATCAACCCTTAATGATACTCTATTCATGTATAAAATTTTAGCTCGATATCTCAAAATTTACGGAAGTTAGAGCGACCACGTCCTTTTGGTGCACATACACACATACACACATACATACGGACATTTTTTAAAAATGTGATTTTTCGACGTTTTAGAACATTCTGAACACATTGGCATGAAAAAATGAAAAAAAAATTTTTTCACGAAAACTAAGCTTCTTCTATGAGGAAGCAAAATATATATCAATCCGCAAAACGGATGTTTTTAATATTCATATAATTTACACAAAAAAAAAAAATTTTTATTCTTATTGTTTTTCAAATTTATTCCTCATATATATATTTACTACTTTTATAATTTTTATCACATTTAATGAAAACGAAATTATTCGAAATATTTCGTTCTGAGGAATTTTTCTTCCTTTTTCCCGAAAAATTACGTGTGAAAATCGTCTCGTTATGAAAATGAGACCTTTAATTTTTCTCAAAGGGATCGCTTTCAATCGCCAGTTTTATTCGGAGCAGTTTAGTCGTCGAGATGCTGGACGAAAGCCAATGTCAGTTCGCAGCGGCGAAGTCGAAGATGTCACTTTCGTTCCCGTTAAACGACGGCCGTGTGACGGTTACATATAGGTCACAGGTTATAACCGGATTTCTCTCCATCCCTTCCGGACAACCGCGTTTTCTCCCTCCTGCTCCATCCCTTTCTTCAAGTCTTCGTATTTCCGTTCCGTCCTCTCGTTAACATACTTTGTTCTTGTTTATCCCACACCTCTCTCATTCTTTTTACAACACGATTTTTAGGAGAGAAATAAATAATTATTATTTTTCAATTATTATATTTTATTATTATTTTATATTTTATTTTATATTTTATATTTATTATATTTTATATTTTATTTTATATTTTATATTTATTATATTTTATATTTTATTATTATATTTTAATTTATTATCTATATTATATTATATTATTATATTTTAAATTATTATATTACATTATTAATATTGCATTATATAATTAATATTTTAATTCTCTTGTTCATTCAAGACACTGGGCCAAGCATTCGCGTGTCGTTCTCGCCCAGCGAGGGGGAAGTGGAAGGGGAACGCTAATCTTTTCCATATCGTTCCAATTTTAGTGTACGCGCGCTGTCGAAGCGTGTCTCTCTGTGTATACGTTATATATACGTATACATGTATATGTACCGCGGTCTGCATGTACGCGACACACTTTTCACAGCGCGGGGTTACGGCACACTTTTCCTATCCTAAGCGAGCCGGTTATGAAACACGAGCGACGTAACGTAAGCGCGGCCGCTTACGATTATCTGCGCGGCACTCTGTGTAACGCCGCGTTAAAACCGCGCGCTTGATAAATACCCGCAACAGCTGAGCCGTCGCCTTTCACCGAATGCGAGCTGCAATTCTCGCGAGACGGCGGTAAAAACGTCAATCCTAGGAACGTAATTTATCGCAGGAACGAAGAATAAAATAGAGAGAGAAATTATATACTGTGCTTGAACCGAAAAATATATCAGTCTCTAGAGGAAAACGCCCAACGTCGTAATTTATGTACGAATATACGTTCAATTATTCCTATATACAGGGTGTCCCGTATAAACAGAGTACAGACCACTAATATCAAGAAACATCTTTTTTCCGTGAAAAAATTTCCGGAAATGCATGCTTTTCGAGATTTCTCATTTTTTTCTTTTTTTTTAAATAATAGTGCATTTGTTGTTTCTTTGTGTAAAAAATTTTGGAAATTACATATGGACGTCTTCTTTATTTATATTAGAGCCGAAAAGCGCACTTTGTTGCCATAAAGGAATTTAATTTAATGTCAAGTAGAAAACTTTTCATAAAAATCATTTTATAAAAATAAAATGAAAAAAATGTTTCATTTTATAAAAATAATAAATGTATAAAG
The DNA here is from genome assembly GCA_963971435.1 of Lasius platythorax. NCBI lineage: Eukaryota > Metazoa > Arthropoda > Insecta > Hymenoptera > Formicidae > Lasius > Lasius platythorax. The sequence continues at coordinate 5,830,160 of OZ020549.1, forward strand.
CTGTATTGGAATATTTAAAAAATGATGCATCTAGTACACCTATATAAGACATCCTGTATATACAGAGTGTCTCAGAAAGACGGAATGTTCTTTCAGCATCTGACAGATTCTTCGGTCAAGTCGATTGTCATTTTCACGACACGTTTCTTCGATCGACTTGAAATTATTAACTTCGTGACAGATAAATGCATAAGGAAAGTCTAATCGAGAGACGCCTCCATCGCGAAACTCGTGACGCGTTCGAAGATAAGTGGCGATTTAACGAGAAGGAGTAGTAAAAACGGAAGGCAAAAAAAAACGATCGCCATCCGCACGAGAGAGAGAGAGAGAGAGAGAGAGAGAGAGAGAGAGCGCAGAGCGGTAGTAAATTCATTCATAAGAAGATCCATTCATCGCTTCATTCACTCGCTTCGTTTCCTTTCGGGGTTCGTTGTCTTCGACAATGAGTCACTCCCGACTCGGGCAGAAAGAGAAATGTCAGTGACTCGCCCGTTTCTTGCGAAACTGATGCTATAATCGATGTTGTGAAGCATCGAAAGAGAGAAAATAGTAGCGGGGCAAAAATCACTATCGAATTATTCACTCAAGGTGATTAGATTTTACCTGACGCTTGCACCAAAAAAAAATTGTATTCTCGAAGCAAGAGAGAACTGTGTATGCTATAAAATCCCTCTTAACAGACATTCTTAAGTATTTCTAGAACATCCTCTAAAACTAAGAACATATTCTTTGTCAATAACAAATGTTTTTTTTTTTTATGTGGACCGTTTATTTGGCATTATATTGTTATATTGTTGCAGCAACATATATAACATACGGATTTTTTAGGTCGCTGAATATGAATACGCTATTAAAATTGATAAATTCAAAACGGCAGAATTAATATGGCAGATATGAAAATTTAAAAGTGGATTCGGATGTTTGCAAAAATTTATGTCTACATTTTGAATTTATCATTCTAGACAAATCAGAGATTCGTATTCAGTGACTCAAAAGAATCTTCAAATTTCAATAAACATAATTAAAAGACTATCCGATAGATAGACTGAACCGTATAATAATTAAATATAGAAATATATAAATCTTGAGACACACAATTATAAAATTATTATGATCGATATTTCGATCAATCATTCCGAGCGTATTTTTCCCATTCGATATACATCCGAAGCTAGCCTCTTCGTTCGGTCACGCTCTGCCGTATGAGCGTAACGTATAAGGGAAAAAAAAAAAAAAAAAAAAAAAGAGAGAGAAACAATGAGAGATAACCCAGATTGCGGTTTCGCGTGGCGAAAGTGCGCCCTATAAACCGCGCGAGATTCCGCGCGAAATGGGACGAGAGGGGGTGTAAATGGAGTCGTTAGGGTTGTGACGCCGCGTGACGTGCAACGGCGGGGCGCGATATCGTTAAGGACGATCTCGGGGACCTTCTCATTATCGCCGCGCAACACTTCCAATTTCTTGCGCACGAGAAACGAGACGCCGGCCGGCGGCGCGAAGCGACGCGACGCGTCGCGTCGCGCTGCATGACGTCAGGCGCGAAGGGTGCATTAAAATGCACCCTTCGAGCCGGCCGTTTAACACCTCATAAATTAATCGCACGCGAGTATGATCGCGTCTGTTTAACGTCTTATCGGCGATTTCCTCCGCGGGCGACTAACGAGGGAGGACTTACTTTCCACACCGATTCTTTCTTATAAAATCATAATGGTTATGTAATATGGTTTAATCGGAGATCTCATTTTTCTTTTTTCTCCTTTACAAAAATTTTATTAGATTTAATTGTTATTAATTCAAGCTTTTATAATATTAGTGAAATTTACATATATGAGATTATTAAAGTAATTGTCCAATAGACGATTCATTATTCCGGAATGTAATTAATATATTGTGCCACGATATATAAAAATATCGTTATTATAATTAAAAAATTTTTACAGATTTTTTCTTTATTAAAAATATTAATTTTAAGAAATTACAAAATTTTATTAGATTTAATTGTTATTAATTCAAGCTTTTATAATATTAGTGAAATTTACATATATGAGATTATTAAAGTAATTGTCCAATAGACGATTCATTATTCCGGAATGTAATTAATATATTGTGCCACGATATATAAAAATATCGTTATTATAATTAAAAAATTTTTACAGATTCTTTCTTTATTAAAAATATTAATTTTAAGAAATTACAAAATTTAATTAGATTTAATTTGCTTTGATTGTTATTAATTCAAGCTTTTATAGTATTAGTGAAATATATATGGTATGATTATTAAAGTAATTGTCCAATAGACGATTTATTATTCCTGAATGTAATTAATATATTGTGCCACGAGATATATAAAAATATCCTTATTATAATTAAAAATTTCTACACAGATTTTTTTTATTAAAAATATTAATTTTAAAAATTAAATATGTGTATCTAATTAATTTTCTGCTTATATGATTTCTAGTATGACTAAATGAAGATAAAGTCCCTGAGTCTCATATTTCCCATCTTTACGTAAAGTTTCAATAATTTCGACATCCCAGAAATAAAACGAGCGTTCTCCGAGAGAAATCTTATTAAGACGGACAGGTATCAAATAAATTTCTCGCTCACGGAGAAAACCCTTCCGAAAGATGTAACCGTTCTTAATAACTTCCTTATTATACAATTTCGCTATCTTGATCACTAGCATGTACGCACGCACGCACATTTCCACACGCGTCACGCCCGATGCAACGAGGATTTGATCCTACTTAATATTAATTAATTATGAGATCGTTATATACAACGCGCCGCTTCCGCAAGAACAATTATCAGGTATAATATCCGAGAAAATCAAATATACATATATATATGTGTAACTGAAAAATTTCATTTTTCTCTAAATTGCGCAAAGCCATGTTTATAATTTCATATCAAACGAATTTAAAAGGTGGAAAAAATTAAGTTTTTTTGATCAATCATTAACACTAAATTAAACAAAAATAATCTTACTATGTCGAAATAAAACCACGTTCTCGTTAAAGAAGGAAAAACTTGCAATATCTGTCGTTATTTAAGGATACATTAAATTACAGCAGCGATAATTTTAAATAACATAATTAATTAGATAATCGAATAATAAAAACTAATTAAATAATTAAATAAAATAATAAAAATTAATTAATTAAATGATTAAATAACAAAAATTTTAAATAATATAATTTCTATAGATATTTATATTACGAATTTGTAGGAGATACACACATACACATATATATATATGTCCCTTTCACATTACGAGCGACGGAACTTTTCTTATGCAAATTCCAACTGCATATACCGCACAATGCAACGAGCTGTCCGTCGTCGGCGACGCGTCTATCCTTACGCAATAGCACACCGATATCCGATTTTTCATTATTTCATAGCTTCTGCTACGAGCAATTTCTACAACATCTGGTGTGACTCCATTTGACTTTATAATCGTAGATGAATATTATACGAGAGAATTCTCCCAAATGTGTGCGTTTTGGAAGAAACGCAGAACAAAGAGGAGGGAACAGTGTGTAATAACAAGCGTATATATATATATAAATTAATGCGGGGTGAACGATCCTGAAACATCCTTGCCGGGTCCTGGACTTAAGCCCACCCGTCGTGGGATTACAACGCCCACATGGCGGCCCAGCACAGGAAGACTGTCGGAACGACTACCTAACAGACGACGACTAACAATTTCCTAGTGACCCACATCGCGCTCTCGATGTCGTCTCACTCCCACGCGCGCATACGCGTCTCTCTCTCTCTCTCTCTCTCTTTTTCCCTCTCTCTTTCTTCAATTGCATCTCTCGCGAGCGAACGCGCGCGGTAAGACACAGTGGCGAAACTATGAATTCTAATAATATCTCAGGTCGATCAGAAAACTATCGTTTGTTTGTTTTTTTTTTTCCATCAAAATGTAAGAATCCTGTAAATTTGTAATTCTCTGAAATATTTATTACTCTTGGAATATTATTGTTACTGGAATATTGGTATTATTACACTCGGAGTATATTATTCTTGAAATTGTTAATTAATCATTGATGTAACTATAGAGATGGGATCGAGCTTAGTGATGGGATTAAGTATCTTACAAGTAGGTTTTCGAATTTGTTTGCATGGTTTCGTACTTTCTCTGATTATTAAAAAAAAAAAAAAACGAGGTACTTATAGAGAGTTCGAGTCTACTTGAAAGTAGACTGGTTTTTTTTCGAAGCAATCATAGAGAGTTCGAAACCATGCAAACAAATTCGAACCTACTTGCAAGATACTTAAACCCATCGCTAGACGTAGCGTTTGATTGAAATCAAATACCGAAAAGCCTCCGAGGAGAAGAAAGAGAAAAAGTATCTATTTATTGCTATGATTATATATATTTTATATAATCAAACTCTCTTTTCTAAGAATAGAATCATAAATTGACGGGATCTTACAAAAATGAAGTTAATCATTTTAATAATTTTTTTTTTTTTTTTTTTTTGTATTTATTTATAGCGTCGACGAGGCACACAACCGGTGTTTCCCTATTCCAGGACACATCCGTCTGCCTGCGAAACGCACCGATGTCACCGTAAAAGCGAGCACGCACGTGCGAGCTGCCTCGCCTCGCGGATGCACCTGCAGCTGCACCTCGGAAGATCCAGCTGCGCGTTTGACAGAGAGAGGGCTCGCTGCCGCGTGTGTCTCTCGGACACTCTCACCGCGAGTGTTTTCGAACCGCAACCGAACAAGACGGTTGCGACAATTCGACCTTCGAGGAGCAACGAGAAGGCTCGCTCGCTCGCTCGTTTTGCAATGAATCATCATCGCGCTTTGTTTAATCGGTAGTCTCCGAAAGCCTTTGTTAACTCTCCAAACTATGTTTTCGCGTCGAGAAAATATATATTCAGGCCGATCCGTCATCAAAAAAAAATCGGGAAAGCGACGAAAAAAAAAAATAAATTTCTTTTCAAAACACGAAAAAAAAATAAATAAATTTAAAAAATGTAGAATTACAACAAAGAGCAGATGACGCATAAAATGGTAATATCTGATGATTTCCGAAATCTTTATTTTTCCCGTAAAAAAAAAAAAAGATACATCTGTATCCGACTTGAATCTCTCGCTGATCAAAGATACCTCGATGACGGATTAGAGCAACGGTATCTAAGACTGCGCGTCGTAAATTGCGACAGAGGACGAGCGGAGAGTGTCTCGTAATAGCGTATTGTCCTGCCGTTGCGGCGGTTGAAAATTGTCGGCTCTTCTTTCTCTCTCGCTCTCGTTTACTCTCGTTCGCTCTCGCGCGCTCTCGCTCGTTCTCGTTCGCTCTCGCGCGCTCTCGCGCGCTCTCACTCACTCTCGCCACGCGGTGCATCGTGTGCAACGGTACCTCCCACTATTGCACATCGAGAGAGAGAGAGAAAGAGAGAGAAAGAGGGAGAGAGAGAATCGAGTCGAGCTGCGCGTGATGGACAATGGATGGATGCAAAGTTGCGCGCGCGCGCGCACGCGCAGTTGCATAACGGATCGCGCGAACTAATTTTCTCGCTGCGGGGACGACGCGAACGGTTCATGACCCGAATCCCGCGACGCTCTATCTCTCGGCGCTTCTCGCTTAAAATAGATCTGGAAGCAAGTCGGAAGAAAAAAAAAAATTGGAAGCGTCATTGCTTGCGCGCGCGTGCGCGGATGTAGATAAGTGAGGTCCGTGTACATAGCCTACTTAGACAAGGCTACGAGAATTCGCGGCTAGAATTTATTATCTCCTTCGACGTGACGCGACACGAGGCAAAGACGAAGAGCCGAAGGCCTCACTACACGAGTACAGAGTCTCGATTAAATACGCGTCGATATTAGTTCACGCATACATAGATATAGATTATTTCTGGGAAATTATCGCATTTGCTTATTTGAAAAATTATGTGAAGCAATGTTAAAAAAAATCTTTAGTGATATCTATATCTATTATCTATAATCGATATCTATATATTCGCGCGTGCGGATTTAGATAGCATTTTTTTTTTCTCCTCGATTTTCAACGTTAAATCTGACGTTACGTAGCAAAAAAATTTAATTAAATTGAAAAAAAATTCAATGTCTCTCTACATCAATAGAATTTTATAACTGATATATATCCACACATTTTACATGTAGTTATATACTTTTATTTAAATAAGCACAGATATCGATTTTCCTCTCTTGTGATTTTCAATATCAAAGATATAAGTATACATATGTTATGCAAATTAAATTCTGAAATTTCTGTCGAGGCAAAAAGCAATTAAAAGTCTATTGAAAGATGATAGATGTTTAAATACTTAAAAAAAAAAAGAACAGCGAAGACAAATGCATTCGAGTGCAACAGCAGTGACAGATGCATCTCGTATTAGCACGCGCGCAACCTTGCAGGTGTTTGTATCACGTGGTACGCAACACGCGGTTAAATCTTGCTGGACAAGGTGTTCTTTGACCACTCTCTCTCTCTCTTTCTCTTTCTCTCTCGTAATCTCCTCTTAATCCGCCTCTTAAACTGGCCGAATAAGCATTATCTCGATCGCCCGATATGGCGCGTTGAAAGAATAAAACAAAAAAAAAACAAACAAACTGACGTGCACTCACGTGCCACGCACAATTAAGCAAATCTAATTATGCATCGAACACTACTATAAATGCCTCGGCAATCACTACACGCGTTTCCGTTCATGTTTACATAATTTATCTCTCTTGCAACGATATTGCTATTGCGTCGTCGCGCAATATTTTTATACGATTTTCAAGCGATTTTTAAGACACCAGACGACATATATGTGATTTAAAAAATGCAGTAATATTTTGAAAAAAAAAATACTTTTATAATCTTTTATTTCGATTAAATGTATTAAAATAATTTCTTAACATGTTCTAAGAGTAGAATTTACATTACAAAATGTTTCCATAACACGTTGTATCTAACTTAAAAATATAATCAGAGCAATATTATATAAATTTCTCAATTTTCCGTTTCCGCAAAATATTACTATAACCCGAAAAATCGGGAAAATTTTTGTAACTTATAAAAATATTATATCTCTTTAACGTAAGACTTTATTATCACAAATGATGTTTTATATATCTTATATACTGTAAACTATATAAAACCGAAAGACCACGAAATGTCGTATGCAACGATCCGATATGATACGATGATAAAATTCGCGGACTATAAAATTCGGCGATAAAAATCGGATTTCGTCGTGGAAGGAGCCGAGGAGCGTCAAAGCGGAAAATCGCGCGCTCGCATTTGTATCGCATTATATTAACACGTGCATGCATTATGCACCGTCTAGAGAGAGATCGGCGGAGACGATAGAATCGCTAAACTGCTTAAACGTCGCGATCGCCCTCAATAACATTGCGATAGCGAGATTCGAGACGGAGAAGCGACGATCTTTTACCTCCGTTAATTAGCTCCAAACTTTCGGAGTATCGCTCATGTCGCAGTTAGAGCTAATAATGTTTATTATTTATTATTTTAATAAGAATAAACCTATAATGATTAAAAAAAAAATATGTTATTATAGAAGTGTCGAAGTGTGATATCTGTGTGTGTCAGATCAGTACAAATTTAATTTAAAAAAAAAAAATTATAACATGATTATAGTAATATAATTATTATTACATTACATTCTTGTTGTATAATTATTGTTATATTTCATCTCATTGTTATATAATTATTATTATATTTATGTATAATTATTATTATACTCTTCTTATTATTATCATTATTCTTACTCTTATTATTTCGTATAATTATACCTATATTTATCTTCTCATTATACATACTTAGTTCAACAAAAAAAAACACAAGAGAATAACCATTTCCCGTTGTTTTTCTTTGATGCTAAATGCAATACAGACTTCCAAATTGTTTTGTCACAATTTTAAGAAATTTGTGAAAATTGTTTAAGTTGAAAAATAAGCTGTTTTATTTTTTTTTTATCATGTATTTTATCATAATATGTGAGACATGTTGGAAAAATTTTGTTGTAATCAAAGTTAAGTATTTAGTTGATTAGAAAGTTATTTTTATTTGTCGAATTGTGTTATCAGTAGCACTTCGAACGCTAATTAAGCGAACGTTTCGATTATTCTAAAAATCTAACACACACAAACACACACACACATGTTTGTTCATTATGTATTTGAAGAAACAAAAATACCTATTTCCTTATGTCATCCTAGCGTGCTACTCGAATACTCATTGTCAGACACTCGCTTAGGTAGCGTTAATAATGTGTTCGTCATAATAAAATAATCAATTCACGTCGCGTGTCGCGCTTCGCGGAAAAGATAAAAGACCGTTTCGCAGTCGCAGCTCCGCGGATGCACCTTTGCAACAAGCACGTGCATACTTCCTGTGCAACTGGTGGCGCGCGGCGTCTTTCGCCGAGGCTTACATTACATTAAATTGAAGGAAAGGGCTCCGTGTAAACAGGTGATCGATACGTCTCGTTCGCGTGCGTGCGTGCGTGCGTGTGCGACGTCCATTAATGCGATATGTGGGTTATTAAAATAAAAATTATAGAATAAATAGTAAATTTTAAATTAAAAAAAATAATTTAACAAATAAAAAAAATTAAATGTAAAGATTCATGTAATTTATAGGAAAAAGTAAAAAAAAAATTGTGCAAATTAGAAATTTGCACATTGCTTCCTCACCATTTTAATTCGCTCACAAAGTTCCTCCTTAGAGGAAGCTAGTTTTTAAATTAAATTAAAATTATTAGTATATAATAGATTATTGGCTTCCTCATAGAGGAAGCTTTATGAGCGAATTAAAATGGTGAGGAAGCAATGTGCAAATTTCTAATTTGCACAATTTTTATTTTTATATAACCATCACAAAAAATTTAGAAATTATATTATAAAATTCTATTCATATAAAAATATTTAGCCCGATATCTTAAAATATTAGGAAGTTAGAGCGTACACAGACATCTCTCAAAAAATTCAAAATTTTATAAAATATGAATCCCTTAACCGATTCAAACCAAATTCAATACCAACCATCCTTTATTGATACCCTATTCATGTAAAAATATTTAACCCTATATCTCAAAGTTTGCGGAAGTTAGAGCAATTACGCTCTTTTTTGAAAAAATTCGAAATTTTTTAAAAATAAACCCCTTTACCGATTCTAGCCAAATTCAATACCAACCATCCTTTAATGATACTCTATTCATGTAAAAAAATTTAGATCGATATCTCAAAATTTGCGGAAGTTAGAGCAACCACGCTCTTTTTTGGAAAATTCGAAATTTTATAAAAAATAAACCCCTTCACCGATTCTAGCCAAATTCAATACCAATCAACCCTTAATGATACTCTATTCATGTAAAAAATTTTAGCTCGATATCTCAAAATTTACGGAAGTTAGAGCGACCACGTCCTTTTGGTGCACATACACACATACACACATACATACGGACATTTTTAAAAAATATGATTTTTCGACGTTTTAGAACATTCTGAACACATTGGCATGAAAAAATGAAAAAAAAATTTTTTCACGAAAACTAAGCTTCCTCTATGAGGAAGCAAAATCATTATTACATTAAAATTAATTGTATATAAATATTTAATTTTAGAATTCATATAAAATATTAAAAAAAAAAGAAATAAAGAAATATATAAAAATATATTATAATTAAAATAAATCTAATTATATATATAAAATAAATTTTTATATAATATTAATTAATAAAATATTTATATAATAAATTATTTAATTTCGCGCGTTTATCGAGACATTATATATACATCGGCGGCAATTTTCTCCTCTCGCCCTTGTTAATTAACGAAGTAAGCGTATAAATACGATCGATAATCGCGTAATGCGATTACAATGCAATATCCACAATCGAGTTTCATTATCGCATAATGCAATCGCCGTGAATCATCGATCATCGTGCTTGCGCAAGACGCATGTACGAGTGACGATGCAACAATTATATTTAGAGATTCCTATGAATTTCATTCGCGCACATCACGCGCGTTCCCTCCTATAAAGAGGAGCGAACGGAACTTTGTTCCCGGGAGACTCCAGTGTTTGCCAAGATACACCCAGGACAGGTGATGCCCCTTTATTAACGTATTCCGCTTATAGAACCATCGTGTGTCCGTAGAATTACGTTTCTAAAACGTGATAAAAGCCTTAACCGCGTCTCGCTTAGCGCTCCTCGAACGAACCGACGCGACGGACGCGTCATGTCTTCGTACATCTTACATAGATCGCGACAAAGGATAAGGCATATAATATTCATACTTCGCTTTGAATATTCCCTGTTGCGCACGTGTACCTGCTGCGGAACGACGCGAATCTCTGTTTCGAATAATTTCTTCACAAGAAGGCGAAAACGAGACAGAGATATCAGGCTTTTCGTATCGAGAAATGCTATTGAATTTCTTTTCAATTACATATACACAAATATATATATATATATATATACATATACACTGGCGGATCCTGGGGGGGGGGTTAAACCCCCCAAAAAAAATTTTAATGCATTTTTTTATTTACATTTTTTAAACGGATCCAGCAAAACTGATTTCTTTTAATTTGGAAGGGGGGAGGGTTTAACCCCCAAACCCCCCCCCCCTCCAAATTAAAAGAAATCAGTTTTGCTGGATCCGTTTAAAAATGTAAATAAAAAAATGCATTTAAATTTTAAAAATAAAAAAAATATTTTTTTAATGGAACCCCCCCCCCCCCCATTATCGATGTCAAGATCCATATTGTATATATATATATATATATATATATACAGAGCCCACCGCTTCCTTTTACACACACAGGGGCAATAAAGTATCTCGCAGCGTTTAAACTTAACGGAGGGGGGAAAGGGGGGGGAGAGGGGGGCAAGCGGAGGGCGCGTGCCACAAACGCGGCGAGTCGAGAATGCACCTGTCCACCATCTTGGTCCCACTCTCTCTGAATATCCCGTATGGCATCTCGTGGTCGACCGACGAGACGGGGGCAGAGAGAGGGGGGTAGGGGGGGGGGGCAGAGAGAGGGGCGACGCAGGAAGGAAGGAAGGAGGACAGGAGAGAGAAAAGGAGGAAGAAAGGCGAAGGTGAGAGCGGGACGCAGGAAGCGGCCGAGACAGGATGTGGGCAGCTGTTTACCAGCTGGAGGATGATACACGTCGATCTTGTTGTTGTTGTTGCGCGCTTAAGAAACCTGTGTGTGTGTCTTATGGACCCTCGAGGGCCCCTGAAGAAGGTATTACAATATTACATCGTATTGCGATTCTCACACACGTCATTCTTAGTTCTCTTTTATTTTTTTATTTTAATTTTTCGAGTGTATCTCTTTTTAAGACGCTTTTAATACATTTTTTTTAGTCTCCGCTTCCCTTTACACGATAGGCATCGAAAAATTTTAATGCGTGTAGTATCCTTAATTTATTCCCTACTTCAATTTTATCTTATATTAGGGCGACAATATCTTGAAGACACTTCTGATGTGTTTTAATACCCTTTAAACGAAATACTTTTAATTATCTTCCATTGCAATTTTTTCACATTCTATCTTTTATCCCGATATTATTTCACATATGCCAGAAACACGCAAGCTAGTATCTTAAAAAAATACTTTTAATATATTTTAATTTCTTTCTTTCAGCTGATAAATATCAAAGCATCAAGAGAGAGAGAGAGAGAGAGAGAGAAAAAAAAAGTCGAAATTTCGATTTTATCTTATATCATTTTCGATCTCGATCGCTCAATATTTATTTGTTATCTCGATATCATGACGCACCTATAATTTCGAGATACTTTTACAAAACTGTTAATCCTCCCCTAATCTTGCGCTTTCGAAGAAAGGGAAAGAGAATCGCGTGGGGGGCGGGAGGGGGCAAAGGGGGGCAAAGGGGGGCAAAGGGGGGGCGACAGGTGCGCGCGATCGGCGTTCGGCAGTTTTCCCATCGAAAGATCCATCGACTACACACACACACACACACACTTTCTCGACACGCATTTTCCATCTCTCGGTCTCTTTCCTCTCAACAATACGTCTTTCAGGGCGCCCTTATTCCGGCAGCGAAACAGCCGTTCGCTCTCTCGCCGCGATCTTCCCCAAAAGGTTCCCTTCACAAAGTGGACCTCTCTAGTTAAGTTTTTGTTGGCTTCCACCTTTTTCGCTCGTCCCCCCTCCCCCCCTCCCCCCCTCGTCGCCCCCTCGGGCTTTCTCTCCTCTCTCGGCTGCGATCAGAAATCCCTCTAACCGATCTCGAATCGGCTCGAAGGCGGATATTCACATGGTCGATCGGATATCCTCCTTTGTACCTTTCAAAAGGTACCCTGGAGCTGCATCTGGGGGTGAACGACGAGAGAGAGAGAGAGAGAGAGACGGAGGAGGTGGAGTCTAAACGTTGCCTGGGATCTTCGAATCCGCAATCTGTGGCCCGATCTAATATTTATCTTTGCTTCGTAATTTTCTCAAAATCTATTTCTCCTCCAATCTATATCGCGCTCGATTTTACTCGATTATACTTTTCCCCTAAAACGATAAATATATATATCGAGATCTCTCGATGTTGCTTCACTTGGGATGAATAAAGCGAAGAGGGTTATTTAAAGTTCTGGGATTTTTCAATCTTCTCTTTCAATATTTATCTCACTCGCAATTTTCGCAGCATCTTCTCTCGGCTTATTTCTTATATCTAATCAATTTCATCTAATCCCCGATTTGAGCTTCTATTATAATTTTCCTTGGATGATAAATAGATAAATATTGACATTTCGATATTGCTTCATCTCGAATGAAAAGTTCAAAATTCTAAGCATTTTAAATTCTCAACAGAATATGTATTTATTTTTCCTTGTTTTGCAATTTTTGCTTCATTTTCTCGATATTAAAATTATTGATATTAAGAAAGAAGATTTTATTAGAGTCGATAATTTAGAAATATATTGTAGAAAATATAATTGGAATCTTAAAATTTTTTAATGAAAACGATAAAAAGTAAAAGTAACAAATTTCGCTTTTTTTATCATCAAACACATCAAATTATGATTACTGTTATCAATTTAAAGCGTCATAAGAAAGACTTAAGAAACCTGTACGCAAAGATCGCATCGATTATATGCTTAAAATTTATCTTGCTTTAAAGTTAATTGACCTTTTTCTCTCATTTCGTCTTATCCCTTCTTCTTTTTTACTCGCGTTATATTTTTACGAGAAATTTCCTTTCTACATCTTTTTCGAATTCTTTTAAACGCATTAATTCACTCGTAATCTTTTGTCTCGCGAGTGTCTGGACGAATGGGAAGAAGAAAGGCGAGCGAAGGGGATGAAGTCCCGATTTAATTCGGAAGACGAATCCCTGATCCTTCTCATCGTCCTTGTCGCGGCCGTTCCTCCCTTCCCCCTTCACCCCCCTCTCCCCCCTCTCCCCGTAAAATAAAATATTCTGCCAGACACGCACGAAACCTCGCCTATAAAACGCGTCCACGAACAACAAAAGATTTAAAGATGTAGGTGGCCTCCTAATTTTTTATCGGTCGCTCCCCACGTCCTGCCCCCCCTCCCCCCCCCCTCGCCCCCTCTTCTCGATCCCTTGTATCCGCCCGTAGGGATCCTCTGTTCTACAAGACTATCCAGAAGATCCCTCGTTATTCATAAGATGAATTTTTTTCCTCGCAATTTAATTTTTGTCATTAAATCGTAGATTGAAAGAAAATTTATTTAAATATATATATAATAATTGTAATATAAAATATAAAAAAGACAAAAATGTAAAAAAAAATTTTTTTCTTGCAATTTACTTTTTGTCCTTAAATCGTCGATTGAAAGAAATTTTAAATATGTATAATTATAATAAAATATAAAAAAGATTAAAAATTAATTTCTCTGGAAATCTCATCTAAGGATAATTTACATAAAATCGACATTCTACTCTTTCTCTCATACACGATTTAACAATTTAATAATTTTACATGTCTTTAACTTAAAGATTAATTGCCGATTAATTAAAGATTCAAATTGAAAAATAATTAAAAAGGATTAATTAAAACTAGAAGTAGGAGAAGAGAGAGCGATTTGTTGAATTAAAACCAATCTTCCTAAATTCCGAAAGTCCCTTAATTATTTCTCACCATTTTCTCCCTCTCTCTCTCTCTCTCTCTCTCTCTCTCTCTCTCTCTCTCTCTCTCTCTCTTTGACCATTAAGATAACAAACTATTACGCCTCGACGTCCAACAACGGCATTGTGTCGCAGCATCCTGTACGCCCGGCGAGAGAACACACAACCTAACCTAGCCCAACTTGCACACACGGTAGAAGGGAGAAGTGAGAGTATATAAACCCCGTCGGTGGGGTTGCAGGAAGAGAGGAGAGAGAGAGAGAGATAGGGGGTGTGAAAAGGGGATGCCCGGGGGACGCACAACTGGCAGGGAATCATCGATTTTCGCGCGTCGCGCGGACGAATTCCGCGCGCGGATGTGCAAGTTCGCGTTGCCCGCTGCACTTTCGACGCGTGAAACGCGGTCATTTCTCTCTCGTTTCGTGTTTATACGATATTTCAACGGCCATAGAGAGCCGCTCATATTTTTTTTTTTTTTTTATTTTAAAGCGACCGCTTTTGAAATCGCGGAGAGGCGTATATTTCAGAATTATCTTGAATTTCGCGCAACACACGTAATCCCCATCGCTTTTAAAAATCAAATCTACTTTTTCCAATCTTTTTAAATCCGTATACGGATTTAAGGTTGAAAAAGTAGATTTTATTTAAAAAAAAAAAAATATCTTTCGATTCCGAAGCGGATTGACAAATGGCGATATTTGAAGTTAGAATTGACAAATCTGTCGATTCATATACCGCGCATATATTTGTGTCGCGTCTCGCAGGACGTTGAGGGACGAGAGAGTCGAAACGACGCAAACACACACACACGATTGATTGATAAATTAAAAAAAAATATCGTCGAGGGATGACCGAGTTTAGGGTCGCAAAAACGGCGCTTTCCGCGCGCGACACGCGCCGAAAGGCGGCGGATATAAACGGGTCAATACTCAGAACGCCATATCGGCTTTAAACGCCTGACGACACCGAGGGAGGCGAACAGCCTCCAAGAGGGCGAGGGAGGATGTTCACCCCTTCGTGGTCGCGAGCCGGAAAAAATCGCCACCCTCCCCCCCCTTCGATCGGCGACGGAGAGAAAACAGTCTTTCAAACGCGATGTAAAATTGAATATTAAAAACTACAAAAAAAAAAAAATGTTCGATATATTAATACAAATTAAATAATATATCGAATATTTTCTACTTTATAACATTCAATTTTATAATATATATTTATTTTATATATTTATTCTTGAAATATTAATATAGTATTATTTAATATATATTATTATTATTTTATATATATATATAATATAATATAATATAATAATTTAATTGGACAAAATTAGAGAAATTAACTCGAATCCGAATTTAGATCAAAATTTGCCTCTCGTCGTCGAAATTTATTGTTTCATACTGCGTGTCGATGCGTGTCGAGATTCTTTCAAGGTTGCGAACCACGACAGGCGACGCGACAATATGCATTATCGTCGGTCGTCGAAGCATGCGACGCGACGCGACGAGTACCGTTGCATCGGCGGCCTGCAACGGACAGATAGCGAGAGAGAAAAGGGGGGGGGAAATGAGAGAGAAAGATAGAGCGTTGAATGAAATCGCGAATTGACTCCGCGGAGGGAAATTACAGGTGGGGGGCAAAGGGGGGCAAAGGGGGGCAAAGGGGGGCACCTCTTCCCTGCCGCGCCTATCTCCGTCACGATTATACGACTGTCGTCATCGTCAAAGATATCGACCAACAGAGAAAGAGAGAGAGAGAGAGAAAGGACACCCCGATAGATAACAGGCCGCCGCTCCTGATACGCCAATTGATAAACTATACATCGTGTTTTTGCGATTAAAACTGAAGCCGCCTGGCTATAAAGAGAGAGCACGTCGACTTTGCACTTGAAACATCTATTCCCTGAAATTGAAGTGTCTAATTTATTGTTATCGTATATTTTATTTTGCGTATAAAATGTGTATTGTGTGTAAAAGTTTCAGTTCTTTATCAAAAGTGTCCTTGTAAAGGGAAAATAAGCGTCTTCTGATAGTCACGATTCACCTTTTACAAAAATCTGCTTCAGCTTCTTCGAAATGTTCGCGAATTTTATAGTAAATTTGTAGAGATTTTGTGCAACATTACTCTATATAATTTTAAAGTCGGAGAGACATGTGTTATGAAAAAATTTATAATATAAATTCCACTTGTGTGTTAGAAAAAGTGACATTGCAGCGAGAAAAAAAAATAGATATCGATATGAAAAATTTAATATGCATACAAAAATATATTTTAAATATAAAAATAGATTTAGAAAATCTTTCAGATATAGAAATATATTTTCAAAAAAAATTTATTCGACCATAAAATATATTTTGGCTTACAATCTTCTTCACTTTTAGACTTCGTACACTTAATCCAAACAAAATTGCAAAAATCGCGTCTCACTTGAAGAAAGAAGCTTGTAAAAAAAAAAGCTGATAATTTGTTTTCGTTTCGAAACTCGATGTAAAATCGGCGAAATTTTTTCACGTCCGCGTGATCGCTAAATCCAAGACTACTGAATTCTCGCGAGGGGGAAAAAGCGACATTCAGCGACAGAGGGTTGATTCGATAAACGACCTGTTCGTTTCGATCGGAGGGGAGTGCAACGAGCATTCGCAACCCTTCGCACACGGGGCTTCCGAGAACTTATCCTTCGCGTAAATACGTGATCGCCTTCACGGAAGTATTATGCCTCTTCCTCCTTCCTGCTCGGCCTCACGACAAACGTGGATTGTACGCACGAGGGATCGATTTCAACTGCGTGTACTTCTTCGCCGATTATGCAGCGCACACGTGTATAACCGGTTTAATCAGAATGGTTGAACGCTCTTTGTTTAATAAGTAGCCTCTACATAGACTTGTTAAAGGGGACTCTGTCGTCGCGAAAAATATGCAATATATATTTTTGTACATATATCATATAATACTTTTTTCCATATCTTTTTATCGCCGAATGTTTAAAGTCACATTTATTACCACAAAAAGCATATGTATAGAAATAATATTTTACATTTATATATATACATATATATAATTTTGCTTCCTCATAGAGAAAGCTTAATTTTCGTGAAAAAATTTTTTTTTCATTTTTTCATGCCAATGTGTTCAGAATGTTCTAAAACGTCGAAAAATCACATTTTTAAAAAATGTCCGTATGTATGTGTGTATGTGTGTATGTGCACCAAAAGGACGTGGTCGCTCTAACTTCCGTAAATTTTGAAATATCCAGCTAAAATTTTTTACATGAATAGAGTATCATTAAGGGTTGATTGGTATTGAATTTGGCTAGAATCGGTAAAGGGGTTTATTTTTTATAAAATTTCGAATTTTTTCAAAAAAGAGCGTAATTGCTCTAACTTCCGCAAACTTTGAGATATAGGGTTAAATATTTTTACATGAATAGGGTATCAATAAAGGATGGTTGGTATTGAATTTGGTTTGAATCGGTTAAGGGGTTCATATTTTATAAAATTTTGAATTTTTTGAGAGATGTCTGTGTACGCTCTAACTTCCTAAAATTTTAAGATATCGGGCTAAATATTTTTATATGAATAGAATTTCATAATATAATTTCTAAATTTTTTGTGATGGTTATATAAAAATAAAAATTGTGCAAATTAGAAATTTGCACATTGCTTCCTCATCATTTTAATTCGCTCATAAAGCTTCCTCTATGAGGAAGCCAACAATCTATTATATACTAATAATTTTAATTTAATTTAAAAACTAGCTTCCTCTAAGGAGGAACTTTGTGAGCGAATTAAAATGGTGAGGAAGCAATGTGCAAATTTCTAATTTGCACAATTTTTTTTATAATATAATTATAATGTGATGTATTATAATTATAATTATAATTATAATGTGATGTATTATAATTATATTTAAAAATGTATATATATGTAATATGTAGTTTATATATTTTTGTATATATTAAATTTACTTTTTATATTACTTTATATTATATATTATAATATAACGCATTATAAATGTTTAAGTTGCCTTTGTTAGCACAAAAAATCACATGTATAGAAACAAAAATTTTCACAATATATATATATTTTCATAATATATATATATATATATATATATATATATATATATATATATATATAATATAAAATAATATATAAAATAGATATAGAAATGAATCACAATGATGCACGTGCAGTTCATCTCGAGTGTCTCTGTCGCGGTAAGTAAAAAAAAAAAATTCACGATTGGAGAGATATAGCGAGTGTACCTTCCTTCTGTGTGCTTCTTTTTAAACTACGCATTCGTTTTCTTCTTAGCCCTTCCTCAAGATTGAAATGGTTAACATACTCCATTCGCGCAAACCATTAAGCTCACAAACCATCAAACCATCATACCATTAATGGTATTTGCTAATCGTCGTGGTAACCATGGTCGGCACATTAGCCGTTTGCATTACCAATACTATGTCGTATACTTGAATAATGACGACGACGACGCTTTCGACCTTCGTGGAACGCACCGCGTGCGCGCAATTACCGAGGAGAACGTAAATATGCTTCTCTTTTCGCGAACGATTCGTAGTTGCCGTTGACAACCGAAATAGCCGTATTGCACGACGCGACTTAAGTTGACATACTTCACTTAACTCTAGCGATGGGATTAAGTATCTTACAAGTGGGTTCAAATTTGTTTGCATGGTCTCAAACTCTCTATTACTTCGAGAAAAAAGGGGAAAAAATTGTGCAAATTAGAAATTTGCACATTGCTTCCTCACCATTTTAATTCGCTCACAAAGTTCCTTCTTAGAGGAAGCTAGTTTTTAAATTAAATTAAAATTATTAGTATATAATAGATTGTTGGCTTCCTCATAGAGGAAGCTTTATGAGCGAATTAAAATGGTGAGGAAGCAATGTGCAAATTTCTAATTTGCACAATTTTTATTTTTATATAACCATCACAAAAAATTTAGAAATTATATTATGAAATTCTATTCATATAAAAATATTTAGCCCGATATCTTAAAATTTTAGGAAGTTAGAGCGTACACAGACATCTCTCAAAAGTTCAAAATTTTATAAAATATGAACCCCTTAACCGATTCAAACCAAATTCAATACCAACCATCCTTTATTGATACCCTATTCATGTAAAAATATTTAACCCTATATCTCAAAGTTTGCGGAAGTAAGAGCAATTACGCTCTTTTTTGAAAAAATTCGAAATTTTTAAAAAATAAACCCCTTTACCGATTCTAGCCAAATTCAATACCAACCATCCTTTAATGATACTCTATTCATGTAAAAAAATTTAGATCGATATCTCAAAATTTGCGGAAGTTAGAGCAACCCTCTTTTTTGGAAAATTCGAAATTTTATAAAAAATAAACCCCTTCACCGATTCTAGCCAAATTCAATACCAATCAACCCTTAATGATACTCTATTCATGTACAAAAATTTAGCTCGATATCTCAAAATTTACGGAAGTTAGAGCGACCACGTCCTGTTGGTGCACATACACACATACACACATACATACGGACATTTTTTTAAAATGTAATTTTTCGACGTTTTAGAACATTCTGAACACATTGGCATGAAAAAATGAAAAAAAAATTTTTTTCACGAAAACTAAGCTTCCTCTATGAGGAAGCAAAAAGACAGTACTTTCAAGTAGACTCGAAACTGGACGAGATAGATTCAAACTCCCTATAAGTAGTGATGGGATGAAGTATCTTAGTAGGTATCAAGTAGGTTCAAATTTGTTTGCATGGTTTCGAACTCTCTATTACTTCGAAAAAAAAAAAAAAAAAAAAACAGTACTTTCAAGTAGACTCGAATCTGGACGATATAGGTTCAAACGCCCTATAAGTAGTGATGGGATTAAGTATCTTACAAGTAGGTTCAAATTTGTTTGCATAATTTCGAACTCTATTACTTCGAAAAAAAACAGTACTTTCAAGTAGACTCGAATTTGGAGGAGATAGGTTCGAAATCTCTATAAATAGTGATGGGATTAAGTATCTTACAAGTAGGTTCAAATTTGTTTGCATGGTTTCGAACTCTATTACTTCGAAAAAAAAAAAAAAAAAAACAGTACTTTCAAGTAGACTCGAATTTGGAAGAGAGAGGTTCGAAATCTCTATAAGTAGTGATGGGATTAAGTATCTTACAAGTAGGTTCAAATTTGTTTGCATGGTTTCGAACTCTATTACTTCGAAAAAAAAAAAAAAACAGTACTTTCAAGTAGACTCGAATTTGGAAGAGAGAGGTTCGAAATCTCTATAAGTAGTGATGGGATTAAGTATCTTACAAGTAGGTTCAAATTTGTTTGCATGGTTTCGAACTCTATTACTTCGAAAAAAAACAGTACTTTCAAGTAGACTCGAATTTGGAGGAGATAGGTTCGAAATCTCTATAAATAGTGATGGGATTAAGTATCTTACAAGTAGGTTCAAATTTGTTTGCATGGTTTCGAACTCTATTACTTCGAAAAAAAAAAAAAAAACAGTACTTTCAAGTAGACTCGAATTTGGAAGAGAGAAGTTCGAAATCTCTATAAGTAGTGATGGGATTAAGTATCTTACAAGTAGGTTCAAATTTGTTTGCATGGTTTCGAACTCTATGATTATTTCGAAAAAAAAGCTCGATTTCGATTATCTAAAAAGTTTTTTTTTCCTAAAAGAAGAAGGAGACTCGATTGAAGATAATCATAAAGAAGCATGATGAATACTGCAAGATGTCAGAGATTTCCCTTTTACGCATTGTGAAAAATTAAAAAAAAAATAGATTTTTATAAACAAACTTTCCACAAAACTGAGACTCTCTCCGAGAGTTTGACGTTTCACATACGCAACGATCCAATACTTTTGTATCCTTTCAGAGACTGAACAGGTCTCACGATGGTGTAAGAGCTCTTCTTCTCTTTGACTGATTGTCAGTGACAAGATCGAACAGCAGTCAGTCAGTCAGTCAGTCAGTCAGTCAGTCAGTCAATGTATAGATCTAGACCCGACGATGTCCGTTATTGGAGCGAGCGCGACGAATGCGCGAAGCGGCATTCGTATTGTCATTCACGTGTAAATGTACGTGGCTTAGCTAAGGACGAGCAAAGCGCACGCATGATTATCGAACGGCAGGCAAGAGCGAGAATGCAAAAGGCGGCCGGAACGAAACGGCTGGAGCGAAGGCCGCTCTTCCGGCAACGATGCACTCGCGCGTCTTTACCAAGGCTTACGAGTGTCTATTTAAACCTGGAAATTAATTGACACGCCACTGACGCCGAGTTTAAATTTAGATCCCTGAGAAAATACCGGAACGCGCGCGCGAGAGAGAGATATTTTTTATAGGTGCAAATATAAAAATATACATATACGTCTCTCGATTATCTGACGAAATCGGAGACGATCTTTCTTTGGCTAAATTATTGCTTCTCAATACTAAATAGTAATAATAAATGTCGAGCTAATTTATATTAATCCAGTTTTCTAAATACACACTTATTTCTATATATATATAATTTCTGTGACTGATATTTATATGAAAAATTTAAACAAAGATCAAAATTAAAAAATTGTCTTTTTCAAATGATAATAAAAATAAAAATAATTATATAATTAATATAAATATGTTCAGATTGATAAGAGCCAAATTTCTATCAAAAAAAATAATTGAAATCTTATTTTACTAAAATAATAGTTTATTCTTATTAAGAGGAGAAATCGAATCCGATCTCTCGAACAATCTATTAAATCATTATGTTCGTCTTCCGAACACCCCGTATGGCTAAATAGCGGACGCGCTGGAAGATATACAGAGAACAATAAAGCGCGCGCACACGCACGCACGCACGCACGCACGACGCATACAAAGGTGACGTAAGCGCTGATTACGCGTCGTCGTTGCGATGCGATGGCGGGCTCGCCACGGCGGCGGCGACTCGTGTTGCATGCGCAACACGACGTTCGCAGAATGCGGCAATGCACCGGGTTCCGTACGTGCGTGCACTATACATGCGTGTGTGCGTGCGATGCATGCGTCGAGTGCTTGCACGCGCGCACAAGCGAAGGACGGGGCCTTCAAGTACGTTGGACATCGCACACGTATAAAGCGCGATCGATATAAACATATATATATATATATATATATAAATAATGTATACATATATATATATGTGTGTGTGTGTGTGTACAAGATCAGCTGACAAGAGGAATCAGGCGAAGCAGGAAGAGTCCGCGGCCTTGTTGTTGAAATGTCCTCACGAGATGGAGAGAGAAAGAAAAAGAAAGAGAGAGAGAGAATGATGTATTAAACGCGAGTTTATTTTGCAAGAGCGAAATTTGCACAAGTTGCAAAATCCGGAGGACAAAAGTGTGCTACTCAATTGCGTAAAGATTGCATTCCTTTTGTTTCAATCCTCAACAAAGGTTTTCAAAACTTCAACAATTATATACAATATATATATATAATTAAATTCCTATAATTACTATAAATTATATAAATTAATATTAATGAAATTCCTATATATAAATTAAATTCCTGTTCTACTTGAAAGTATTGTATTTTTTTTTCAAAGTAAACAGAGTTCGAAACCATGCAAACAAATTCGAACCTACTTGTAAGATACTTAATCCCATCGCTAGTATCTATGCCATCGAAAATTCCTCACCGGTATTATAACGGTTTCGATCCCTGCTTGCGAGAGCAGGACGAATCTCTCTCTCTCTCTCTCTCTCTCTCATTCCGAATTTAGACGCGACGCTCGTGCACAGAGCGCGGAGAATATCGATCAGGCGAGTATTATCGAACCAGCCGTCGAGGTTCTACCGAGTGTACCCGAAATGCGAACACGCTTGCTACAAGGCTGAAACATCTGGTATTTCGAACCACCTCTATTAGGAACGCCGGCTCGGCAATTGAACGCGAGCGAATGAGAAACGCGTGAGCTGATGCGCTAGAGATGGATGTTTGAACTTTAGAAAGAGAGATCCTCTCCTCGGACTGCTAACGCCGAATACACACGCGGTCTCAATTAGGGCCAGAGCTTTTGGCTCTCGAAAACAGGTAAACCGGTTGACCGGTTTCGAATCTGCGACGTTAACTTATCTCTCGTTCAGTATATATCAGAAAAACCGTAGTCGTATATTTCGCAAGTTTCAATTTTATTGAAAACGAAATTCTTCACGAAATATATATATTTTTTTCTCAAATTATACAATAAATTTGTAAAAATATAGAAATTCTTACGATAACAGATTAAGAAGTATGTGATGTTGTGGAAATAATTATAAATTCCGAATTTGGAAAGTTGCACTAATATGAGAAAAAAATGAACGTTATAAGATGGAGAGACTACAACTATATCGTGTACCAGAAATTCACACGTATAGATAATAATTTCTCGCGTAAAAAAAATATATATAATTTGAAATATAAAATTCACTCTCGTTCAGATTGCGAAATAAAATGTCAAAGTAAAATCGATGTCACTTTGACTGACCCCGTAACGTTTTCCCTAATGAGCTACATCCTTCTACTCTGAAAAACTTTACCCTATATAGTCGCCGGGTAAAACTTCACTAAACGCAGCGGCGAAAGAGCCGCAAACGCGGTGCATCGACGCGACGACGGACGACCTAAGCAAAGTTAGGTTTCAGCGCGCAACACAAAGGGAAGAAGGGACACAACGGCGAGGGGGCGAAGAAGAAGAAGAGAACGAGAAGAGAAAAGGGGGGAGGGGAGAGAGAAAGAGAAAGAAACAGGAGAATCCGAGAGAGAGTGCAGGAGGGGGCGGACGGAGGGGGAAGGGGGGGAAGGGCACCATTCGAGGGAGGGCTGTTGAACTTTCAGGGTCACTCCCGTGGGCCCGTCGCGCGCAGAAGAGAGAAAGCGAGAGGAAGGTGCAGGAAGCGCGAGAGGTGGGAGGAGGGGGGGGCAAGAAAGGGCCCGGAGGTAGAAGAGGGGGGGGGGCAGACTGGGACTCCCTCGACACGAAAATTCACTCCTAAATCTAAGTCTAAGTCTAAGAACGCGCGTGCGCGATTCGGAGCGTGCAACGGACCCCGATCGACCAATTCGTCTCTGCCCCCCCCTCCCTCGGGGCCTTAAGACCCCGGCAAAAGACCGATAGACGTGAATAGCGTCGGCGTCCTCCTTACGGATGCGTGGAGGGCCCACCGGGGCCCTCACGAAAGCCCCGGCGCAGAGAACCAGTTTTCGGGGGGCCCCGGCAAGGGCCCCGATTCTGCCCCCCTCCCCCCCCGGGGGGGCCCCGCGAGGGCTACGCGAGCACGATGAGCGACAGCGAAATAGACAGGGTCGCTCGCGCGCGCGCGCGAAAGCGCCGAGATTCACTTTCGGCCGTTCCACTTTTCTAGATCCGCCGCGAATCGCGCGCGCACGTCACGCGAATGCGAGAGGAAACGTCTAAATATAAAGAAAATAAGACGTGCATGAAGAAACGAATATGTCAGGAATAAAATATTTCTGAAATTAATAAATAATAAATTAATTATATGGAAAAATATCGAAACTCTCCACTGATGGTTTTTTCGAAGTCGCGCACTTTTATCGTTTACGTTTAATGTTTTCTATATGTTTCTTTTTCGTTTGTCAGGTTGTCCTTTAGGGATGGGATCAAGTTCAATACGTACTTAAAAATTAGAATCGAATCCAATAATCAAATTTCATTTTCTAGGATTCGAATAATATTCATAAGAAATAATATTTCGTATATTGTACTTGCGAAGTAATCGAATCTAGAACAGTTATATTTGAATTTTAGATTGAGTATCTGTAAGGTTCGAAATAGTCCTTAGAAGTACTTTTTTTTTTCGAAGTAATCATAGAAAGTTGGAAACCGTGCAAACAAATTCGAACCTATTTGTAAGATACTTAATCTCATCGCTTATCGTAGGCTCACATGATGCCTACTTAAATCTTGTAAAAAATTCCCTGATCTTTCAGGTATTTTCGTTTTCAGATAAAATACAAAAATTTGTAGATAAAGCTTTTTAAAATAAGTTTCTTCATTGTATGCGCCTTCTAATGTTTTCTATTCATACAATTACAAAGAAAATTATATACCAAGCAGTTTTTCTAGCATTTAATATTGATTAATTAATCGTCAAATTAATTTGGACAATAATAAAGTGCAATATGTCACTACATCTAAATGCTAAAAATACATGTAAAAATATAAAAAAAAATAAAAATTTTAAACCAAAAAATAATTTATTATAAACGTCTTGAGGAGTACTAATTTATTTCAATATTATTAAAAAATTGAACAATTTTCTATGAAACTTACATAAGACCTTGATATTTAAAAAGAGATCGTTAATAAAATTATGAAAGATACAGATTTTTGAAAAAATTCCCCGAATCTCAATAAAATTCCATAAGAATTTCCGGATTTTTTAAGGTAAAATAAAAAAATCCCTGACAAAATCCCCGGTTTTCCCGATTTTCCCAGGGAGCAGACACCCTGAGTTCAAGAAGTTATACTTTAAGTTCTTGCGAATCTCCTCGCGAGAGACGAAGGTATTTCACGGTGCTCATCCGAGGAGCAGCCACACGCGATCGGACAGAGAATGGCGGGACGCAGGAAGTTAACTGTAAGTCTGTGACTAAGTGCGAGGAGGATTCCACGTACGTGCCGGAAACGTGCGCGAAAGCGCGCGTACATCAACGGGAAAAATCGATAAGAGCGAGAGAATCGAGATAATATCGAAGCGAATAACACCGAGCAAGGCCCGTTTTTATTCGTGAGAGAGCTCGAAAGATTATGCCGCTTAGCGGTAAACTACGCGGCCTGCTAAGTTCACGGTAAATACAGGATGAACCCGTACCTTCAAATTTCCTCTTTTTACCCGGCACAATCCAGATCCTCTTCTGCTGGCAAAGAAAAAAAAAAAAAGCGATAAGCCCCTTTATAACATGAATCACGTACGAAAATTTAGAAATTAAATCAATTGTAAACTCTATTTCTACGGAGAAATATTTTCTCTGATTCACAAAAGTGTATATTACAAACATTGCAATATTTATTCATTCATTCGCATATAATATAAATTTGCAGTAGATTAAATTAAAATAATTAAAATTAAAATTAATTAAATTCAAATTAAACTAAACAAATTTAATTCCTGATATATTATCTATATACTATGTAATTATGTAATTAATTTATTACGATAATTATTATATAAGATTTATTATTATATATAAAGATATTATGTAATTAATTTAATCAGCAAATAGAGTAGAAAAATTCTCACTTTCCAACATTAAATCGCGCGACCAACTCGATCTCGATATGCAAATACTTTTGGGAGCTAAAGCGCGGTTGACGGTGCATAATAATAAAATTTCTTCTTACTTTTTTTTTATTAAAACATTTTTTAAAAAGTTTAATTATTGGTGATTATCATTGCATCGTTATAGGATCGATATCTCTCCCCTCCCCTTCATTATAGTACAAACATTTTTCGGCTTTATCTAAAATAAATTCTATTATCTTCTAAGATATGAAACTCGGACTGTTTCATAAATATTGATATTATAATAATATTAATTTTTCATACAGATATTGACACCTTCTGCCGCAGTTTATGATAATTATATTTTATTTCTCTCTCTTTCTGACATAATTATTTATTATCAGCGCCGGTAAGGCGATATTTTGTCAACAATAGCCTGCACACAACACTCTTATACAATTGTAATATAACTGTCATACAAAACTGTGCGCGATCCTATACAAGAACCGTGATCAAGTTAATAAATATAATGACGCCAACTCTCTTCCACGAAACTTTACACAATCACGAGGGAGAGAATCTTTATCTGCGTCTCGGAGCAGGCGACATCGTTGTCGTCGTGCGATAAGAAACTCGAGCGAACGAAAAACCCCGGTCGAAGGAGCGTACGAGCTGCGTACGTACGTACGTACGTACGTATACACAAGAGAGGGCCGCTCACTGGTATAAGGCATAAGGGGTCAACGACCGGATCTCTCCTCTCTAGTACCTGTATCATCCTCGGTTCTCTTCCTCGGGCGAACGCGCGCGCGAGCGCATCCTCGCGTCTTCCTCCTTCTACTCACTCTCTCTCTCTCTCTCTCTCTCTCTCTCCGTCTCTCCTTCTCCCTCTCTCCTTCTCGCGAAACTAGTCTTACGCGTGAATTACTCCCGCGGGAGATTCTGCTCGAGTACGCGCATGTGTCTCCGAGACGCTTCCTCGCAGCATCATTTTTTAATTTCGCCTCCGCTGATTTTCGAAACTTTGTGCGATAAGTGGTGAATTTTTCGCCAAGAAGGGATCTGTATACCTACTTGAAATTTTAATCGCCCGCGCGAATTTATTTATAGTAATTTATTGACGGTTTTTATATCCTGAGCTAAAAATTTATGAGAGAATGAGAAATTAAATAAAGAATGAGATTGCAGAGTTCGAAGGAAAAATTGTAACTCCCTTCAAAATTGTAAGAGACACAAAATAAATATTTATCGACATTAATAACAGTTCAACAAGAAAATTTTTTTTTTTTTAACGCTGAATACGATTCGAAATTGCTCCATTGTGTTCACAATTTTGAAAAATTTGCGATTAAAATTCGAGAAAACTTTAAAATGGTCTATTTTTACACCCTTAATCACAAATTTTCCAAAATCGATAATTTGGAAACCGGAATTATATTTAAAAAAAACTGTGGAAATGATTATATTCTTTTTCTTGTTTTTTTTTCTGTTAAACTCTCTGTGTAATTTATTATTTTTTATTCAATATACTTTTTTTATTGTATTAAATTGTGCGAAATATGAATTAAATATGAGTGCGTTAAAAAAATTGTTAGACAAAACCTAATGTTTCTCATGGATTTTAAGAGGCTCTTGACGAAGGAAAAGAATTGCGCGAGGCAAAGAGAGAGAGAGAGAGAGAGAGAGAGAGAGAGAGAGTGCGAATACAAGTGTCGTAATTTCGTATTTTTCCCGTTAAATCGCGCGAACGTTAACGCAACTCGAAAAATTCGGGGAGGGGACGAGAGAAACGATATAAATGCCAATCGATACACGCTTCGAAAGTCACCGGAGAGGTTAAATCGCCCTGTCGTTTCCCGCGATTAGCGTGTGTGCGCTCTTAACTCACCGGAGATATTAATTCGCGCGTGTCAGCTGATCGCTCTCTCTCGCGCGCGCTCGACCGATCGCGTGTAACATAACATATATAACGCAACAATCCGGTACAATCGGTGATTAATAACTCGTCGTTACTTGGCCAACGAGAAATGCAAATACAAAACGAACGTACCGTTCGCCGCTCATTTTTACCTTCGTGAACCGCGAAAGCGAAGAATAATCGTGATTGAATTAACGATTTAGAAACGAATATCTGTCAGGGATATTATTTTTCTTCTAGGCAATCGCAATAAGAATAACGCCATGTCTGAATAATCTTTGAATGGAATTTTTACTCTCTTCGTTGTGTTATTTTTATCGTGACAAATATGAATATCTAATGTAACAACTAGTATCATTTTCACAGATTCAATTTTACAGCCTATCTTCTCCTTCCCTCTCTTGAAACAACCGAGTAATTAAAAGTTTAATGTTTATTTATTTGAAGATAGCCATACGTGATAAATAGGATATAAAATAAATTGATAACACAAAATTGACACAGTAGCGAGAGAATTTGTGTAAACGGAAAGAGCTATTGTCACCCAAATTAAATTATCACACAATAAAGTGACAATATAAAAATTCGTTTCCGTTAAAAATTCAATTTGTTCAAACAGCTATATTTTAGATAACGCATATTATAAATTTAATCATTATATATATATATATCATTCCTATCTCCAATTAATTTTATACCGTTTTTTACCTATTAATAATTTTTATACAAGATAAAAATTCAGAAAAAAAATCTCTACTACTACGTGCTAAATTTGAGTAAACTTCTTAGTTACGATCGACATTTGACAACCTTATTTGGAAACGCGCGACTCTCCGTCGCGGCTCTAAGGCTCTCTATTCGAGGCTCTCGCCCATTGACAATTTTAATCTTTCTTTTTTTTTCTCTCTCTCTCTCTCTTTCCTCTCGTACGATTTCTCTCGCACACGCGTGTATACGTCATCGATCTCGGTCGCTCTCCGCCATGCCGAGCTTTGACCGAGAAACAGCCGGGGGCCAGTGATCTTCAACTCGTTCAACAACACTCTGCGAGGTGGCATTGCCTGAATGCCATGGTCAGCGACCGTGAGAGATCGAGAATTTAAATTCTGCGCCGACTCCCACCGTTCTACCCCCCTCTATCCACCCCCTCTTCCGCGGATCCTGCAGTTGCAAGCATAATCTTTATACTCGCGTGTGTGCAAAAAGAAAGAAAAAAAAAAAGAATTTGAACCGACGAGATCGGAAGCCGCGCGAGATAAATTTCTGACGAAACTACGGTCTATAATATATACGGTTGGAAAGATGGTTTTATTTTTATCTCCTCGAAACATAAACACGCTGTCTAATTATTTGACTTTTAATTATTTCGAAATTTCGATCAATTGTTCTTCGTAATTAACTCAAATGGCAAACTAAGCAATTTATGTAATTAAAATAATCTTGAATTTATACTCGTGTCGCCAGTGAAATAAAAAATTAAGGGGGTTTATTTTAAAAAACGACCCAACTGGCAAAAAATAGTCTTTATTATAATGATGTCATAGACGACGTTTCGACCTTTGGTTTAGGTCCTTTTCAAGTCTTAGATGAAATATTCATATAATAAAAATTAGTGAAAACTCAGCATCGAAATAAGAGATGTCAAACAACGTTATGTAATTTATGTAATTAAATTAATTTTAGAGGCGATACAAAAATACCTCAGATAAAAAGATAGAGATATATTAAAAATGTCTCGTTAAATATACAACAATATATTCCAACTTTAAGAGTAATCTTGAGAGAAATTTCGGTACCTCCATCTGAATTACTTATGACTTATTTTACCCTCTTTTATTATTAACTCCCCCATCAGCTCGTGGTATAAGTTAAAAATTGAAAGAACAATAAGTGGTCGGTCGCGAAAGATTCGACCCAGTTTCTCATCATACGTCAACCAACTCGGACAGTTATGGCGCGTCAATAGTCTTCGACCTTTCGCGTATTATTATATATCGATAGTTCGCAGTATTTACGCGAACTTGTTGCATTTCATCCGAGCCGTGATAATTAACGACTCTATTAAATATCACTTCGATTTCCGCCTCCGAGCGGCCCTTTCGAAAAGGCCACGCGTGCTAATAATTTACTTTGATCTCAACGAGACATTTCAAAAAGATCTCTCTTGCATCCAAGATATTTTTATCGTTCGATTAACTCTTTTTCAATTCTAGCTGTTAATATAAATTGTGCTTAAAAAAAAAAAAAAAATCCGTTAAAGAAAATAGAGTCTCAAGGGACAGTCTTCATTCGCGACTCGCTCGAATTATCGCGAAAAAAAAGTAAGGGTGAAAAGTTGAAAAGGTTTTACGGGTCTAATGCACACCAAATGCCAAGGTTTACAGTCGCGTTTAGATCCGCGGGCGCTTTGGCGCTTCGGCTTTTATTCGCTATTTAGAGCAAGGCCTCATCAAGGCCACGGGAGAGCATAATGGCCGGAAGTACCGCTTCCACGCGAAAACGTCATGTGCATTGCAGTCGCCTCCTTCGCGACGCGATCGCGATTACGAGCTCGCATGATCCGAGGACACTCTCCTTGCTCGCCACACACCCCAGCAATTTCTTATGCGACACGAAAGTAAACTAGTATTTTTAGTATTTTTCTAGTATTTTTGTGTAATTTTCTAGTATTTTTTAAGTATTTTTCTAGTATTTTTTAATATTTTTCTAGTATTTTTCTAGTATTTTTTAGTATTTTTCTAGTATTAAACAATGACTCGTTATCGAAATATGTAAGCATAAGTATAGTTAATATTTATAATTTATTAAAATAAAATTTATCCATAAAAAAATTTAATTTAATTTAATTAATTTAAATAGAGAAATTCATACAACTCGACCAATACTAGCAAATAACTTAAACGGGCGAAGTTGGAAAAATATTTTTGACTAGCGATAAAAAATTACCAATTAGTTAATTTAATTAATTTAATTTATCTAAAATTTAACGTCTCGAATATTTAAAATTTCAAAATTTCCGGAAATCTGCAATAAAGTTTACGGTACAATCTGATAATAAATAAATTATAATCCACGTACTCGGACTTCGACGAACAAAAAATTTGCCAAGTAAATAACAAAAGCCGATGACACACCTATAAAAGGATCTAAACTTTTGGATTCGTCGAGAGTAATTTTTATAACAAATAAATTTTTCGCTCGTCGAAAGCTCGTTTACACGACTCCGTGCTGGCGTGGGTCATAAAACGCATTGAAATATCACGCCTAAAAGTACCTATCTCGAATTTATCGAATTTCTCATCGATGTGTCATTTAAAAAGAGTATCACTTTCGTTTTCGGGCATAACACATACATCTCTCTCTCTCTCTCTCTCCGCGTCGTAAAAAATCTCCAAACGACGACGAGCGCGACCGGAGGTATAGGATAATCGGGATATACATTTCGGTGCCCTCGGCCCTCGCCGACGAGCGAACGCGAGCCCTTCCGAGGCGTTGCGCCCTGCGCGCATGCCGCTTGCACGGCAAAAGGGTCAAAGGACGAGCGCGAGCCGAGGGCGGTACACGAAAGCGTCGTCCCCGAGGCATCGATCGGAGGACTGGCCAAAAATTCGCGCGCGCGACCCCGCTCCGATTCGAAAGGGGGGGAGAGAGAGAGAGAGAGAGAGAGAGAGAGAGAGAGAGAGAAAGAGAGAGAGAGATAGAGAGAAATGAAGAGAGCGCACGGCGATAATAAACAGGAGAAGAGCGCGAGCGTCACGAAAAAAACTCGCGTGACGCGACGCAACGCGACGCGACGCGACGCGCCGCCAACTTCATGCTGCAACACTCACCATTTAAATCTCCCAACGGCGGCGGCGGCGGCGGCGATGACGATTTAAATCTCGACTGGCGCGTCGTCGAGTATATTATTTGGGGTCGCCTCTCTCCTCCTTCTTCCGCGCCGATAACGCCTTCGATAAAAACTGTATACACAAACTTCTCCTCTCGTCCTGATCCTCGCTTCTGTTCCTCTGCACTCTCTTCCTTCTCCCCCGACGCGACGTGTCCCCCCGTGTTTTGAGATTATAAACGATTTTTTTCACGCGACGATGCACTCTCTCGTCGGGCCGTTCTGTTTGCGGCCGTTTGCTCGAGCGCGCGCTTCCGGCAGTGAGCGTGTGTATTTATTACGTAGCGTTATAATACGGAGAGAACACATATGTAGAGAAAGAACACGCGAGAACGGAGAAAGAGAGAGAGAGAGAGACACACACACCGCGAACGAGCACTCGCGGACGAGCGGGCGCGCTCGTCGAACGTCCTCGTCTCGCGGCGTGAAGTTGCACTCCGGTGAAGTTGTTCTCGCGGATTTATATTTATCACGATTTATCGCGAGCGAGCGCGTTCTCGCACCTCTCGGCAGTGTTGGTATTTTACTACTATTACACTAGTGGCAGTGATGATGATGAGATGCGTCGTCGTCGTCGTCGCGAATGGTCGGAGGGAAACATGGGGGAGAGCGAGAGAAAAAGAGAGAGAGAGAGAGCGAGCGGTTAACGCACGCGGAGCGCGAGGAGACACCTCCACACGTCGAAGGCTCTCGTGCGACTGGCGGCTGACGTGCGCGTAGCGCGTAGGGCGACTCGGGAGAGATTAGGAGGCGCGCGCGTCACCCTCCCCCCCCCCCCCGCCACCCCCCTCCCCCGCGCGCCGCTCGCGCGCGGGAGGGGGAACGCGACGAGGAAGCGCGCATGCGTAACGGCCCTGTTTTAGAGCAGCGCTCCGCGACACTCGTCGCCGAGCCACCGCCCGACGCGCGTTCACCCTCTTCGCGATGCGACGCGACGCGACGCGATGCGTCGTCGAGCTGCTTGGAGGCTGCGTGTTGCTCCTCCGAGCTCTCGCCGATACGCAAATTTCATAAATTCGTATTCATCCTATAAGTATTGATAGTGTTCGTAAGAGAACGTTATTGGTAATACAGAGAATAAAATTGATAATTTTTTTTTTTGGTATATTTCTCGCATTGTATCCTACGAGACTTTAGAATTATATTGTATATAGTGTTCGATGAAAGGAAATCAAAATATACAGGGTGTCCTGATGGTACAATCAAGAATATGATTTCGCGCGAGAAAACAAGTCGAAAATATTTAAGAATTTTACACATACAAATTTTATATATAATCACAGTCTTTAAATTATCTATTATTTTAATTATAAAGGCACTTCGTGATATTCGCGACTCACGAATTCCTTTTGTTCTTTACAATCATGCAACAGTTGAACTATATAATTATGTAAACAATGGCATGCTTCTTACATGTTGTAGAAAAATGTGAACGTAAGCAGACCTAACATTTTCCACTGTATGTGTATTCCACATACATATCATTATATTAAAATCATAACACCCTGTATTGTTATTATATACCCGAATATAATAAATTATTTTATTTATAATAAAAATTTCAACTACTAAGTTTTACTATAAATAAAATTTTATTTCTAATAAATTTTCTTAAATATAAATATTTTCGAGGAGTAGTTTCTGGGTACGCTTACGTAAAAGCCAAAGGCGTAATTAAGCGCCTTCGATTGTTCTTAAGACGATCGAGTCTCGGAAAAGAGCAAAAAGAGAAACGAAATCATCGGAACCGCAATTGGAGCTGTCGACAAAATTGCACGGACGCACTTTTTTTTTTTTTTTTTTTTTGGACAAGCGCCAAAAATTTCCCATAGACCACGGCGTATATAGAAAGGTGATATCCACGGCTTACTCGGAATTCGGGTCTATCATTACGAGAGCGTAATCGTCTGATTATACGTCTGACACGCACGAATCACGAATTCTTCTTCTTTTCGCGATCGCGCGCACTTGTGTGTGTGTGTGTGTGTGTGTGTGTGTGTGTGTTTGTTATGTGTGTGTGTGTGTGTGTGTGTAAAATTCCACCCCTGCAGCAGAGAAGCGAAAGCGTCGTTGCTCCGGAATTTTGCGTCGGCTCGAGGATTCTCGAGCGGCTCTTTCTTCGGTCCTCCTCGCCCCCTTTTCGCCCCCTTTCCGCCCCCCTCCTCTATCCTCCGTTACCGGAACCTCCGTTACCGAAATACACGCGACGGTAGTTTCCGGTTTCGTTTCTCTTGTTGCGCGGAGAATCGGCGACGAAGGAACGAACGTCGTCTCGTCCCGCAGTGACTCTCAAAAAATGTTTTCTAATAACGATATCAAACGGGGATGAAGCCGAATCGAGTTATTCGGGGGGGAAGAAAGCATCTGACATCGCGCCATTATTATTGCAGTTATATATAATAACTTTTTATATAATTTTTATTTATAATTTTTATCCCATCTTCAAAATATATGTGTCACACACGTAAAATCTGGATAACACACATACACACAAATTGATACGTTAAAATCAAAATCGCGAAAGTAAATTCGACAACGGACGATCAACATAAAGTTAATTATACGACTTGTATAAAAAAAATTATTGTATATTACAAAATCATGTATTTCGTGGAAAATCATAAATTAAGAATCCTAAAGCTTGATTTTCGATAATTTCTTACTGTGTGATAATTTTATAGTTCACACTTTTGATCAAAATCCTCCGATTGTTAAGGGTGGAAATGCATTTCCGCGAACTCGAACTTGTAGGAGAGATCGATTGGCGGGGATACGAGACGATTCATAGCGAGATCGAGATGAATTAATACGGCGGCTGCGTAAAGGATCCGTTATCCGGAGCCGGTTATCGCGTGAGCGACGGAAATGCAATATACCGCGCGGCGAATAACACCGCGAAGGTTAATTATGTAAAAAAGTGCGCGCGCGCAAACAGTGTTACCTAACCTCACCGAACTTGCGTTAATCCTGTAGTCTATAAATACTACGAACTTTATACGCGCAAGCGTTTACGTTTACGCCGAGCGAAACAAAAAAAAAATACACCTGTCTCGCGTGAGGCTTGAACGAGCCGATCAACATAACAGAGGACGGCGTTACATGTTGCATCACGAAATGCATCGCGGGGAAAATTAATAGACGTTGTATATATATAGTAATGCATTTGTTACACGCGACCTGCCGTAACGGAAATTAATTCTATTCGCGAAATATGAGAAAAATATTTTTAAAAATATTTCTAAATATTCTATTAATATTAATCATATTTCAAAATATTTTTATAAATATTTATAAATATTTTCATAAAAATATTCTGTATTTAAAGAGAAATATTTTTTACAGAGAGGATCTTATATTTTCTCTGAAGAAAGAGAGCGCATATTATATAACAAGAATTATTCTTCTATGCGGCATTTTTTTTTTTTTTTTCCTTTATTAAAGACGTGACGTTTCATAAAATGTGTACTTGCATCAAGAACGCTCCCCTGTTTAAGTTAAAAAAAAATTGCGATGACATAGCGAAATGTTATTGTATCTGTCAGATAAATATGTTTGGAACACAAGTGCAAATCCTCTCGCATGAGAATGATGTTTCTCGCGCAGAAAGGAATTAAATCTCTCGAGGATTTAAAAGCATATCGCGCTTGGAAACACACGCGTTCGCGTTTCGAGAAAGAAAAGATGGAAATTCCGCGGGCCGAGGGCTTCGTTACCAAAATACACACAGTGCGCCGGTTGCAATCTCTCTCTCTCTCTCTCTCTCTCTCTCTCTCTCTCTCTCTCTCTCTCTCTCGTTTCCCTCGTTCTTTTCTTTTTTCTCTCTTTAGCCGTCGGCGGCTTCTCGCGACGGAATTAAATTATTTTTAACTAACGCCGCCACCGCCGTTTAATTACGTACGCCAAGAATCATACAAGGGAGGGTCTTCTTACCGAGTTAATTTCGCCAATGTGATAAAAAATGTATCGAAATTTGCGAAAACTAAAACGGCAAGCACGATTGAAAAACTCATTTCCATGCAAATCGTGCAAAATATATATTTAACAAAAAAGCAAAGCTATTAAAAGCTTTTTTGCATCTTTTATCGTTGCATTTTTAATTACTAACTGTATTACATTTTATATTATATTATTATTTATATACCTCGTATTAAAAATTTTTTAAATATGTAGTTTCACATCTTATATAATATGCATATTTACGTTTTATAATTCTCCCTTATTGAATTATTATTACATTTTTTATTATTAAATTTTTAATTATTAGTTTTATTAAAATTTACTATATTATTATTTATATGTAATATTAAATATATATATTTTATATATCATATATAAATATATTTCAATTAATGTATAATAAATTATAAATAATTTTAAATTTTAATATATTTATAAAATTATATTCATATAGAAAATTATTATTAAAAAAATATAAAAAGCTGTAATTTTAAAAGGCTGTATCTCTAAAGAGGTGTGTAAAACTATATTTTCAGAGTACATTTTTTTAAAGCAAAGATATTCTCTCTCCATCTGAACATTTTGCCAAAAATAATCAAGTTTCCGATCTCTCAATGTTTGTAAGCCAGTGACGCAATCGTTGACGGAAGTTGAAGTAACATTTGATAAATGTTCAAGATATCGACGATGAAAGTCTTGCCCTTGAAACGTCGCCAATACGAGAATGCACTCGCTAACTCACTTTTACGCGAGGAAACGCTGTTACTTTCAGCCAAATCGATCCAAGTCGATCGCGTCACGTGGAAGCAAAACGTTGTCCAACATGGTGTGAGATTTCGCTGTTAAATCTATTATCGATAATTTCAAAAATTGCGTGTCAACTAAAACTTTAAACGCGAAAAATAAAACGTAACCTCGCGTAACTTAAATTACACATCTCGAACTTGGAAGTAAATGTGTACACGTGAAGCGAATAAACAGAGCAGATGTAAATTAAAAAAAAAAAAAAAAAAAAAAACGATGACAGTCGTGCTCGAGAAACTCGCTTGACCTTAGATAAGTAGCGCTATTTTTAGTTCGTTTCTCAGGAATGAGTAAGTAATACCTATACATTATACAGTTGCTTTTAATGTTTTGCGTTTTAATTATATTTTCTTTCTTGCAGAGAGAGATTCTGAGAGAAAAATTATCTATATATAAAACTGATTCGCAAAAATTTCTATCTTACACAAACTCCATCTCCCTCAAACTCACGTGCAGACGACGCGAGTAAAGTTTACCTCGTCGTTCTCAATCCAGCGTTAAATATCGCCTTAAAATTCCGCATTTAAAGGGAAAAAAAAAAAAAAAAAAGAGAGAGGTTATGTCAAGTCGTGCCACGTGACCGCGCGCAAACTCGCCTTTAAAGAGCAAATCGGATTACGTTACTACGTTAAGTTTATGTCGATAACCTAAAAAGAGTTAAGTGTCGAGCACAAACTTGGCCTAGTGGGCTCCCACTGATCTTATCATGATGTCCGAGCCACGTGGTCGCGGCGACGGCACGCACTTCGTTTTGCAAGGTGCAGTAGTCTCGTGCCAGCGACGTATGTACTTTCACGTCATCCGTTAGAAATGATCGCGTGTAACGTGTAAATCGCGCAGCGGGGCTTCGCGCTCCCGATAGGAAACAACAACACGATTCTAGCTATATGTTTGCGTTCCAATAATAAATTCAAGAAATCATAATTAATTAAAGAGTAGATCTACTTCACCCTCCTGTACTTCTACGTTAATCGCGGCCATTAAATCACTATTAACGCCATGACGAAAACAAATGTTATTCTCGGAATTAATATAATAAGAGATTATTCATCATTCCAACAATAGATTTGTGATCATTAATTTGATATTATATAAATTTATTTTCTCTTCTATCGTATATAATCATTTGCTGCAACCTCTATTTTTGGGATAAATTAATTTCATATAAGAGTAATCTTCCATTTAATATCTTATACTACTGTAGTATCAATGTAGGATATTCAAAAAATTAATTTAATTAAAACAATTGTATTAACTCAATTTTTTTTATTTTATTTTCTTATATTATAATAAAATAAAATAAATAATAATAATAAAATAAAATAAGTAATAAATAATAATAAAATAAAATAAATTATAACTTTTTTATTTTATTATTTTATTTCTTTTTACGGGATTAATATTTAATTATTTATGGAAAATCTTTCGTGTGAGTCTGTTTATCATATCCAGTTCCTCGTAAAACTCGTTTTTATTCGCGCGTTCGCGGGCCAAATTTTTTTTTTTTTTTTTTATTTACACGAATCGAAGAAAGACCAGTTCATCGTTAGAAGTCAGTGACTTCCACGCATAACGCTGGCGTCGCGCCGACTAATTTTAACTTCGTCAGTTAAATGCAGAAAAACAGACGAGGTGCACCGAAATAAAAGCAGATCGATCGAACGCCATTCGCGAACTGCAAACTAAGTTATCGCGGCGAATATTGGAACGTGAGAAATTCCTCGTGTGAGATTCTCTAGCGAAGTTTCCGATTTCTCTAACATCCGGCAAATATATCGATCCGGCATCGCCGGACGACGACATTATTAAATTATATATTATAATTTAATAATAATTAATATTTTTATTCTAATTAATAATATTCAATAATTAATATTCAATAATAATATGCATTTAGAATTATATGTCATATATGTAATTATTATTCTAAATATTTATTTATATTGTATTAAATTATATTACAGGGTGTCTACTCAAATCTTGTAAAAAAATTCCCTGAGAATTCCCTGATCTTCTAGGTATTTTTGTTTAAAAATCCGAAAATTTTTAAATGCAGCTTTTTAAAATAAGTTTCTTTATTGTATGCGCTTTCTAATGTTTTCTATTTATACGATTACAAAGAAAGTTATCAAAAATGCAGTTTTTCTAGCATTTAATATTGATTTATTAATCGTAAAATTGGGACAATAACAAAGTGCAATATATCAATATATCTAAACGCTAAAGATACATGGGAAAATATCAAATAAAAATATAAAACAAAAAATAATTTATTATAAACGTCTTAAGGAGTACTAATTTATTTAAATATTATTAAAAAATTGAACAATTTTCTATGAAACTTCCATAAGACCTTGACACTAAAAAGACATCGTCAATAAAATTATCAAAGGCACACTTTTTGAAAAAATTCGCTGAGTCTATAAAATTCCATGAGAATTCCCGGATTTTTCAAGGTAAAAAAAAAATCCCTGACAATCCCAGGTTTTCCCGGTTTTTCCAGGGAGTATACACCCTGTATTATAAATTAACAAAGATTTATCAAACTTAACAAAGTTGTCCCAATAAAAAAATGATGCAAGAATCTTTGATCATGATCAATATAAAAATTCTCACGATTAATGAGAGTTAACGTGTCAATAATTTTTTTTTCAAAAATACATCAGATTTTCATTGCAAGTTGCATAATGTTGTCCTCGCTATATACTTTAATGAATGCTAATTACGGCAACCTTAACATGCTAAAAATTTTTGAAAATTCTGCAAAATGCAAATCTTCGATAATCTCTACGAGGAGAGAAAATTGATTATAAAGTGATCTCACACCTTACGATTGCCTTCGCGATTCGCGTAATGCAGAGAGGAAGAGGAGAAGGAGAAGAGAGGGAGAACACAGAGGGGGGGGGGGAGGGGGGCTCCTTCCTTCCACGGGAAGGAAGGCAGCAGCGAAACATTACAAACAGCGACGGAGAGGAACTCGTCGTCGTCGTGGACTCTCCGTATCTCTGTCCCTCTCTCTCTCTCTCTCTCTCTCTCTCTCTTCCTCGATGTATGGTCGTCGTGGTGTATTGAACTCTGTCCGCGGGGTCGTTCACCTTCGCGTCGTCCCCCGCCGCCCGGCTTCGAACCGTGACGTCACGTGACTCGCCGCTGTCTCCGGCGCGCGCGAGATACGAAGGAAGCCGAGGAAGCGAGCGAGCGAGCGAGCGAGCGAACGCGAGGAGGCGCGCAATGACGTGGTGCGCGATGATTCGCGCACGCTCGGCTCGCACTCCGTTGACGTCACGATTCGCGGACGCGGACGAGAGAGTCCGGAGGCAGCGATGCTGCCGCCGACGCCGTCTCGTCGTCCGACGTCACGGGTTACAATGTCGACAAACCCGCGCGCGTTTGCCTTTTTTTTTTTTTTTTTTTTTTTACGTTACATCGCATATACATATAAATAACAAATTAAAGTTCGTACAACCGACATATCGATCGACAGAGGGTTGTTGCGGAAAATTAAGAAAGGGTTTTTTTCCTAGACTTTTTTCGGCGATCGATCGCCGATCGTGAACCTGCCGTTGAAGGCGTCACGCGACGACAGAGACGGCACTATAAATAATGTTCGGGGATTATTTTTAGATGGACGTGTGTCCCGAAGAGAATCGCGGAGAGGAAGAGAGAGAGAGAGAGGAGCGAAATCCGCTACGAACGCGAACCGGGTTCTCTGCGGTCGGAGGGTTACGTTTGGCGGGTTTGGTTAACTGTGTCCGGTCGGATAGCTGATCGCTCGCTCGCTCGCTCGTTCGTTCGCCAACCGAGCCGCCGTCAGAGTTTGTTGACTCTCGGTTTCAGCACGCTGCCTGACCATGACCTCGCCGAACGACGCACGAAGTGACTCGCCGTCGTCCTCGTCGTCGTCGTCGTCGTCGTCGTCGTCGTCGTTCACCGAATATATATCGACAGTCAAACTCGCAGCCAAATCGAAATCCTAGGAAATCTCGGAAGAGAAAAAATATATTTTCGATCATAGATCGAGTTCGATGTGCACTTGAAAATCCGAGTCCAGGGTGTCTACTCAAATCTTTTGTAAAAAAATTCCCTGATCTTCCAAGGTATTTTCGTTTAAAAGTCCGGGTAAAATGAGAAAGTTTGTAGATGCAGCTTTTTAAAATAAGTTTGAGTTTCTTTATTGCATGCGCTTTCTGAATGCTTTCTGTTCGTACGATTATAAAGAAAGTTACCAAGAATGCAGTTTTTCTTAGCATTTTAATATTGATTTATTAATCGTCAAATTACTTTGGACAATAATAAAGTGCAATATAACACTATATCTAAACGCTAAAGATATATGCAAAAATATAAAATAAAAAAACAAAAAATAATTATAAATGTCTTACGAAGTACTAATTTATTTAAATATTATTAAAACAAATTCGAAATTTGCACATTGCTTCCTCACCATTTTAATTCGCTCACAAAGTTCC
This sequence comes from Lasius platythorax, assembly GCA_963971435.1. NCBI lineage: Eukaryota > Metazoa > Arthropoda > Insecta > Hymenoptera > Formicidae > Lasius > Lasius platythorax. The sequence goes on from OZ020549.1 coordinate 5,871,568, forward strand.
TCCTTAGAGGAAGCTAGTTTTTAAATTAAATTAAAATTATTAGTATATAATAGATTGTTGGCTTCCTCATTGAGGAAGCTTTATGAGCGAATTAAAATGATGAGGAAGCAATGTGCAAATTTCTAATTTGCACAATTTTTATTTTTATATAACCATCACAAAAAATTTAGAAATTATATTATGAAATTCTATTCATACAAAAATATTTAGCCCGATATCTTAAAATTTTAGGAAGTTAGAGCGTACACAGACATCTCTCAAAAAATTCAAAATTTTATAAAATACGAACCCCTTAACCGATTCAAACCAAATTCAATACCAACCATCCTTTAATGATACTCTATTCATGTAAAAAAATTTAGATCGATATCTCAAAATTTGCGGAAGTTAGAGCAACCACGCTCTTTTTTGGAAAATTCGAAATTTTATAAAAAATAAACCCCTTCACCGATTCTAGCCAAATTCAATACCAATCAACCCTTAATGATACTCTATTCACGTAAAAAATTTTAGCTCGATATCTCAAAATTTACGGAAGTTAGAGCGACCACGTCCTTTTGGTGCACATACACACATACACACATACACACATACATACGGACATTTTTTAAAAATGTGATTTTTCGACGTTTTAGAACATTCTGAACACATTGGTATGAAAAAATGAAAAAAAAATTTTTTCACGAAAACTAAGCTTCCTCTATGAGGAAGCAAAATTGAACAATTTTCTATGAAACTTACATAAAACCTTGATACTAAAAAAAGATCGTGTCAATAAAATTATCAGACACAATTTTTGAAAAAATTCCCCGAGTCTCAATAAAATTCCATGAGAATTCCCGGATTTTTCAAGGTAAAAAAAAAATCCCTAATTTTTCCAGGAAGTAGACACCCTGTATTCCGAAAACCCTACGTCGAGATCATACTCTCATCAACATTGGGGCTACTGAATAAAGTCTTGGCGGAATTTCGTGCGTCGCGACGACGATCAATCGTCGTCGTCGTCGTCGTCGTCGTCGTCGGGCTTGCGTGGAAAAAATATCAATCTCAGGAAGCGGATCTGGGCCAGGGAATATCGACCGCGAGATCTGGGTCAGAGCTCGCCGTGCACCTTGCGTTGCACCTCGCGCTCTGCACTCTGCAGGGTGCAACACAACAACCCGTTCCCGGTCGTAACCCGACGACGGTGGTTGCGACAGCACGTGCGAGGGACTTCGTCGAAAGTTCGGCGCGAAAGGTATTCGCGAAAAACGAACACGTGCGACACAAGACAAGTTTCCCGATGCGGATGTTATCCGGAACTTTACGAACGAATTCTATACGCGTGTTAAGTTAGGTTAGGCATGTTGAATGATAAAAAGAGGTCATAAGGTTCGAACATTTCGTTTCCAAATCGCTTTTTGTCCCCCGCGATAGAGCCTTGTAAGAATTTCTGGAGATTCGATTTGAAGACTTTGCTTCTTATTCTTATAAGACCTCGAGGCCTTTATGCAACGCGATGACGACGTAGAGACGTCTTTATCTTCAAAAGTAAACATTGCGTAAAATATATATTTCCCTTTCAATAGAAGAAATATTCTACGAAGAGACATTTCGTCGGGATAACAGAGAACGCTCGAATAATAGAAAAAATTAATAAATACAATACATGAATAAGAATAGAGGTCCGAGTAACAAAGGTTTTTACGTTAAAATTTGTCGCTTGACAAAACTTCAAAGGGTATCATAAATCACATTAGTCTTCGCACGATTCGGTATTTTTCACGGCTTAAAAGATTTTCATTTATTGCATCACTTGACCTTCGTCAAGTACCAATAAATTACATTTAATAGTAAACAAAAATCTACATAAAGAAAAGAAAAAGAGAGCAAGAGGCAAGAGAGAAAAAGAAAGTTTCTATATTACAACTTTTCGCATTGTCCAATATAATATAACAATTTTAAAACAATATATTTTCGAGCAAAAAAAAATGCCGAATCACGTGGTATCGAAGCTTCAACAAAGTTTATGGCATCCGCCAAAAATAATACTCCAATTTATAATACGCTGCGACGTAGAAAATTAAGGGCCAATTGGTCGAGACAAAATTTTCAGATCAAAATTTCGTGACGAAATTTCCGCCGAGGATCGGAGCGAATTATTTTCTATATACACTGTGACGTAAAGTCACCTGACGCGGGAAGGGAAAAGATTTCGAGCAAAAAACACCAACGAGACGTGTAAACGAAATTTGCGGTACCCGGTTAAACGGGTGCTCGACGATACTTGCACTTTTTATCACGGGCGTTTTAAACCCCCCTTCTCCCCCCCCGTAAAGGGTTAACAAGTGGAAATAAAATTTTCGGACGCTCCGGTAGCGTCCGCGATTAACCAGAGACGAAAGAGGGTCGGTTTTCACCCCCGGTAATGAATTTTGCTATTGTGTGACGTATACTAGAGCACTTTTCCTCGGGTCTTTGTCCCCTCACTGCCCCCCCTGCCCCCCCCTCACCTCAACTCAAAGAGATGCGTACATCGCGCGCGCGCGCACACGCACACATAACGAACAAGCGTAAATAAAATTGCGCATGTTGCGCTTTGTATTCATCCGCCCCCTATCAGCCCCCCATCAGCCCCCCATCAGCCGGACGTGGAAGGGTTGAAAGAGAATCGAATGCACATTCGTAGGCGATTGGTCGGCCGGACTTTGTAACGGGATCGTTTGAAATGGTAATTACTTGCTGCCCCCCCCCCGTTCCACCCCCCAACCCCCTCTTTTGTAGATTATTCTCTCCTATTTTCAACAACTATAGGCGGGCGCGAGAAAGTAATGAGCCATTTCTCGACGATTAACATTTTTTTTCTACGCGACAGGGCGAATCGTTTTAGTGTTTCCTTATCGCAAAATTTCGATTAGATCGATTAAATGAATATCTAAGAATACGATATCTCCTTATTCTCACTCTGAAAGAGTTAAGGGACCATTTGAATAAAGAATTAAAAATTTATTTTTTTCGTCTACCATCTCCTTTCAATAATAGTATTACATTGATCATTCTATTATCACATCGCAGGATGAAAAAGAGCAAGATAAAAAAAAGAGCAAATTATTTAAGGAATCTCGCGATGTTGATGTACGTCTTGGAAATTTAAAATAAATTTCAATTTTAAAAAATTAAATAATTAGTAATAAAATAAGTTTATATGTATATATATAATTTGTATAAATTAAGAAATATAAGTAAATAAATTTATTAAATTAAAAATATAAATATAAATCTAAATTAATAAATATAAATACATTTATATTAAATTAAATATAAATCTAAATCATAGCAAAGTGCCTCTCACGCTGCACACATGACGCAACCCTTTGGCCAGAGAGTCGCTTTTGTTACCCCTCTTTTTGACCCCCGGGGGGGCAAAATCGAGACGCAGCATCTCCCTAAAGGTGATTCACACGCCGCGTGTACACGTTCTATTTCCGCATATAACGCGACGCGATATGAAAATATATAAATAATAATCCAAATATAATAAAAACAGAGATATATATATATATATACACATATATCCGCGATATGTCTCTATTTTCACGAAAAGCGCGCACGCGCCGGGCGAACGAATAAATGAAGAACCTTCGACAAGATTTAAGGCTCGATCTTCGCTCGACAAATCCTACACATACTCTGAAATTTTAACTCGACGCGAGTTTTGAGCCCCCGAAAAGTTTCGCGCGGAGTAGATTCCCGACGACGAGATATTCGCGCCGGGTACCTAAAACGGAAAGGGAGAGAATCGCGTCGTGAGAGAGAGAGGGGGGGGGCAGAAGGGAGAGAAGGAAGAGAGACGAAGGGAGAGACTCGGGGGGGGAAAGAGGGGGATTTTAGCCCCAGGCGCATCCGTCGTACCGTTCGGCTTTTCGGCTGCTGGAACGGAACGCAAAACGCGTCCGCCATAGCGAGACGCCGCTTGGTCACGCGCGACGCAGAGAGAGAGAGAGAGATAGATAGATAGATAGAGATAGAGATAGAGAGAGAGAGAGAGAGAGAGAGAGAGAGAGAGAGAGAGAGAGAGAGAGAGAGAGAGAGAGAGAGAGAGAGAGAGAGAGATGCGAACGAACGAATAAACGAACGTATACGATCGATTTTACAGCTAGTACGGCTTCTCTCTCTCTCTCTCTCTTTCTCTCCTGTCTCCTACCTACCTCTATCTATCTACGCGTGCACGTGTTTGGCGACGACCCTGTGCACGATCGCTCTGCTGGTCGACCGCAAAACGCGATTCTTATCCTCCCCGTAAGCGCGGGGATATCCGAGGAATTCTCGCGAGCGGAACGAGAATTTCAAGGCTTCCTCTCCGCGCTCCCGCGAGTTTTTCCCTCGCCTCATTTTCCAAATGTTAGATTACGTCATATAGATACGAAAAAATTTACATGTCAAATACTGTAAAAATTCAGTAACTGAATTTTATATATATATATATATATATTATAAATAATATTTTAATGATGCAAATAGTTATCAAAATACGTTATCAAAATCAACAGCGAATTTTTAGCATTATGTATATAAAATAAAATATATAAATAAAAATATTACTGTTTATAATATTATATATATATAAAATACATCAAAATACTGTAAAATTCAGTAACTGAATACATGTCAGATACATGTCAAAATATTGTAAAAATTCAGTAATTGAATAAATGTCAAAATACTGTAAAAATTCAGTAACTGAAATTATATATACGCAATTTAAATGCAAATATAATCTTAACACAGTTAAAACAAATTTTCGACAAAAATAAAATCATACTAAAAATCGCGAAAATACTCTGATATATAAATACAAATTCAGGATGGAACAGGCTGATAAGAGCGCGGAAATTAGGCGCAACAAACTTGTTATTAAATACTTCTCCATTTATAATTTGTATAATCAAACTAAAAGTAAAATCTATCGCAACATTTTCACGCTTTCGCAATAATCGTAGCGATTAATGTCCTGCGTTGTTTTATATTTCGCGCACACCCGGGAAATCGATA